>VXBC01001510.1:134463-147856 GCA_013399945.1 Ploceus nigricollis
GACACCGGGACGGGGCCGGGACACAGCGGCCGTGACGGGGTCACTGCGGCTGCGGGGCCTGCCAGACAGCCGGACGAGCCTCCGCCGCCTCCAGCCGCGGGCTCTCCCCACAACGAGAATCCCAGAATGGTTTGGGTTGGAAGAGACCTTAAAGCCCTTCCACTTCACCCCTGCCATGGCAGGGACACCTTCCACTGTCCCAGGCTGCTCCAAGCCCCAGTGTCCAGCCTGGCCTTGGGCACTGCCAGGGATCCAGGGGCAGCCACAGCTGCTCTGGGCACCCTGTGCCAGGGCCTGCCCACCCTCCCAGGGAAGAATTCCTAATTCCCAATATCCCATCCATCCCTGCCCTCTGGCACTGGGAAGCCATTCCCTGTGTCCTGTCTCTCCATCCCTTGTCCCCAGTCCCTCTCCAGCTCTCCTGGAGCCGCTTTAGGCCCTGCAAGGGGCTCTGAGCTCTCCCTGGAGCCTTCTCCTCTCCAGGTGAGCACCCCCAGCTCTCCCAGCCTGTGCTAAACCAGTACAGACTAGTTCCCGACCAGGGGGTGGGCAATTTTTCTTTCCTGCTAATGAAAATGATGTCATTCCTCTGGATGTTGGAGCAACCCAAGTTTTACATCAAGGATACATCAAGGACCCTTTCCAGCCTGCCCTGATGGAGGTGTGCGGCCTACCAGAGCCCAGGGTTCACCACATGAGATGTGATGTTGGCCAGCAGAGGGGATTTGCCAGCAGACTGCTTTGAAGTGCTGAGGAACCAGAATCATCTCCTTCCCTGGATGCAGGTGGGATGATAGGATGTGTAAATGGGTCAGTACACCTCAGAAAGAATTTTTCTTTTTGTCATCTCCCCTGGAGTACTCCACACTTTTAAATGAATATTTTTAGGAAGAAATTATAAACCTTCTGTACATTCATGTCAGGTAGTCCCACCTGAAGCTGCTTTCAGCAGGCACAGCATCTTAGAAATGTGTAGTTTGGACCATAAAAGAGTACAGTCTTTCCTACTCATTTTTGATGATAAACCTTTTTGTTAAGTTTATTTTGTCTGGAATACTTCTCTGAGGTCTCTTCCAGTTAATTTTCCTGTCTCTAATATCTGCGAATGGAGAAAATAATTTGATTTTGTAGTATTTTTTGTATAATCACAAGGTCATGGCCATGCTTCTGTTTAACTGTAAATATTTCTGAAATGCTGTGTGCCAGATCTATGTTCTCCCTGGGTGGTGTCTTTCATGGAAAATTCAACGTCCACTCCATCCACTCCTTTACAATCCTCAGTCCTCACACATCTCACCCACTATAGCCTCCTTCTTGAACATCCTTCATGTCTTCAGAGGCCTTCTTTGGCTCACAGAAGAGAAAACAACCTTAATCCTCATGACTTCTGGCCACCAGGAACACCCCAGCCATCCCCCTTGTTTGTTCCAAGTTCTGTGCTGCTTCCTTTCCTTGTGTTTACCTCTGAAGGCTGCAGTGGCTGCTCATCACCACCCCTGTCCTCCTCACCTCCTGTTCCTTTTACAGTCCAGCAGTTCTCCTCGGCTGTCTCAGCTTCAGGCATGGACATATTTTCCTTTTCATTTGTCCTAGCTGACACCCTCCTGCCCCACTGGAAACTCACAGAACACTTGCTGAGCAAACCTATTCGGATTTCCAGCGTCTCTGGGAGGGGTTCCAGGACCAGGAGGCTGTGGGAGCTCCCTGGCTGCTCGGTATTGGCTTTCGGGCTCCACCAGCTGGAGAACGAGCAGGGCAGTCACAGCTGTACTGTGAGCACCAGCCCTGGCTTTGTCACGGTGATTGGACTTCCAGTCCCTCTTTGCTGTCTTGGCAACATGAGGTCAAAGAACATAGATGCTTCACTGTCTGGCAGCTTCTGCTTTGGGCTTGTGGTAAATGAGGTAGAAAAAGGTGTAGTTTTAATCAACTAGAGGTAATACAGACAGTTGCAGAGAAGTACATGAACCAACCTCAGCTTCCTTTTAACTTTTAAACTGTTTGGTTTCATGTATTTTTTCTTAGGGAAGATTTTTGGAATGGCTATAGCAGAAAACATTGGATGAAACTTAGAATCAACTGGAACCATTTCCATAGCCAAGGGCAACTGCCTTGGCCAAAGGCTTGGAGCAGGGAATTGTTTTCACTCCTGTGCTTAAACTGTGAAAGCTCACATGAAGCTGATATGCTGTTGGCCTTGTGCCTGTGCCTGTCCAAGAGTCATCTATGACCTTGGAATTAAGAGAGAAAAATCATCCAGTATCTATGGACGTATCACAGATGTTTTCATTTCTCTGTTTCTAGTTTTTTTCCTTTTTAGAGTCAAAATTACTATAATGAATGTTTTGAATGGTTTAATTTCTGATTCATAAATCAATACAGATATTGTTTGGTAGTCTAGATATTGTTTTTATTCTACTAAAATTTTACTCAACAAAATAAAAACCAGTTCTTCCAGCCTCTGAGGCTGAAAGAGAACACATGTTGGTGGTTAGTGGTGAGTTGGCAGTGCTGTGTTAATGGTCTTAGAGGTTTTTTCCAACTTAAATGATTCTGTGATTCTATAAAGTTTATCTTCTTTATTTGAAGATAATTCTATTATTTACCTAGTAGGGTCTGTCCTATAAATGTGCAAATAATTTTATAGTGACATGTCTAATAAATCAAGCCCGTGCTTTTGTCTCAGGACTGTCTGTCCAAACCATTTGCATGTTGTAAATATGGGCTGCAGTCTTTAAATCTGGGCTGTCTCTAAAAACATCAGAACCATCCTGACACTCCCTCAGTCTCCAGATGAAAATTTTGTGTATTGAACACATAAGCTTTATAGGGCTTGGTTTAAATCAGTGTAAGTACTTATATTTTAAAATATCTTTTACCATTTATTGCTTCTGTTATGTCCTTTGCCTCTAGCCCTTCCTGTGTTCTCCAAAGAAGAGATGCAAATTAAAATTGAAACAGTACACTCCACGTCTGTCCTGATTCCCCAGCTGGAGAAGATCCACTGCCCGTGTTTTGACACATGAATTTGTTTGTCACTAGAGTCAGAGCTGTGTGGTTTTAGGCTCAACAAAGCTATCAACAAACCATTTGGGAACCTAAACACACAAGGTGAGCCAGCAGTGTTATACCGGGCAGTGTCACTGGCACAGGGACCATTGTCCTGTGGTTAGATGAGGTGGCTGAGGGACACCAAGCACAAGCCTGCCTTGTGCCCAGGTGGGAGGGCTGCTGGGAGAAGAGGGAGCAGGCAGCTGGACCTGGCCTGGAGGATTGTGTGGGAAGTTGGAGGGATTTGCTGTGCTTTGGCAGCTGCTGCAAAGGTTGTGAGGAATTAACATGTAGGGACTTTGAGAACTGTAATTCTGTTAGACTGAAATACCAGTTGCTCCAAATTTACCTGCTGATCTCCCCAGCTGGAATCACTGTTCCTCTTTCCTCAAACTCAGTTGGATTCTCTCTATGTTGGAAACCAATCTATCTTGGAATAATTCACCAAAAGACTTGTTGAATCCCTGTTCACAAGAGATTCAATGGTTCTAGTTGTCAGCCTTTTTTTTTTGGTTGTCGTTGTTGTTGTGTTTTTTGTTTTTGTGTCCAAGTGTCAATTCCATATTGTTCCTTTTTGTTTTCTTTGCAAAAGTGCCAGATAGCAGTTGGATGCCTCATGAAGGTGTTACAGCACACCAGCACTGCTGCCTCTTTCCAGGTCCTGTCCCAGTCAGAGCACAGAGGTTACACAAATCCACATTGATTGCCATTAATGGTATTTTTCCAGAATTCTTGAGTAGCTCTCACTTTGCTCAGTGGCCTTTTGAAGCCTTGACTGTCCTCATCCCCTGTCACCTTTCGGAAGGATCTGCCAGCTTGTTTTGCTGCAGTGCTCTGGGACTGCTCCAGCTGCCTGTTTCTGGAAAGTGAGCATTACTACTCCAGGGAAGCAAACTGCCTGGTTCCATGTGGAACTTCTCTGGTGTAAGTTACAGCGGTGATCCCAAAGTTCTAGCTGTAGCAGCTACTAACTTTGGAGGCAGGGCTGGGCAGTGGAGCCTCCAGCATGGCTCCAGCTGCTCCCCCCACACAGAAAAGGGGTTTTTGTGTTTTCCAAGTAATTTTCTTGAGCACTTTGATCTCCTTTAGGATATCAAGCGTGCTGCCATGCCCAGAGGTGCATTGGCTCTTGTCCCAGCAAGGATTGGCTGCCCTAGAATGCTTCCAGCCTAGCAAGAGAGGTGTGGGATAATGAGAAATCAGCCATCCTGCCTCCAGAGGAGCTGCTCGCTGCAGCTTCTTCCTGCCAGCATCTGACAGATGTTTCACAACCTCAGGCCGAGCTGTCATTGCCTCAGGAAACATTTCTGGTCTCCTGCCTAAATCTTCCTCATGACAGTTTCAGTCCACTGCTTCATTCCATGCCTCCTGTGCATGTGGGGAAGATTTAGGCTCCTTTTATAGAATCTGTAAGGCTGGAAAAAACCACTAAGATCATCGAGGCCCGTAGCTGCAGTTTTGTGTCTGTGTGGCATGTTACATGTGGGGAAATGGCTGTTTCCTCCCTTGCCCCCAAAGCAGAAGCAGCAGATGCATCTGGAGTTGGAATGGAACCTCTGCCACAGGGATGGGGCCATGCTGTTTGTGCCCTCACTTAACACAGCTCCTTGGAAAGTGCTAAGACAGGGAAGAGCTGTGGCTGCAGGGACTGCTGAGACACAGCACAAACACTCCTGGAATGACCTGGGGACCTGTCTGCCCGACCACCAGCACATCGTGCAGGGACAAGGGGACACAAGACCACCTTGCTCTGTGCCATCTTTTAATGCCCTGCCATTCCCTGGCTGGTGGTAGGAGCAGATACACCACTGCTGGCATCCTGGAATGCTGCATGATGCTTACCTCATCCTTGGGCTGTGTGTGCGAGGAGGAGGAGGGGAGCAGGGCAGGATAATGAGAGGATTACTTACAGCCAGCCTCCCCGAGCCCTGCAGCTCATCNATTTAATTAGGATGTGGAGCTGGTCTCTCCTGGCTGCAACCCACCACCCCCTTCCAGTGCTTGGGGCTCCCCTTTTCCTCCCTCCAGCATGGACAAGGCTCAGCTATGCAAGCAGCTGCTTATTCCAGTTATTAAACTGTGCACCTGCAACTCCTGCTCCCCTGTGCTTTCCCAAGCAAGAGCCCAGCAATCCCTGTAGGTTCCACAACCCAGTGATCTCTGTAAGAGCTCCTGCAGCCCAGAGATCTCTGCAGCTCCCACTGGTCCCATCCCCGGGGCTGCATGGGCTGCAGCAGCGATCCTGTGCCCTGAAGCCTCCAAAATCATCACTGGCTCAGTCCTTGTGTCTATTACTGGAGCATCCCTGAGTTGCACCTGGGGCTAAGGTCCACAGGCTCGGTTACTCACTGCCATTTAAAGGGGATAGGTGGCAGCCCCAACAATGATTTTCTCTCTAGTACAAATCCCATGTTATTCCCCTCTGGATTTGCATTTCTCCTTGTCCTGCTGCACCTGCCTTATGGGAACTGTCCTCCCAGGGCACAACAAACCAGCACTGCCCTGCCAGCTACTCTCGCAGTCCAGCAGCATCACTGGAGAGGCTCAGCCAGCCCTGCTGCCTGTCCACTCCCATGCTGTCTGTGGGGATTATTATCATACATTAACCCTCTTAATCCAGCCCAGAGCACGTGTGCCAGAGCTGCTCCTGCCCCATGGCCCATAAAGCCCTTCCCAGTTCCCAGAGCCCCAGCACAGGCCACTCCAGCACTGGCCCACATACTTCCCTGCAGCTCTGGAAATAGATTGATTTCCTGCAGCCTGACTACTTCATTGCCATGGCTCCCAGAAAACAGAGGACTTTATTTGTATTTTTAAGATAATTTGGGGAAGGATACTGCTCTGGAAAACAGGTGTATGGTCAGCCACAGAGAAGCAGCAAATAGCTGCTCCTGGAGCTCTATGAAACAGGGTTCTGGGAGCTGCACATGGGAATAGTTTTCATTTTACACCTGTTTGGAATCAAGAGTATGGATGGGGCAGCCAGTGTTTTCTCTTACAATTACAGGCTGCCATCTTAAAGCCTTGCTGATTAGATTTTTTTTTTCTCTGCTGATACAATTTTCAGGAACAAATTCCTGTAGAAGGGCTGTCTGGGTGCCAGTGGCTGCTGCCATCCCCCTTTTCTTCTGTGTACATTAATGAGTAGTCAGTTAAAAATCAATTAATACATGTTCTGTGCAGAGCATGTTACTGCTGTAGGATAGTGTATGACACAGGATTACAAAATTGGTTGGTTCATATTTAAAAAAAAACCCACAAGTGTGCTTGGGAAGCCCCACTGGCCTTCCAGGTGCCAGAGAATTACACTCCAGTCCTTTAATACCCTGCTGGCTGCATCCCTGGCACCTCCTGCTCTGCTGGGGAGGCCCCTGTGCTTTGTGTGCCACAGCCTAACAGGGATTTCTGTGTATTTTTAGAAATGAATATTTTAAAATAGAATAAATATCAATGGTTACAAGGCTCATTCAATAACTCTTTGGTCTTTTGCAGCTTAAAAGGCTGATTGAGACCCCTGCTAGGAGAGCTGAGAGATATGACACACATTGACTTTCCTCCACAGGGGAGCATAAATGTCACCCTCAGCCCATCCCTCTCTGTGAGGATTTTCCTGCCCTTCCCCAGCTCTGCGCTGGGCTCCCTTCTCCCCCTGTGTCCCTGTGGATCTTTTTACTCGAATTTGTCCTGCTGACAATGGCTTTATTACCGAGATTAAAGCTGAGTCACTAAGGAGGGTTCAGCCTGTACCTCCCTGGGTGCCTGTTGAACACTTGCTTTTTAATGAAAAAGGACTCTGTTATCTCAGGAAGGACATTTCCCTAGAGAACAACAGTGTGGGAATGGGGGTAACTGTGGGTTATAAATAATTCCTATTAATTGTACAAGTTCTCACATCCTTTGGCTCATAACCTTGGGCAGCTTTAGTAACCCTGCTGATTCAGCACTGTCCTCACTGCTCACAGTGGGGTTCAGTCCTATCTGGGTCAATATCAGGGTATTTGTGTACTGTAAGGCTCAAGTCCCAGCCTATCCCAGCCCCGTGGGGTCCTGGTTTCTGTGGGTCTGGCTGGAGCTTGTCCTCATGACTGGAATGCTGGTGGCAGCAGGGTGGCAGTGGGCACCCTCCCTTTCCCCACTTTCTGGGGGGGCTTTCCTGAGCGTCGACTGGGGAGTGCTTCCCACCTTGAGTCTTGGGGACACAGAGATCACACCCAGTCAGAGCCATCGCAGAAACAGTGTTTATGAGGATGACCAAATCAGCCCGTTGCTCACAAGCTACGACACAGAGGTGCCAAGCGGGGCCACAGCGCCGGTGGCGGCAGCGCGGGGACGAGGTGGGACACAGAGCAGTGCTGGCAGACAGAGGGGTTCACTGGAGCCAGCATATCCTACTGAGGGTCCCCCACAGCCTCTCTAGGGCCCCCCAGGGACTGGCCAGCAAGAAGTAATGGAAGAGCTTGCCCACAGTCCCCAGCTCCTTGCAGCATGCAGAGGATGAGGATGGAGCAGGGTGTCCATGCTGCAAGGCCTGTCAAGTTGGCAGCCTCACGCTTGACTGACCATGGGCTCATGGGCAAAACAGCCAGGGGTGGCTGCAGCAGTGCTGCTGGGGACCCCATCATGACACCCTTGCAGCTGGGGTGACCCCAAAGCATGGGGATGATTGCTGGGGAGGGGGCAACACTGAAAAAGCACCTGCTGAGCCTGTCCCAAGCCCCAGAGAGCCTGGAAGGGGCATCATGGGGGGTTGAGTCCCCATGGTGGGGCAGGTGGTGCTGCTGGGGTGCAGGAGAAGTAGGGAGCTGGCTCCAGGCAGACCAGCCCAGGGATGCCACTGGGGACCTCCAGGGACAAGGCAATGTACCTGGGGTCCTGAGCACCCATACCCTACTCAGGACTGGGGCAAGAGCCTGGCCATGGCATTATCTTCCTGCGGGCATGGCCCCCAGTCCACCCCTCAGACAGCCAATTCCAGTGGCTGGGAAGATGCAGATGGACTTTTGCTGTGCCAGCCTCCACTGGCTTTCCTGGGGTGCCTTCCCAGCCACCCAGTCTGGCCATATCCCTTCTCCATGTCATGTCTCCAGCTGCTCCTCAGCTCCCTCAGCCCCAGCCTTTGAGGAGAGCAGCCCTGGGCATAGGGATGGCAGGGGTGCCTGTGGGGATGCGTGGTTGGCCCCTGCCTCCTTCCAAAGGGAACTCTGCAGGAGGCAGGGGGGCTGCACTCAGGATGAGAGTCAGGATGGGCAGCACTGGGCTGCCTGTCCTGGTCCCTGGGGAACCTCTGCATCCCCAGCTGCATGGATGTGCTGGCAGACAGGAGATGTGCTGCACAGTGCCAGGGTGTGCTTGGGGAGAGCTGAACAAGGGCACAGCTCCTCATGAGCAGGGCAGGCACTGGGCTGAGACCCAGCTCTCAAGTGCAGGGGATGGGGAGGGAGGCAGCCAGCCCCTCCACACTCTGTCAGAAGCGTGTGGGGAAGGGTGAGCATCCTCATCCTCTCCAGGTGGAGCCCCACACCCAGGGCAGCCCCAGTGGCTCTGCTGTCAGAGGGACCAGGAGGAGGGGGGTGGGTCTCTCGCCTCACTGCGGGAGCAGATTCCGACGCTCCCATCTCCAGGTGCCCCCGTTGCCAGGAGTGTCATCTCCTGCAGTCATCGGTGTCGGTGTCTGGCAGCCCGGTGGCAGGCTGGGAGCTGGGCTGGACTGCTTGCACCCTCTCCTCCAGGCTGCCACCTGGGAACACCACATAGCGGGCGCTGACACACTGGGGTCGTGGCTCCCGCAGGTTCTCCTTGCTGTGCCAGATGCCATAGCCGAAGTAGACGAGCAAGCCTGCAGTGGGGACAGGGACAGCAGGGGCTCCAGCACAGCCTGGCTGCTGGCACCGTCATGGCTGGCACCACAGCGGAATGTGGCACGGATGTGGCCGTAGTAGCACAGTAACCCAGTGGAGCAAAAAGCTAAAGCACCACGGGGGCTTAACTGAGCTGCATGCAGGAGGAAGAGTGTCCTGCCCAATGTTATGAACATGTTAAGAGCAAGGGGAGCAGTCCCTGGGAAAGGGAAGGACTTCCTGAGCCCCAGGGACCTGCCTCAGGAGCAGGGGGTGGTTCTGGCCCAGGGCTTTTAGGAGGATCTGAACTTTTAACAGAAACAAGCTGTAACACTCTGGGAAACAGAGAGGCTCAGGAGATGCTGGGAGACCTCACCTTGCGTCTCCAAAAGGGAACTGGAGGCAGAAAGGGGCAGGATACACTTTACAAACCCATAAATGGGGGAGAGGAGCTGCCAAAGCAGCTGGAGAGTGCCAAGACAAACCCTGTTCCCCCTCCCCGGAGCAGCCATGGGAGCACTCACCTAAGAGGAGCCAGACAGCGAAGCGGAGCCACGTCATGTAACTGAGCTTCAGCATCAGGTAGATGTTGAGGATGATGCTCAGCGCTGGAGAGAGGGGTACCAGGGGGATCTGCAGGAGAAAAGGAGTTGGCGGGGGTGAGACCTGCAGGACCACATTCTCAGTCTTTAAAATCATAGGGACCAAAGACAGCACTGGCAAATGTGTGGGACAAAGGGACTGTCACCTTGGGATTTCTAGAAGTGGCACTTTTTTTTAAGGAAAATGAACAATGCAGCCAGGAGCTGGGAGCCAGGCTGGCAGGGTGGGCACAGGCATCATCATGAGGACCAAACAAGCTCCTGGCGTGATCCTGAGCCAACGCGGGTCTTGCTAGAGGAGCCAGGGCAGGGGCATGGCAGGGAAGTGGTATCACCACTGGTGTTATGAAGCTGCACTGACTACATCAGGGCTCAGGTGGGCTGAAAACAGGAGAGGGGGAGCACAAGAGGCATAGAAGTGCTTTGGAGGCTGAAAATATGCTCCATCACAGCTGAAGTAAGGAGCTGAGGCAGGAGAGGAGCAGAGGAATTGTGGGGATGCAGAGAAGGGAGCCCAAGGTGGACAGGAGCAATCCCTGGGATCCATCCTATGGGATGGACACAGAACTGCTGGGGATGTCCCCTTCTGGGGACCAGTGGCCACACAGAGTAACAGCAGAGGCACCAACACTCCCCACACACAGTTTCCACAAACATCCTCTTCCTCCTCTCCTCCCTCCTCCTTCAGCAGTTGTGGTGCTTTCAACAAAGTGCTGTGCCTGGGAGCCCTGTGGGTCCACCAGAACTGCTCCCACCTCCCCTCACCCCTGCAGAAGGATTTCCTGCCTGGGCCCTGGGCATACCTGGAAGGTCTGGGTGCTGTGCTGCTGCTCGTGTGCCCAGATGAGGAGGAGGCTGAGCAGGAAGCCCAGACTGAAGAGGACCAGCAGCAGGGAGTAGCTCCAGGTGGGCAGGTGGAGGTGGGTGCTGCCAAACACTAAGATGGAGCAGAGGCAGATGGCAGACACCATCAAGGTCACCACGGCCACCGTGACCACCTCACCTGGGTAGAAGTCGCTGAGGAACTCCAGGTAGGGCTCAAAAGCTGCCTTCAGCTGCCCCGGCTCCCTCTGCTCTTTGCTCTTGTCCCTGTCCACCAGCTGCAGCTTGTCGGAGAAGGACTCGTACTCCTTCAGCTCGCCCCCAGACGGGCCCTCATGGGGCTCAGGGTTGGGCCGGCCACTGGCCGCTGGCGCGGGGACATCCCCCTTCTGCTGCTGGAAGCGCAGGACGATGATGCTGGCAGCCACGAAGGTGTAGGCCAGCAGAGTGCCAATGGACAGGAACTGCACCAGGGCCTCTAGGTCAAAGATAAGGGCCAGCAGGGCCATAAGCAGCCCGAAGACCACGATACCGACCACGGGCACCTGTGTGCGGGGGTGCACTTGGGAGAAGACCTGAAAGAAGAGCCCATCCTCGGCCATGGCATAGACGATGCGTGGCAGGGAGAAGAGGTTGCTCAATAGAACTGTGTTCATTGCTGAGGGACGGGTAGAAGAAGGAAGACCCCATCAGACCCAAACCCAAACTGGAGATGGTTCCCAGCCCCCAAGGCAGGAGGGTGGGCAGCTCCCTCCCACCGCTGTCTGTACTCACCACAGATGGAGCCAGCAGCCACCAGAAACCCTGCCCAGGCATAGCCCCTCCTGTAGAACGCATCAGCCAGGGCAGAGTCAGGGTCCAGCGTGTGCCAGGGCACCATCAGTGTCAGCACAACTGACACCAGGATATAGGCACCGGTGGCCAGCCCCAAGGAGAAAGCAATGGCCCTGGGGACAGCCCTCTGCGGGTTTCTGGCCTCTTCACTGGAGGCTGCAATGACATCAAAGCCCACAAAGGCGTAGAAGCAGGTAGCCGTGCCAGCCATGATGCCCGACAGCCCATATGGCGCAAAGCCACCCTCCTGGGTGCTCCAATTCTTGGGCTGTGCGAGGACAAAGCCCATAACGAGGATGAAGAGGATGACGCCCATGCTGATGGCCGAGAAGACGTGGTTGAGCCAGGAGGACACTTTGGCCCCAAAGGAGATGAAGGCGGTGGCTACCAGCAGGATGGCAGCCGCCAGGAAGTCTGGATAGCGGGCCAGGAACGGCACCTGCCAGGCACCCACATGGGTCTCGGTGAAGTTCTTGATCTTGTGGTTAAAGATGGAGTCCAGATAGCCACTCCAGGCCCTGGCCACTGCAGCCCCCCCGATCATGTACTCCAGCAGCACATTCCAGCCGATAAGGAAAGCCCAGATTTCACCCACGGACACGTAGGTGAACATGTAGGCAGAGCCTGTCTTGGGCACGCGGGCTCCAAACTCGGCATAGCAGAGAGCAGCCAGGAGTGAGGCAAAGCCGGCGATGATGAAGGAGACGATGACGGCAGGGCCAGCGATCTCCTTGGCCACAGTGCCTGTGAGGACGTACAGCCCGGAGCCCACCATGCCCCCGATGCCCAGCAGCGTCAAGTCGATGGTGGAAAGGCATCTGTTAAAGGATGTCTCCATCATGTCGTCCTCCAGGGTCTTCACCCGGTTGAGCTTCTGGCAGAAACGGGTCAGGTCGGTGGAGCGTGGCAGCCATCTTGCCATCGTGGAGGCAGCGGGCCCTGCCCTCAGCAGAGTGAGGGGTCCTCGGCAGTGAGATCCTGCCTGGCGACCTGGTAGAGGGGCAGGAAGGGGTGAACATTCCCTTGGCAGTGAGGTATCAAGTGCTGGGGACAGGGTGGAAAAGCCACCAGGGCACATTCCAGGTGTCCCTGGCTCCTCAGCCAGCATGGAGCTCAGCACAGAAGTGTGTCCTCCTCCAGGGATGGCACAGGACAGGGACATGTGCCTGTGTGCCAGGTGGCAGGCAAACCACAGCACTGGCAGGGCAGCATCTCCCCATTAAAGCCCAAACCAGTCTGCTCTGGCCCTGATGAAGGCTTTCTTGCTGCCTCCTCTCCACCTTATCCTACATCTACTTGAACTTCACCCTGCTGTGCCAGGACCCCACCATGGGGGCATGCAGCATCTCCCTGCTCCCAGGATCCTGCTGCTTCCCCAGAGGCTGCAGCAGAAGTCAAGAGCAGCTCCCATGGGAGTCCCCAGCCAGACCAAGAAACAGCCAGTGCCAGGGACCAGCCACACTGGCAGCTGCCATCATGACAGTGGGAGCACACAGCACTAGGGGCATTCAGGTGCTGCTTCCCAGCTGCTCCATGGGGTGATTGGTGACTTTGGGGACACTCTCCCCTCCCAGCTGCCCTCCTTCCTGTGCCAAAAGCCCCATACCTACGTTAAAAAACATGTCCTGCTCGGAGGGCTGGTGCAGCCCCACTCCAGGGTCCACATCTCAGAGGCCAAAAGGTCGTGGAAAGCCCACGAGGAGATGATGGAATGACAGGGCCGATGATGGCCCGTGAGGACAACGTGCACAATCCATGCTGGCTGAGACTCCCACCGCTGCACATCCAGGTCCCCGCGACCGGAGGCGTTGGCAGTACTGGGGTACCCAGTCCCAGCAAACGCAACAGACACAGCTGGGAGGATGCGGAGCTCGGTGCCCACTGGACACGGAACATCCCCAGAGTTCGGGGGGTGGCCAAGGGTGGGGACCGCCGGAGCGAGGAGGGTGTGTGTGGTTCCGGATTAATCCTGGGCGGCGAGAGGCGATCGTTTCGCCCCTGCTCAGCCCCGCCACGATGCCGGTTCCGGGCGGCGCCGAGCCCCGGCCCCGATCCCGGCCGCGCTCCCCCAGGACGCTCCCCATAGTGCCGATCCCAGCCCGGCTCCCGGTCCCAGGGGTTGTCGCTCACCTGCGAGGGTGGCCGAGGGCCCCGCACGGCCCCGGCCTCACCTGCTCCGCGCCGCCGCCGCCGCCCGGCTCCGCCTCCCCGGGCTCGGCGGAAGGGCGGTGTCCGGGCGGAGGCCGG
>VXBC01001510.1:147954-158482 GCA_013399945.1 Ploceus nigricollis
GGAGCGGGGAGCAGAGGCTGGGGATACCGGGGCTGCACCTCCAGCCCCTGGAAGGGGTAGGCACAGGGGGGTCTCCACGACCCCAGGGTGGGCAGCTCCCCGGGAGTGTGTGCCCGGCTGGAGCCGCACGGAAATGGGATACAAGGTGGTCATGGAGATATTCCAAAGGCTGCAGCCTGGGCTGCTCTGGAGACAGGCTGGGAGAGCTGAGGGTGTTCAGCCTCAAGAAGGCTCCAGGAAGACGTTAGAGCCCTTTCCCATGCCTAAGGGGGTTCCAAGAGAGCTGGAGAGGGACTTGGGAAAAGGACCTGGAGTGACAAGGGGGAATGGCTTTCCACTGACAAGGGGCATGATTACGTGGGGTATTCGGAAGGAATTCTTGGCTATGAGGGTGGGGAGGCCCTGGAATAGTGGAAGGTGTTCCTGCTCATGAGCTTCTAATCCAAGGTTTCTTCTAACCCAAACTACTTTGTGATTCTGTGATGGAGCAGTTATCCCAAATCCCATCCACTGGATGCAGTTCTGGATGGAGCAAAGGGCTGAGATCCTGCTCCTCTGCCTCTACTCACTCTGCTCTGGAGCTGCTACCTGAAGGGCTGGCACATCCTCTGTGCTCAGGTGTTTGTCATGAAGAAACTGAGGTGTGGAGAAAGCTGCGGGAGGGGGAGCTCCTGAACAGGCCCCTCCAGCTCACAGTCCTCCTGCCTGGCCAGGAGCACGAATCCTGAGCAAAAGTCTGTGCTGTTTCCACCTGGCTCTGCAGGGAATCACCTCTATCCGTCTCTAAGGTGTTTCTTTTCCAGAAGTGCTTCACCTCCTCTTGAACCACCACAAACCTGCCTCTCCAGCCCCCTGGGACAGGAGTTTCCCAAGCAGTCACCTGTCCCACCCAAACCTGCCTGTTACAGGTGCCCTGCAATGCTTCTGCCCTTGTATTTCTAGAAAGTGAAGTCCCTCTCCATGTCACCCATAGTTTTATCTCCACCCTGCCCCCTCTTGTGCCCTTTCTCAAAGATAAAGGAGTCCAGCTCAGCTGGAAGGTGTTCCAGATCCCTGGTGTCTTCAGGGTCTTTGCAAAGCTTGTTCCATCCCTACCATGCCTTTGTAAGGGTGAAGGGATTCGGGTGCTTCACAGCAGCAACATGTTTTTAATTTTCTTCTCTGATCCCCTTCTCATGCCTCATCTAAATTTCTGATGGCTCCTGAGCACTTAAACTGACATTTTCATGGACCCACCAGTCACCACCCCAAATGTCACCCTCAAGCTGCACCCACAACTCAGAGCCCACACCGCAACTCTTGAGGGTAGAACATTCACCTGAACACATTCACCTTTATCCACACTGGATCGATTACCTTATGTGGAGGGGACCTTGCTCTTCTCCTCAACAGCCCAAAATATAGGAAAAGGAAGGAATAAACAGGACTTGTCCCTTCCTGCCACCCATTACTCACCTTCCACCAGCTGCTCGGTGAAAATGGGGCTGGCATGAAGCCATAGCTCTCACGTTAGTCACCTTGCACCTGAACAGGGAACTCGATCCTTGGGTTGCATCCCCTCTCCATGTCATTTCCGGCACACATGGAGCTCTTGGCAGGCACCTTTGGTCCAGGTCTGTGGATGGCTGAAGCCAAACGCATGTTCCTGGGACGCCAGTTGAGAGTTTGGGAGATGCACAGGTCACTGAACCAAGGAGCTGAGATAGGCAAAGCCCAGCAGAACTTCCAGCCCCCTCGGGTCACTCTCACAGGTCTGCCCTGTGTTACTGGCAGTACCACAACTGCAGTGGCTGGGGCACAGAAATGCTGTGGGATGGTGTCACCCTCTGGTGACACAATGGCACTTGCTTGAAAAAATATCAGTATCCTCCACATTGTACTGTCCAGCTTCAGGGGCTGCGCAAGTGTTCCTCTGCTGAAATCCTGATCACAAGCCATCCCAGGGGCTCTGCTCCCTTAGGATAACCTTTCCCACCAGGTACCCATGTCTAACCCCCTGCAGCTCTCCACCTTGGCCTTTCTGAAACCCAACCTGACCACCGGCATGGAAAATTTCAGCTTGGATGCAATCAGCTGCCTGGCAGAGCCATCTGCAAACAGATGGCGGAAGCAGGAAGCCCAAGAGCTGCTGTTGTCATGGCAGTGCCAGAACAGCCCCTGGCACTGGCTCTCCTTGTAGAGACAGCAGCAGTCCTGGGTCATGGGGGCTCTGGACCAAGGTGGACTCCATCCCTCACCCCAAAGGGCTGAGTTCAGCACAGTGGGGCTGAACACATGGGCAGTAACCTCGATCCCAGCTCCTCTAGCCACACCCTCAGTCTGCTGCTGCTCCAGCAATTCCAGAGAGCTTATGTAGAGGAAAGGGAAGCTCCTGGGAGGCAGTGTGATCCCCCCAGCACCTGGGCATCCTTTCCTGCCATAGAACCCATTGTTCACCCTGCCTTCCCTATCCTCACCTCGGGAAGCAATTTCCTTGCCAATTGCTCCGCTCACAAACCTGACCACAGATGCTGACTTCACCCAGTCTGCACAGTGGCTACCCCAAGTCCTCCCAGGAGGATGAAGGTGTCTCCAGAAGGGAATGTTGCCCACCTTGCCCGTCACCACTGCTCAGCAGTGTAGCACAGAGCTCCCACCTGAGGGTCCAGTGGCCACACAGTTCCAGGAGCTCTGTGGGGACCTTGCAGTGATGCAGGTCCCATACCAGCCTGCTTTCCACATGGGGACTTTCATTCAGGAGGTGAAGACTCCACACAAGCAGTAGGTCTTGTCTCCAGCTGCTGAATCACAGCAGCATCATCCCCATGGGGAGGGAACACCCACACATGATGGAAATTGGAGGGGGCCTCAGCCCCGAATTTCCAAAAGCCTCCTTGGTCCTTGTAGCTCTGATCTTGCGTTTGTCTCCTCCAGCACCAGTTCTCCCCACCATAAGGCCACCCACAAGCTCTTCCAACACCCTGAAAGATCTCAGAAACACTCCAGGTTCCTCCCCAGCTTCCATCTAATGCACCACAAGCCCCACACTCATCAACTGAGGACAGGACAAACACAACCACTGGCATTCAGAAAGCTGCAGCCCCAGAGGGAAAGTGTTTTATTTCTCTTAATTGGGAAACTGGTTTAAAAGAACAAAGCAAAAGCTCTGCTTTCTGAGCCAGTGGGAACACTGCAAACACGAGTCCAGTAACTCTGGGCTGAGGCCTGAAATCCTCCTTTAATACAGATAATGCTGGCCAGCATACAGATAATGCTGGTACCAGCCTGGAGAAGACTCTGGGAAGGGTCTGCCTGTCTAAGAGGTTGTTTCTGCCTTAACAACACAACAGAAGCATCCTTGGAATTGTTCCCCCCCCCCAGTTATATCATCTAAACACAGGGTCACCCTCACACAGCGGGACTCTGTGTGCTCAATGCTCAGCCCAGCCTTGGCTCAGTGATGGCCTCAGCATCGCTGCAGGACATTCCTGGCAGGTGACCATGCTCCATCAGCTCCCAGCTGAGCCAGATGCAGCTGACACTGCTCTGAGAATGCTGCGATCCTGGGGATCTGAGAGCCATCCCCAGGCTCCCAACAACCCCCTGCACTGGGCTCTGCCTGCCCCAGCTCTAATCTAAGTGTCTCAGCAATTTCTTCTACTCCTGTAGCCTCTTCCCGACACAATACAAAGCAAATGCACGGACAGTCTGTTGTTTAGAGGGAAATCAGAGGAAAAACTCTGGGATGTGAACAGCAGATTTGCTCTTTCAAGAAAAAGCCTTCTCAGCCTCAGCTTCCTTCTGCTGCAGCTTCCGAATCAGCTCCAGCAAATTCATCTGTAGAGTCAGCTCCTGCAAAGGGAGAAAAATGTTTGTGCAAGTAGATGATCCCATTCCCTGCTGCAGGAAGCAGGAAGGACTGGCCTGTACCACCTCCTCAAGAGCTTCTTGTTCTTAGGGAATTACAAAAAAATCAACCAGGCAGCTAAAAACCAAATGCTTCATCTTGTTCAGCTGTTTCTCTAAAACATGGAGCAGTGACATCTTACCAGACCTGCTGCAAACTACGGCTGTCTTAGGAATCCCAGCACTTGAGGATTCCTTAAGGATCCAGAGAGGCTCTTTCTTCTTGACCATGATATATGTGCTAGGGGCTATGAGGGCTGGCCAGTTCTGCAGGCTGATGAGGGGCAGCAGCCCCAGAGAAGGTTCTCCAGGCCTCTCCCCACATCCCCCACAGCATCTCCAACTTCCTGACCCCTTTCCAGTATAGAAGGGCAGGAAGAGGAGGGATTGCTTTGGGAACCCTCTAAGTGGGATCCAAAGCAGGTGCAACACATGGCTGTGCTGGTGCATCAAATTCCCTGCAAGCATTTCATTCCCTGTTTCTGGAAAACTCCCTTTTCCAGGACCACAATCTAGTGGAGACATCAACATTAGCTCACAGTTTCTTTGCCACCTGCTCGTTCTTTAGTTATGTCTAGCTCACAGACATCATGTTGGAGCCAAGAATTTGCGAGTGTAAGTCTGTGACTCAGCCCTGCAGACACAGAGCTATGGAAATAAAAATCTATTTTTGTAAAAATATATCCCCTGCACAAAGAAGCATTTCATACAGACTGGGGGGAAACGCATCAGCTGATGGGAACCGCGTGAACAGATTCCAGCAGGGATTTCTTGGTGGCACTCACAGGCACAAGCCAAGATCCGGGTTGGGCTTGGCACCTATCCTAAAGGTGCACAAACCCAGCAAAGAGGAACCCTAATAAGGGTTATTACTTACAAAAACAACACGAGGGGAAGGGCAGGAGGGAGAGCATGGGCTCTCTGCATTATACAGCTGGGGAATGGCAACACTGAAAAAATGAGAGGCTTGTTCAAGGCTCCACAACTGGGAATCATGCGGGTGGGTGTTAGAAAATGCCTGTTTAGCTTCATTTAAGCCATCTTTTCTAAGCAGTAGGTTTTTATCAAAGTGACATTTAATCAGCTGAAAAACAGAGTTAAGAACAGCCCGTCTCTGTGTTCCTTGCAAACTTGTATGGCTTTACAAGACTTGGGAACTTTTGAGTTTTTTTGTTCCTGCAGTGACATAAGGACAATGTGGACAAACCCAGGTGACTCCTCAGACAGTTTGAGAGCAAATGCCCTGGGGAAACTGGGAACAATTCTTTAATCACAGCCTGAGATCATCAGCTCCAGCAAGTCACATGCAAGAACAAACAAGGTGCCTAATAAACAGTCTTGAAGTCAGTTTTCATAGCTAAGCTGAATATAAATGCAGTAAATTTATTCTTTTAGTGCTTTTCAGACCCATTTGAGAGTCACAGGACTGCAGGCTGTTGGCACAGTGTTTTGTCCCTCCACAATGGAAAAAAATACTTCAGGAAGTTGGGAATGCTGCCAAATCGTACCTGGGTTTCTGCTCTTTAGTTATGAACTGAGTACAAGTTCTGTCCAGCACACACCACCCACCAGCAGGGAGTAAAGGACGGATTGTTCTGTCTGACACACCCATCCCTGATTTATCTACAGTGAGATTTTAGAAAAAATTAAAGATACTAACCCAAGAGCACTGTCAAACAATCATGGAGTGGTTGGGGTTGGAAGGGATTTTTAAAGGTCATCCATTCCCACCCCCTACCATGGGCATGGACACCTTCCACTATCCCAGGTTGCTCCAAGCCCCATCCAACCTGTCTTTGGACACCTCCAGGGATCCAGGGGTAGCCACAGCTGCTCTGGGTAACCTGTGCGATACCAGCCTTCCAGAGAATAATTTCTCCCCAATATCCCACCTAACCCTGCCCTCTGGCAGTGGGAAGCCACTCCTCCCTGTCACTCGAGGCTCTTGTGAAAACACCTCGCCTGCCGTGCCCAAACACCAACCTGGGGGTTGGTGGTGATGTAGAAGCCAGACACCCCGGCCTTCTCCAGGGTGCTCTGCTGGTCGATTACTTTTTGGTCCAATTCCAAGACTATCTTCTCATCCATCATTCGCTGTTCCTCTCGGATCTGTTGCTCCATAGCCTGGAAAACATAGAAGTTAATGGGAAAGTGAACTATCTGCCTTCTTCCCAGCTTTTTCTCATCTCTAAGATTTTTACTTGGAACCCAAGAGCAATTAGGCCTTAAATCTCTCCTGATTAGTCCAAGCATAGCAGTGGGCAACCAGCACAGGCCCAGGTCTTAACACCTCCACCTGCAAAGATGCCACTCAAGAAAATGCAGGGAAGTCATGGGAACAGCCCGCTCTCTGAGTGTTTGGAGGCCAGGAAAGACCATGAGGAACTGATCAGTGTCTGAATTACTTTCTCTGATGAGTCACCACCTGAGCTACGGCTGAGCTCAGCCCAAGAACTATGTGCCCCTCTCAGCAGAGGCTGAAGGAATCCTTGGAGGAATAACCTAGGCCACTGAAGCTCATCAAGATGGCTCCCTGGACACTAATATGGAACTGGAGCTGTAAACCCCATACAGATCCTATTTATTTGTGAAAGAATCTGAATGCTGGACTCTATTTTTGACAGACTGAGAACATTACGAAAGAAGGACTTTGCCAGAATAGCTCCAACCAGGAGGTCCTGGCCACTCCTGCCTCACCAACATCTGCCCAAACTTCATCAGAGAGTTTCTGTGCTGCCTCCAGAGAAGAATGGAGCCCAGCAAACAAAGGCATGCTGGAAATCCTGAGTGGAAGCAGAGAGGAGGATTGCAGGAGAGAAGCAGAGAACAGATCAAATAAAGAGCCCCATGTGTGCAGCGGTGATACAACCTCACCAGGCTGCACTGAACAGCAGACTTCCTTTGCAAGCCACAGGGGATACCAGGAATCATCAAACCCCATCAAAAAACAATGACAGGCTCCTTTTTGTAGGGTGGGCAGCAGAGTGAAGGGGCAGATTCTGCCCCTCTGCCCCCCTCAGGTGAGACCCCACCTGCAGAGCTGCCTTGAGTTCTGGGGGCTGAGCACAGGAAGGACATGGAGCTGCTAGAGCAAGTCCAGAGGAGGGAAAGGAGATGCTCCAAGGGCTGAAGCCTCTGTGTGACCTTAGAGCCCCTTCCAGTGCCTAAAGGGGCTCCAAGAGAGCTGGAGAAGGACTTGGGACAAGAAATAGAGTGACACAACAAGGGGGAATGGCTTCAAATTGAGAGGGCAGAATTAGATTAGATGTTAAGAGGGAATTCTTCCCTGTGAGGATGGTGACACACTGACAAAGGTTGCCCAAAGAAGCTGTGGCTACCCCATCCCTGGAAGTGTCCAAGCCCAGGTTGGATGGGGCTTGGAGCAACCCGGGATAGTGGCAGGTGTCCCCACCCATGGCAGGATGTGGGACTGGACGAACCTGAAGGTCCCTTCCAACCCAAACCATTCCATGATTCTGTGCTTCTCCTTCAAGAAGTAGGAAATAAATAAACCATTAGAGAGCATCCAAAGGAAGGCAACAAACATGGTGAAGGGTTTTGAGGGGAAACTATATGAGGAACAGATGGTCTGTTCAGCTGGAGAAGAGGAGACTGAGGACAGACTCACTGAAATGAAAACTTCCTTGAAAGGGGAAGAGGAGGGGCAGACACTGATCTGTTTTCTGTGGTGACCAGTGATAGGACCTGTGGGAATGACATGAAGTTGTGTCAGGGAGGGTTAGGCTGGACATCAGGGAAAAGTTCTTCCCCCAAAGGGTGCTGGGCACTGCCAGTGCCAAGGAGCAAGGCTCCAAGGCTGCCAGAGCTCCAGGAGCCTTTGGACAACATTCTCAGGGATGCCCAGGGTGGGATTGTTGGGGTGTCTGTGCAGGGACAGGAGCTGAGCTGGATGGCCCTTGTAGGTTTCTTCTAACTCAGCTTATTCTGTGAAAAGCCACANAAATGAAAACTTCCTTGAAAGGGGAAGAGGAGGGGCAGACACTGATCTGTTTTCTGTGGTGACCAGTGATAGGACCTGTGGGAATGACATGAAGTTGTGTCAGGGAGGGTTAGGCTGGACATCAGGGAAAAGTTCTTCCCCCAAAGGGTGCTGGGCACTGCCAGTGCCAAGGAGCAAGGCTCCAAGGCTGCCAGAGCTCCAGGAGCCTTTGGACAACATTCTCAGGGATGCCCAGGGTGGGATTGTTGGGGTGTCTGTGCAGGGACAGGAGCTGAGCTGGATGGCCCTTGTAGGTTTCTTCTAACTCAGCTTATTCTGTGAAAAGCCACAAGTTTCAACATTTCATTCATGTAATGCTGCCCCTTTGTAACAGAGAACACAGGCAGATGTTCAGCTGGAAACATCCATAAGGTTAAACTATCCCCACTGCACAGAAAGGCAGAAGTCACAAACCCCAGTGGCTGGTGGTTAAAATGGCCTTGGAGGGGAGCTGAATGCCTCCACTCTGCCACAATTCCTGGTGAAAATTCAGAATTTGTGTGACAGAACTCTTGGCCATGAACAGTCTGGGGAAGGGCTGAGGTGTGTCTGCAGCAAGGGTATCCATGGGTCTCCGGAAAAGGTGTGACCTAACAGAGTTATCACTCACATGGGGCAGGAGCTACCTCTTGCAACCTCTCCTGGATGTAGAGCCCACAGTTAGCACGTCACAGTGAGAAACCTTCACAGAACGACCTGCAATTAAGGAGGATGCAGAACTTGGATCCACTAGAAGGTGACCACACAAAATCTGCTCCAGAGAAAACATTCAGGGCAGGATCTCATGGCAATAAATGGGAAGAAACTGAAGACAACTCCAGCCCCAACAGAAGGCAAGGCAGAGTGATGACTGCTCCTTCACCAAAGGATGCTGAGGAACAAACCTAAGCAAGCTCTGTCTTCACGCTTTCTTCAGTCTGGGGGTTCACTCCCTTTGTGGGAGACACAACAGATTAAAATCCCTCATTCTCCAGATTTTCCTTCCTCCCACCCATCTCAGTGTGCTATTGCCTCCTTCACTTACTATGCTGGAGGACTGACTTTCTTTGGGCTTGAAAAAAACACCCAAATTTAAGTGCCTCACATTGCTTAGTGTTGGCATCTAATTCTGGGTTAGAGAAAAGTGCCATATCTTGGACTAATCTGAGACACACAAGTTTTACTTCAGCCCTGGTGGCCACAGACCCTGCATGATGGGCAAAGCTTTTCTAAATGCCATGGGTTCCACTGAGGAGCTGAACACCTAAAACATACACCCTGTATTACCTGTCCTGGGAGACCAATCCAAGGCTATCTCATGGGAGCTGGTCATGGAAACCTTTAACCACAGAGAAGACCTCCAATTATACACATATCAGATATAACAGAGATGGTCAATCTGTTCCCAAAATGCTCTACAGCAGAATTGTCAGAGGATAAAGACAGGAAGAAGTGACTCTATTAACACCTGGGAGAGGAAAACAGAAGAAAGGTAGAGGGCAGGTAGGAGGAAGTTTCACAGCATGTAAGACAAGGGGAAATGAGACATATTTGGGCAATTTAATGAAATAACTGGAAGCGTTTAAAACAGGCAGTAGAGATTACTGCTGCAACTCTAAGTAACTCAGAGACAAAAGCAACAAGGACAGGTACCAGAGGTCCAGCCTGGCTTTAGTCACCTTGACAGGAAATGAGGAATGTGGAAACACCAAAGAATCCAACAACAGCAAGCACTGACATGGTGCTTGCCATGGGCCAAGGCAGAAAACTGTTCTCATTCACCTAATGTGGACCAAAGTAGCTTACCCCCATATTTCAACTCCACTGATTAACATAACCAGCTACTTGCCATCTTCTCACATTACAAAACTGCCTCTATCAGCAAGAGGTGACAGAAAAGTCCTCTGGGACTGAATCTTTTTGAAATGCCTTGAGATGCTCTCAGAAATTCCTACTGTAATTATGAAACTCGAGGTGTTTCCTCCTTATCAGCAGTACTCCTATAGGATAGGTACACCTATCCTATACAGGCTTCAGCCCATCAGATAATGATGGATCATTAAAGTACTGTGGAGAGCATTGCCTTTGGAGCTGGCTCCTGAGCTTCCACAATTCTCAGATCACACCTGGGATGGCAAGAGCCTGTGCCCCTACCTTGAGGGGACAAAAGGTAGAGCAAGAGGAGGAGGAGGCCTCTAGACTGGGGTGGAGAACCTAGGTCTGTGCTAGCAAGACCAGCCAGGACAGCTGGTGTCTCCTGAGGCTGCTGGATAGGAATAGCCAAACCCTCTGGAGATGCTGCAGAGCTCCTGCAGCAACGGGGAGGGTTGTGAGAGCCCTGGGAAGGGACACAGCTCTGCACCCCCCACCTCCATCTCCAGCCCAGCCCCTCTCACCTCCATCTCGCGCTGCTGGGCTGCACGAAGCAGTGGCAAGTTGTGGGGCCTGCAGCACTGCTGGGCCTCCTTGTGCCGATGGAACAGCTCCTGCTTCAGCCCTGCCATGGGCACGAGGAACTCAGGAGGGCATGCTGCTGCCAGGTGTCCCCAGTGCCATTCCTCCCTCCGCCCAGTGCCCTCCCCACAACGTGCAATGTCCTATAAATTCCCTATAGCTCCCTTATGCCCTCACAACCCACCCTCACTTTCCAGTGCCACCCCCAAG
>VXBC01001510.1:158544-188692 GCA_013399945.1 Ploceus nigricollis
CTGTGCCCCTCGCCCCAGCGCTCCCCTCTCCAGTCCCTCCAGTGGCCCGGGACTACCCCCACGGTGGCCCCAGTACCGCGGTGCTCGCTGTGCAGCTGCCGCCGCTGGCTGTACAGGTTCTTCTCGGTGAGGTGCTGGATCTCCAGCAGCCCCTGCACGATCTCGAACACGGTCCCGTCCAGCAGCGCCGAGACGCTCGCCCCTCCGGCCTGCACAAGCTCCGCCCCCAGAGACAGCCAATCCCGGGCCAGCCCCTCCCANCGCCTGCGCAGGGCCGCGCGACCTCGCCCTCCTGCCGCAATTTGCGCATGCGCGGGGCCGCCACACGTTCCGCCTCCCTCACATCCCGGGCCTTGCCGCTCCCGGCAGCCTCGGGACCCCCCGGGCCCGGCCGGAGGTTTCCGGGCGTTCCACCCCACCCCAGCCCATCCCATGGGATGCACGGGGAGGAATCTCGGACTATCCCCCTGCTCCAGCTTGGAAGCAGCTACAGATGTTTTAAATGACTTTATCAGGAGCGTTTCAGACGTAATTTGTCCGCTTTGGAGTGGATGAGTCAAAAGTGGGTGACAGGGTGGCTTCAACCACGGCCAAAACTGTGGTGCATCACCAGCACTGGTGGGATTGCACTCTGTGAAGTAATTCCGGCCTGTGAAGTGGGGAACATCCCCTATGGACACTGCGCCAGGGTCATGCTGGGCAATGTTTGTGGATGCCTTGGGAAGGATGAGGCTGCCCAGATCCCTTCCAATCCCTAAAAACACACGGAGTGTTGCATGCTGGGATGGTGACGGGTCCTTCCCGTGCGTGCTGGGGTGTGAGAGATGAGAAGTGGAGGATGTGCGTTCATGGCAGCAGAGCACAGGAAAAGGTTCCTGTCTTGAATTAGTAAGAGGAAAGATTCATTGAAATGGGTTAAAAATGCCTTAAAAATACTGGATTTCATAGGACTTCAAAGCCTACAGAAGCTGCACTGCTGCTCAAGGGGACTGGAAATGGCAGAGAGAACACAGAGCATCTCCAGCCAAATGGGGTGTCCTGAAAACATCCCTGAATGGAAATTACTTTTTTTCCCCAGTTCAATGCCTCAAATTTCCGGTCAAGGATACCCAAATCCCAAGTGCTGGAGAGGCTTTGGATGGGCTGACTGCAGATCTCTCTATGCCTGGGCTACTTAGACCTTATGGAGTTAACCCTGCTGTGTCCATCTGTCCAGCCTGTCCCCTGCCCATCCTTCCCCCAGCCTGGTAGCAACACCTCCATGGAATGATTTCCTCAGGAATCACCATGAGGTTTTGCTGTGCTGGAGCAGCCAGAGGCTGAGTGCTGCAGCCTCTGCTAAGCTGCTGGGTAACGGGGAAAAAGGGTCCTTTAAAACAAGAGCTATGAGCTGTGCTGCCCAGCTTCGACTGGGGCAATAGCCTGGATCAGGATAAAAGCATGCCCAACACTTTGTCACATTCCTTCATAAAGATTTGATGGCAGCTTTTGCTAAGTATCTCCTGTGTGTCACCTGCTGTCACAGGTTTTGCTGTCCCAGGGAATACCCCCAGCAGCACAACCCAAAATCCCATTGATAGCCAGTGATGCTCAGCTATGGTGACGAAGGCTTCACCTGAAACACGACCAGACCAGCTGCCTCCCCTGGCACGGCTTCCTGCACTGGTGAGGATGTAAATGCCACCTGCCTTGTCCCCTTAAGTGTCACAGCCTCATGGGCATGGCACAGTAAAGGCAGCGTCTGCCTTTACTTTGCTGCTCTCATGGCTTCACTGGGCTTCTGCTCCCTGCCCAAGGGTGTTTTGAGGGGCTTTCAAGCCTGGGGGTGTCTGGCTGTGGGGACCCTGAGCAGCAGCAGGCTGGAGGGAGGAGGCCATGCAGGAGGCTCTGGCAGTGCATGGCCATGGCTGTGGACAGTGGCCGTGGCGTGCCTGTGCATCCCTGTGGGTGGAAAGGGGGGCGGCCGGGCAGCTGAGAGAGGCTCAGCCCAGGGAAGAGGAGGGCACATGCCCGAGGACACTCTCCAGCAGTGCCAGCAAGGGAGCAAGCACCATCTGGTGCCTGTGCACCCCTGTGAAAGGTGGAGGGAGGGCCAGGGCCTCTGCTCTGCCACGGACATTCCTCTCCCTTTCTTTGTGCTGCAGGAAATCTGCGCTTCCTCCCTTCCCAGCGCTGCTCCCGGCGCAATTGCTACCAGATGTGGGTCCCATGCATTTCTCATTAGCCCGGCAGCTCTGGGCGCTGCCTCGGCAGCCTGCAGGGCTGGCGACACAAACGCTGGGATTCTGGGGCTCTCGCGGCAGGGATCGGAGCTGGTGTGTGCTCCATGAGGTACCTGGCTGTGCTTTGCACTCGGATCATTGCTGGGCCAGGATGCCGCTGGGGATGCAGGGTGAGCTCTCTGTGGGGATGGAGCTGGGACAGGGTCCACTGCCGGGACCTGCACAAGTCCAGCATGGGGACAGAGGGACATGGGCTTTGGGTTGGAGGAAGGAGCTCAGTGAGCTGGACTGCAGCTGGGTCAGCCACTGGGGACAATCTGCAGCCCTAGGCTGGGTCTGGGAATGTAGGGGAGGTGGGTGGGTGGCACACATGGGGACTGGGGCTGGAGAGCACAGTGACCTGGGGTGTCCCATGCTCTGTATGTCCAGGCAGGAAGTACATCAAGGTATGTTGGGATGTGCAGGAGGCTTCTGGGGGGTGGGTTCAGGCTGTGGTGGGGTAGAACCTGACCAACTAACAGTGTTTGCAGTGGTGCCACAAGCAGTTCAGGTAACACAGCATGGGTGGAGGAAACACAGGTCCTTCCTGAGCTCCCTAGAACATGCCAGCACCAAGGATGCAACCACAGCTGCTGGACCCAGGGGCTTGAGACCAGAAACAACCCTGCAGTTGGGTTGTGATGCCCAGAGAGAGCCTTAACTAAGCCTGGATTGAACTGTGAAGGGACAGACAGACCTGAGAAAGCTCCTCTGTCCTTCCTCCCCCTGTCACCCCCACCATGGGGTGAAAGAGTGGCTGGGGAAGAACCCAATGGGACCCTTCCTGCTGGGCAGGATGAGGCCACATTTGGGTGCTCATGGCCATGGGACCTCTGCACTGGGAGAGTGACATGTTCCTTGGCTTGGCACAGAGGAATCTGTGGCTGATCTTATCCTGCTGCTGCTTCTTGAGCCCCCAAACCAGATGCGGGGCTTTTCTCATGCTGCTGGTGCAGAGGAGGCTGGGTGGAAGCAGGGGGACAAGAAATACAACAGGAGTGGAGTGTCTGTGGAGCCTGGTGCATGGGGGTATATTGCCATGGGGAATAATCCCCAAGAACCCTGAGCATACACCTTCCTGCAGGAGATGTTTGTCCAAGCCTGGAGTCCCTGGGAGAGCTGCCACGTCACCATGGCTCTGAGTCACCACTCCAGAGCCAGGAGTGGGCCCCCAACCTTTGGTGAGTTTGGTGTCACTGGACAGCCAGCTGCCACTGAAAGAGGCCAATGCACTGCCAGTTCTGCACCCAGCATAACTTTACTGCCTTTACTGTGGAGTCAGGGACAGGTCAGCACCATCTGGTCCTTGGGCTGAGAGCTGGTGAGCATCCCAGCAGCAGCTCTGCTGTCCATGGCATCAGTATGGACCGAGATGGCCAGGGCCGGAGACAGGACCGCAGCTTAGCCCAAGCCACGGTGCCTGCAGTTAGTCCTTGGCTGGCACCTGAGCCAGGGCTGGAGCCAGGGTTTTCCTGAAGCAGCAACCTTCCTGTAGGGCCAGGCCTGGGGGGCTCCTCTCCTCAAGGCTGGATCTGTCTCTCCTCAGCCAGCTTGGCTTGGATGGTTTCCTCAAGTCTCTTCCAACTCCTCTTTGGACCCTCTAAGAGCTGCACCAGCCCTCTGGGGTAGGGGCTCCAGCAGCAGCCCTCTGACCACCCTGCACTGTCTGCATGGTCACCCACCGCACTGGCTTTGCCACCTGTCCCCAGCCTTGCCCCCTGCTTTTTCAGGCCACTTTAACCTTTTGTGGGCCCTCACCTCATCCCCCGGGCAAGGGGAGGGCATGGCTGGGACTGCCAGAGCCTCAGCCTCAGGCTCACCCGATTTATTCCAATTTAAACACTGCAGAGTAAAAGTGTTTCCCCTGCTCTGGCCTCTGGAGCTGAATATCTGAACAGGAATTTCACCCCTGAGCTGCAGCTAAAATAAGACCTGGATTGAGGTGGTCACTGGCTCTCGGCACTGCCGGGTGAAGCCTACATGCTCTCCTGACGGCTGGCTGCTGGTGTAGCTAGGAGACCAAGGGCTACTGGGCTGGAAGGGCAGCGTGCATCATTGGAAACGTGTTGGAAAACATGTCCAGGCTTTGGTTGTCTGGGCCAAGCTCCATGGCGACTCAGAGGAGATGCTGCAGTCCTGAGTGCATATCATTCCTGGGATGGGACATGGATGCTCAGCCAGGGCAAATTCACATGGGTTGTGGCTCAGCAGCTCAGGAGCATCTCGTGTCTTTGTCACCTGCAGAGAGAAGGGTGTCAGGTCTGTTTGAGGTGAGGTGACTGCTCTGTATCATCCCGTGGACAACACCCTGCCTGTGCAAGGGGCAGGAACTGCTTCCCCTGGACCGGCCGGAGAGGCTCCCGGCTGGCTAGTGCAGGTGCTCCCAGGTCACTGCACAGGGCTTCATAAGCAAGAATGACCTCGGATGAGACTGAAGTGTGTGGGCTTGGCTGGGAGTTGTGTGCAGGGGCCACGGGCTGCAAGGGGTGAGTGCAAAGCATGTACAGGATGCAAGTGACACAGCAGGCTGCAGGGGACACAAAGGATGCAGTGGGACATAAGGAATTCAGTGAGCTGAGAAGGATGCAAGGGATGCAATGGATGTAAAGCATGCTTAAAGGGCTGCAGCAGGCTATTAATAATGCAAGGCATGCAAGGAAGCTGCAAGGGATTCAGAGAGTGCAACGGGATGTAAGAGTTGCAATGGGATGTAAAGGATCCAAGGGATGCAAGAGATATAAAAGATATGACTGTATGCAGGGGTTGCAGCAGCCTCGAGCCAAACCCTTCTATCCCTTGGCTGGGGCTGCCCAGTTGGCATCCGTGTCCCTCTGTGTCTGCAGCCTGACTTTGGGCAGGGGCAGGCACCCCAGCTCGTGGGTCCTGGGGTCCCCCTTGCTGCATCCCTACAGTCACCAGCTGAGCAGGGGACAGCTGCAGGCTGCACTCCCTTCCCCTCAGGATATTTTCGGGGTCTCCAAGCCCCTCAGGGAGACATAACACCCGTCCCAGCGAGGTGGCTGCGGTTTCTCTGCTGCAGACAAGGGGCCCATTCAGCCCCGCGCCCCGTGCCCCGCCCCGCATCCTGTGCAGCTCCTCGGGGGGAGCGCGGCCAGCCCCCGGCAGCAGCCAGGGCCGATCATGTGGCTCCTAATGAAATCCAGATCCCGGCAGAGCGATGACACTGAGCAGTGATTTGTGCTCCCACACAGACTAAACACGGGCAGGCGCGATGCAGCCGGGAGCACAGGCTGGGGATGAATCAGGTACCCGGAGCCTCTGCCTGACTTCCGCTTGATTATTCCTCCTCTCCTGCTCAAAACATTTGGATAGAGTGCCCTCGTGCTTTCCCTACAAAAATATGGATTTTCCCAAGTAATGCTTTCAGAGGCTGAAATAAAGGCTCAGGCTCTTGGATTTGCCCAGCGATGCCTCCGTGTGTTGGAAGTCGCTTTGCTCAGTGCAGCTCATTGCGGCCAGGGATTAATTGGGGTCCTGGATCACGTGGAAACACTTCCACTACCCCATGGGTGAGGGAGAGTCTAGAACGGAGCCAAGGTGGGTTTGCAGGGTGTGCAGCGGGGAGGTGCAGCATGCCCACCTGATGCCTGCGAGCGGGGGTCTGGCTGCAGCCCCTCCCCTGCGCCGTCCTCAGGGCGCTGCCCTGTGCCCCGCTAAACGCGCATTGATGGGAAGCCCAGCCTTCAGCATGGACGGGTGGGACTGCAGAGGCGCCCCTGGAGGTCTCTATGAGCTGAAGGTGCATCCCCACCTTGAAGCCCACGCAATGCATTGCAGCGCAGGACAGGGCAGAGGAGGTGACCGTGGCTTTGCCCAGCCCCGAGTGCCCATCGGTGGGGACAAAATGGCTTTAGAGTGGTCCTGCTTGAAGAGCCTGGAGCTGCTGCTGGGATGGTGCTGGGAGGTGAAGTCCCTCCCAGACATCCTGCTGCCCTGCTTCCCTGCAAGTCCATGCTGGAGCCCCTGAAGCCCAGATCCTCAGGGAAGTACCCAGAACAGCACTTGTTGGATTCAGCATCACAAAACCTGGTCTGTGGGCACGGTGTTGAGAGGTGCCTGGGTGGCACTGCCATGATGCCAGCAGGGATGGGGCTGGCACCTGCTGTGGGCAGGCTCAGCCTCACCTCAACGTCCTCACCTTCAGCTCCTGGAGCTTAGAAAAACAGGTAAGTACATAAGTGTTTGTGTATATATATATATTGCTGTATGCATAAAACTACAGAAGTGTATAAATCTATGTTATATATTTGGAAGTATATGTACCATGTGCTGTGGGAGTATATAGGAGAGTGTAGGTGTCTATATATGAAAATAAATATAGAAATAGGAAAACATTTACTCCTGCAGTGTATAGGAGTGCATACAAATACATTTTTATATATATATATATATAAATGATATATAATCTACACTCCTATACATTCCAGGAATAAATTTTATATATATATATAAAAAATGTATATTGACTTAAAAAATATGTATATAATATGTACACATATTTTTGTGTGTGTGCATATACTCCTGGAGTATGTATTTTTATCAATGTACTGTGTTTTGTGGCATCTCGGGCACAGGGTGCAGAGACAAACCACTCCCCACCCCCCTGCCCCATTTTCTCACGAGGGAAAAGGCTGCAAATACCCACCCAGAGGCTTCACCATCCCAAGGCAAAGCTGCAGGAGCTGGATCAAGGTGTCCATGCCATGCCAGGGCTGGTGGTGCAGGGTCCCAGAGCTACCCCCCACGCTCACAGAGACTCCTGGGGCACAGCTTTCTCCTTCCTGCTGGATGCTGATGCTGGAGCTGCCATCTTGCAGGAGCACAGTGCCCATCCTTGGCTCTATGGGTTCGGTGCTGCCTGCATCAGGAGCTGGTGGGCACTGGGAGAGCACAACAGCAGCAGCTGATGGCCTGCAAAAGGCTTCTATTTCTTGCCACTGAAACACCACCAGAGCCTTCCTCAAACACCAGCTGTCCCCAAGAGATGTTGATGAGTTTGCCGATGGCTGTGGTGAGGAATGGGAAATGATTCTGGCAGTGTTGCAGTGACTGCACCTCTTTGGGGTCCCAGCTGGGGTGATCCACACAGCCTGGCAGCGGAGAGCCCGGTGCCAGTTGAATGGTGGCTGCACGAGGACATCATCCATGAGGCCTGGGGACATAGCAGCATCCCCAGCGTGGCCATCCCTGGAGCCAAGTGTCCTGAGGAAGGCAGTCAGGACCCTGCATCCACTCTGTGAGGCAAAGAAGGAAATGGCCATTTCCCCATGTATAATGTAGCCACAGGAAGTGTCAGCTGCATATATATTAATATTCCTATAATCCTTATGGAGCTGCCCAAACCCCTTCACAATCCCCTCATCCAGCATGAAATTCCCTCTGACACCGCCATCCCCCTTCCTGGTGAACACTGAGAGAGAAATTTCCTATATAGTTTTGAGAGCTCTGGGTTGTCTCCTGTGTGTTTCGTTCTCATTGGAGTTTCCCTTCTGAGTTTATTTTTGGTAGGGCCTGAAATAGGAAGTGAATTGTTGGCAGCACGCTGGCTTTTATTGCTGCTCGCTGGCCAAGCCAAAAACATGTGCTGTTGTCCAACCTAACAGCTCCTTCTCTGCTTTGGGAAATCAGGAGGAAATGGGAGGAAGATCAGTGTTGCAGTGTTTGTGGAGGAGAGGATAAGCCAAAAGTGTCACCGTGCTCCTCTGATCCCATGGATGATATGCTGGTGGAACAGAGGGCTGTTGGCTCCATCACAGCCACTCCCACAATGTCTCCTCAGCCACAGCCACCACGTTGTCACCAAAAGCCCTACCTGTCTCTCAGGGAAGGTGGATCCTGCTCTGTCTCTGGAGAAGCAGAACACCTGATTTCTCGACATTATGACTGGGTTCAGCTGTTTTTTCCTTGAGGTCAAGGTTTTCTGCCTGCCCAAAACAGCCCTGAAAAGCAGCTCAGAACAGCAAATATGTATCATTTCCTGGTGGAATTCACAGCTGCAGGAAAATTGTTTGATGGTTTTCAGCCTCTGCTGATTTGTGAACCCCTGAACAAGACCTCCTCACTGGTGTCTTATCATGGGGAGCTGTCAGTCAGAGATATCCAACATGCAGTGGTGGGAAGGAAGCCTGCAGGATGCCTGGAAAAGACATTCATTAGCCCTTCCTGATACTGAGGTGTGGCAGTGCTTCATCCATGTCCTTCACATGGACGGCATCATGGGACATTATGGGAAGATTCTGAGCTGTCTGAGCTGGAAGGATACTGTTGAAAAGACCCTGGAAGCAGCAGAGAACCTCAGGGTGGACATCAGCTTGTTGTTTTTCCTCAGAGTAAGGCAAAGCCCATAGTGGGGGCTGCTGAGAAGGGCACAGGCAGATGTCTGAAGGAAGTGTCCAGGTGTGGTCTCCTAGTTCAAGAGGGATGTGAAGAAACTGGAGAGGCCTGGACAAGGGATATCAACATGCTCATGGAGCTGGCACACATTGTACTAGGAGGAGGGGGCAGGGCTGGGTTGGGGGAAGGATTCTGAGAACAGTCAGTGACTAAGGTCACAGAATCACAGAATATCCTGAACTGAAGGGACCCCCAAGGCCCATCCAGCCCAGCTCCTGTCCCTGCACAGACATCCCAACAATCCCACCCTGGGCATCCCTGGCAGCGCTGTCTAAATGCTCCTGTACCTCTGGCAGCCTTGGGGCCAGGACCATTCCCTGGGGAGCCTGGGCAGTGCCCAGCACCCTCTTGGGGTGTTAATCCCTGTTAATCAGCTTAAATTTCCCCTAACATAGCTTCATGATGAAGTTGAACCCTTCTTGGTGGTGCTGAATGATGCAATGGGATAAACAATCACCAGCTGAAGCTTGGAAGATTCAGGTTCAATCTTGGAATAAAATTCCTTCCCAGGAGAGTGATCCCGGAACAGTCAAAGGGAGCTGGGGCATCTCCACCCTTGGAGAATCCCAGGACTTAGCCTGATATTGCCACGGCCATGCTGATCTGACGGTTGGGCTGGAGCCCCTGGTGACCTGCCTGCCTGTCTGTGACATGGGATTTTTGCATTTATCCATAGGCTGCTAACTTGCAGGCTCTTCTCTGGCTGGCTCGGACTGTGATTGGAGCCCATGGATGGGCTTATGCCTGGGTGATCCTTGGCTGTGCCAGGATAGCCTGAGGACCAGGGAGAGCTTACAGTGCCCAACTTTCCTGAGGCACCAGCCCCAGCTTTGCTGCCTGCATGAGAGGAGGCTGGGGCAATTCCCAAATTCACCTTCCTGGGCCACCATCATGAGCATCACGGGTGGCTCCCCTGAGTGCTCTTCAGCACTGACATGAAGAGATGTGTATAAGGACCATATGGTGTCTGTGACAAACCTTGCCTCTTAAACTGTACTTAATTTTGCACTTTTATTGCCTGGATTCAACTCCTTTACTTCTCTTTTACTAACCTGTGAGTAGTTATTAATCTGAGTGTCTTGGAAGCCTCTTCAGTTTGTCCAACGACAGCTTCTGTGGTGGAAAGAGGGGCTTGGATGCCATCCCAGGTCTCATGGATTCAGTGTCTCAATTTTTCTATTGACTTTCTCTGTTTTGTATCTGGCGACATTGAGCTCATTCATCCACTCCTTTTTTTTGCACGGTGTGATGTCTCAGGACCAGTTTCAGCCACTGTCCTTCATCTTCCCAAATAAAACCTGAAGGAAAGGGGAGGGAGAGTGAAGGAACTCTGAAAGGTGACCAGGAGCCTGTGAAGCAATGCTGTGATGTCATTCTTCAGCTTTGTGTTATGTGATGATGCTTCTCCAGCCAGTGTCAGGTACTGTGCTGGCTCCAGCTACACAATGCTGAGCCATGCCCAGGTGTGGGCCAGAGCCTCATCCCCTCTTGAGTGCTGTGCTGGGCTGGTTGCAGTCCTGGTTCCATGTGGTCTCATCCCATTCTGGTGTTTGCCAGCTGCCTCCATCACCTCTGAGATTGCTGTGGTTGACCTTTTGGTCTGGTGGTCTTCTGGGACATCAACTCCCACTGTGGGAACAGTTCAGGATAGCTCAGTGGTGGGCACCAATGCTCCCAGCTGCCCTGGAAGCAGACAGCCCCAATTATAATGTCAGGGAGAGTCCTGCTTAGGAATCTTGGGCAGAAGCTGTGTGGGAGAAGCCTCAGCTTCTGGGCTGCCCCTGGGCTTGTCCCAGCCTTGTCCTCTGGCAGCATCCTGCCTGGGGCTGTGTGAAGACCCCAAATGCTGACAGGTCTAGCAGCCCCTGGGCAGGGGGTTACTCCCATGCCCCCCCACATTTGTGTCCCAGCACCCTGAGCACCCAGGGGTGGGCTCTCTTTGCTCAGTAGCCAGAGCTCTCTTGAACCTCAGGGTCTGACCCAGGCTACACTGAGGAGTGTCTGACCACGGGACCAGTAAGCCATTGGGACAGTGCTGGATACTGGGGGAAGAGAAGCTCCTCATCTTGTCCTCAGGGCTCATCTCTGATGCCAGGTGAGCACGTGTAGCAGCAGCCCTAGTGGGGACCTACCTCCCACCCTGTCTGCTGCTTGTTACCACCTGCCTGTACTGCTGCAAGGTCATCCATCTCCGCACTGCATCCCACTCAGGACCAGGTAGCACCCAAGCAAGGCTAGGCATGTTGCCTGCCCACGGGAAGGCTGGGGCAGGGATAGATGGCACCCAGCTACATTTTTAGAAATACATTTTTATTAGGAAAGCGCTCTGCAGAGGTGCCAGGCTCTCTCATACCAAACTAATCCCTCCAACTCCATTGGATGGGATGCAGGAACCCGAAGGGCGTCCACCTCCATCCATAAATAGTGCTTCCTCCTGGCCAGGAGCAGCGCCGGGGCGGAGGGGAGGGAGGGTGGCATCGGTCGAAACCAGCTCGACCCCACTCCGGCATGCACCGGCAGTGGAGAGCTGTGCCTGGAGGGCGCCGGGGCAGGGGAGCTGCTGCCAGTGATGATGTGGGGCACATCTCTGGCACTGCCCAAGGCACTGAGCAGCAGCTCCCTCCCTCTCCCGTGCTCTGCGACCCCGACAGAGCCGAGTGGAGCGCGGGAAGCGAGCGGCTCGGTTACTGCAGAATATACCATGGGCACGTCTAGTACAACAAGCGCTGCTTATGCGGTCGATAATACTGCTACAAAAAAAAGGGGGACGGATATGTCACACACGGAGACCCTGGGGTGGCGGCCAGGCCGGCTCCTTGCGGTCCCGCCCTGCGCGGAGAGGGCGGGCGAGCTGAGACCCGGGCAGAGAGCAGAAGTAGGGCACAGATGAAGGGACTGGGTCCTAGGGCAGAGGGGACTAACGCAAAAAGGGGGATGAGTGAGGTGGAGGCGGATAAAGGGAGGATCAAGGCTCTTCCAGTGCCCCCAGCCCAGTCCAGGCTCCCACGTTCGCTGGTTGTGCTGGCAAATGTCCTTCTTCCCGGTATGCGGCCGGTGCGGGGCCGGTGCCCGGTTCCTGGTCACTGCACTGCCTGAGCAGGCACAGCAGCTGCTCTGGGTGGCTCTAGGCTCGCTTCCCGGCTCTTCTTCCTGGGAGGCTTCTTAATGGGGGTTTTCTTGGCTGTCTGCTCAGTGGGGAGAGTCTGATCCTGGCTGCTGCCGGCACTTGGCTTCTCCATCCACTTGGGCTCCCCGGCTGCCGTCTCGGCCGCCGCAGGGATCAGTTTTTGCAGATGGGGAGAGGTGGGCAGCAAGGGTTTGCTGGTCTTCTGGCCGCTGGCGGCCGCCGAGCGCTTGGCTTTCTGTGGAGGGGTGGGCTTCTCCCGCTGGGCACCGACCCCGTTCGCCCGGATGCCTCCGTCCCCCTTGTTGAGGCTCTGAGTCTTTTCCTTCAGCTGGGCGGCCAGCTCAGAGGCCAGCTGGGGATGCAGCGGCTCGGAGCGGGGTTTGCTGGTGCCGGGGCTACAAGGAGCATCCCTGGTGTCCCCGGCCCGCCGCTCCGGCTGGAAGGCACCCATCTTTCGGAAGGCGTTCTGCACCGCCCCGTTGATGGTCTCCATCGGCTCCGAGCCGGCTTTGCTCCTCTGCTTGGGTTTGGAGGGGGACTGTGGCTCCCCGCAAAGGCTGGATTTGCCCTCGGGGACGCCGGGCTCCTTCGGCTGCTTCTGCGCTTTCTCCTTGCTGCGGGCGCCGCCCTTCTCCTCCGCTCTGCCGTGCACATTGGCCGACGTCTCGCTCGGACTCCTCTTCCTCTTGGCCAAACCCTGGCCTTGCTCGGGGCTGCCAGACCGGGCGGCCACCTGCTCTGGGGACTGGCTGGGTGCCGGCAGCGAATTGGACTGGCCAGAGCTGTACCTGCCATGGATCCAGGAGACTTTGGGCTTCGTGGCTGGGTCTGGAGGACGGGGCTTGGTCCTTTCCGGGGATGGCGGCTTCTCGGGGCTGCAGGGCTCCGCAGTGGCATCCTCCTCCTCCTTGGACTGCTTGGAGAGGCGGGCGGCCCTGGCGTAGAGCGCGGCGCCGGCCGACCCCGAGCCGCAGGAGGAGCGTTCGCTGTCCGAGGACTTGAGCAGGGGGGTCTCACTGCTGTCAGTCGGGAAGGCTCTGACAGAGCCCGTCTCCTTCAGGAACGTGTATTCTCCTGCTTCCTCCCCGCTGACTGGGGCCACCAGTTTGTCCCCGGGGCTGGCAGGTGTCCCTCTGTCCCTGCTGTCACCCATGCTCTCTGTGGGAAGAAAGCACAGCAGTGTCAGGTGGGATGTGCCTGAGGAGGGGAAGGACTGAGATGCTCCCGCAGGACAGTGTCCTACCAGTTAGGCTCCCAGTCAGAGAGCTCCTGGCTCTTAACCCTGGAGCAGCAAATGCTGGAGGAGGGAGCTCTGAAACCATATGGGAAGCATGACTGGAACCTGCACTCCTTCCTGGGGCACCAGGAACCAGGGTGACACAGTCCCCACCATGCAAGAGTGACACCTCTCCATAGAGCAGGCCCCTGGTATTGTCCCCGAAGTCCCCTGGGGATGCACCCTGCTCACCTTCATGGGGGACACAGTACACAGGCCCCTCGTCCGTGGTGTCAAAGGAGGAGAAGGAGCCGCGGGATGACCAGGAGGGGGAAGGCTGCTCCACCACAGAGGGTGGTTCGATGAAGCTGCAGTTCAGGGTGTTTTCCAGGTCATGGTGGGCCACTGTGAGGGCAAGGAATTGTTGTCAGTGCCTGTTCTGCTGAACCCCCCAGTCCCCGCTGCCAGCCAGGAGGGTGGGAGGCTGCACAGCTCCCCACTACCCAGCTTCCTGCTGGGTGTCAGGGACAGGGACAGCATCCAAGGCATGGGGACACTTCTGGCTGCACAGTCCCACCAGGTCCCTCAGTCAAGTGGCCACAGAAACCATCAACCAGCAGTGGTGGTAACCAGTATCCCCCATGCTTGGGCTGTGGGCATCAGAGTCTGTTCAAGCCTCACACTTCCATCTATCTCCATCTCCAGCTGCCCAAATTGAGGATGCACATGGTGGAGGGACAAGCCACCCAAACCCTGGGTCCCATGAGGGCTTGGGGAGTGTCTTCGTGGTCATCCATGATCTGTGCAACCCGGCACAGCCACCCTGCAGAGAGGGTCCTGGCACTGTGACTGTCCCCTTCCCAGGGACAAATTAGCTGCTGGCTTTAATTCCACTAATTCTCACTTCAGCATCACTGACTGCATTTTCCTTTTCCATGTGCTTTTGCACATGGATGCAGGATGATCAAAAGAAGCCTGCAGCAGGGGGATGTACATTTTCCCATTTTGCCACTTTTCAATCCCTTTGCCACCTTCTTCCCTCCTGAAGCTGAGTAGGAGTATCCCTCCCTTCACGCCCTGGAACTGCCCCTCTGCCAAGGGGCCACCCACAGAGAAGCCAAGTGGAAGAGAGAAACCACCAGAGGAAAAATGGTGTTAATAAAACAAAATCGAGGAGATGAGCAGTTAAGAGTTGTCTGGGCTGGAGTGCCTTTTTTTTCAGCTTGATAATTTTTAAGGCTTTTTTCTGCATAAGCTCATGTCCCAACACATCCTGAGGGGCTTCCCCAGGTGCCCACAGCTGCAGCAGCCTCCTCGGGTACCCACAGAACTGAGGCAGCACCCAGCTGGGAGGAGGGACCAATCCTTGCAGAGAGACATGCAGCAGTAGATACACTTGTCCCCATCCCCTTCCACTCACTTTTGTCCCCTGGGACAGTAACAAGCTGCCTCCAAAGCAGGGTAGAGCCTTGCTTTGGATGAAGGGCTGCAAAAGGGTGGTCCCAGAGGGTGCTGGGCACTGCCCAGGCTCCCCAGGGAATGGGCACGGCCACAAGGCTGCCAGAGCTCTCAGGCACAGGGTGGGACTGTTGGGGTGTCTGTGCAGGGCCAGGAGCTGCACTGATGATCTCCGTGGGTCCCTCCCAGCTCAGGATATTCTGTGATTCTATGAAAACCCCATGTACAGAGAGGGTCCCAGCTGTACGTGGGTATTTCCAGGTATTTTTAACCTTTGACTGAACATCCGAACTGCATCCCAGTCATGCTGCAATTGCCTGCCTGGACTGTTTGAACCTTGCAGCACATCCCTGATTTACAATAAAATAACTTGTAGTGTAATTGGGATGCCCACTGGAATGTTTATCCTTTATTAGGGAATCTGGCTTCAGACATGTAGGGCTGTTAAAATGACAGCAGTGCTACACACTCACCCTTGCATAGTTTGGCTTCTTGGAGCAAGGAGGAAAAAAAAACCCAAGCAGAGATATTTAAAGAGCAAATGGCCCAGAGAGGGGGAAGCAGCAGCTCCAACATGGCTTTCCTTGTAATAAAAACCAAAAAGAGAAAATTAAAAGCAGCCGTCTGGAAGCGGATGAAGGGAGATGCTTCCTGAGAGGAGGCGTGCTGAGCAGCTGGGACTCACGGCCACGAGGCGACTCCGGGACTCCAGTGAGACCCAGGACACAGCCAGATTATAAAATAAGGATATGTAGTGCACCTGGAAGCTTTGGGAGGCTTGGGGGCTCCAGCATGGTTGCCAGGGATTTTTCTTCCCTGGCTGTTGGGGCTGAGAGAAATGTGGATGCTTCCCACATATCCCTACCTGTCACTGCTCCCCAAAATCTCCCAGAGCCACAGCATCAGGATAACAGCCCCAGCCCTGCCTGCACAGTGACCAGTTGGTTTCAAGACTGGGATGAGGCAGAAAAGAACAGCAGAACAATGAGAGAGGGATCCCAGAGTCCTCCTGGCCACCCCCTCCCACTCATCCCAAGCTCCCCATCATCAGCATCACCCTTGGGGCTGGTTGAGCTTTGCTGCTTGGGGAGGAAACGTGGTGGGGTGCCGGGCTCAAGTTAGCCCTGGCATCTTCAGGGTGACATGAGCAAATCCCACACACAGGGGTACCCAAACGCTGGCCCTACGGCTGCTGCTGTGAGCCCAGGGTGTGGTCCTGCAGACTGCCAGCTCAGGTGCAATCCCTGGGGAGATGCTGTGGATCCAGAACTTGTGCCAAGGCTGGGGAGCAGCTTTTGAGGGAGGAACCTGAGGCTCCAGGCAGCTGATGAGCTTTAGTGGGGCTTCAAGACCTGCAGTCCCACCTGGGAATGTTCTACCATGAGTAGGCTTGCGTTCACTGGTGTTTGAGGCCAGAAGAGAAAACCCAGCCTGGTGTCAGCAAACACATGGCCAGGACTGTGGGCAGATCCAGAGTGACCACTGCCCGGGCAGCAGCCAGAGCCAGTTTCACTGTGACATCCCCACAAGGTCCTGAGCACCTCCAGCACTGACTTGACCCTTGGGATAGGGCACTTCAGCAACTCTGGGACTCCCCTGCTGGGGCAGGACCAGCGTGGGGAACAAATGGCTTCTGCAGGTGGGTACTGCCTGGTGTGGCTTCCACAGCACCAGGTGCGGTCGTGATGTGGCACCCTGGTCACTGGGCATCAGGGAGGCACCTACTATAGGCAACCCAACAGGGCACTGTCACCTTAGGGTCCCCAGAGCCAGTGGGGGCTGGAGGCACTGCCAGACCACATGTCAGTGGGACTGGGAGCTGCTGGAGCCCACATGGGCTCCACTGTGCCAGATAACACAAGACAAGCCCTGACCAAAGCCTTTCCCTCCAGGGAGATGCCAACTCAGCTCTGTGACAGACTCCAGGAACAGCCCTGGAGCCCTGCTGGGACCCAAGGCCATCCTGAGCACCCTCAGCCTTTCCCCAGCGCTGCTGCTGCCCTGTGTACACAGAGCAGCTGGACTGCTGCCAGCTGCCCACAGGCAGCCCCCCTTGCCCTCACTGCACACAGGCACCCTCTGTCCTCCCCAAGCCCTTCCCTGGCCCCTTCCACAAACACAGCCTGTATGATCCTCTGTTATCCTTGCAGCAGGAATGTTTCTTGGGCCCTGGCACACCCTGCTCCAGGTAGGGCTTTGCTGTGCCCCACATGGCAAGGGGTTGTCCCCCCAGCTTGGATGCTGAAGGTAGTGCATGGTGTGCAGGGATGGGGGTCACCTCTGTGTCCTGCCTGGGATAAGGGACTTAGCCTCACGCTGAGCCACTGTGTGCCAGGATGTGGCTGCTCTGGGGGTTCCACCAGCACGGCATGCCCAGGGAGGTGCTGGGCTCAGGAAGGGGGCTGGGGTTGAAACACATCCCAGCACAGGGTGGGGATTGCTGCCTTCACATAAAGTTTAGTCAATGGGGTTGCAGCAGATCCCCAGCTCCCCATGCTGGGAAGAGGTGCAAGGAGAGTTCAGAGAGTGCAAGGGACAGCATTCCCCAGCTACTGGATGCAGGAGGTCCCCAACAGCCCTGACAATGCCAGGTCAGGGGCTTTGCCAGGTATGAGCAGCTCCCTGTAAGCCTGGTCTGCGTTCTGGTCTAAGTTCTGCGTCTGGTCTGAGTGGGAAGCTCCACCCAAATCTCTGCCCCTCATCCTCAACTCTGCTGCACATGGCAGGAGGGAGGGCATCTGCCCAGATGTTCTGGCTCCTGGGGTTACTTCAGGACCAAAAGCACTAACAAGGCATCTTGCTGAGTGACAGGCACCATTCCTCTCCAGGGGAACCTCAGGAGAATAAACCCAAAACTACTCAGCAGAGCTCCAGAACCAGGTACAACCTTTGCATCCTCACAAAGCAAAGTGTGCTTGGAGATCTAGAAGCTGCAGACAGAAAGGGCTGAGCTCCTGCAAGCCAGGCAGCTCACACCAACCACTGAAATGCTCCCAGTTATCCGTGTGCTCCCGTCACTGCCCTGCCACGCTCACCACCCGGCTTTGGGGCTACAGAGGGTGCTCTGAGCCACACATGCTGCCCTGACAGGAGTGAAACCTGGCTCTCTGCACCTTCCCCAAACCCCAGTGCCTTACCCATGACCTTGGGCAGCTTCTGGCGGTGCAGGGGGATGCGTGGGAGCTTCATCCCGATCCGACTGAACCGCCCACACAAACGTCTTGGAGGCTTCTTGGCTGCTGCTGGGTCCTGGCTGGAGCTGCAGAAAAGGTAATGGCACTATCAGAGGCACTGCTCCCCTCCTGTGGTGGGGACAGCCTTCCTGGGCAACAGAGAGAGGCAGCAGCTCAGGGGTGCTGCAAGTGCAAAGGGGTTTTGGAGTGATAATGGGGTGGATGAAAAGCAGGGGCGTGCCCAGGCTGAAGGAGTTGAGGACCCACAGAGGCTGCTGCCAGCCCCAGGAACCAGCTTGCACCACACCAGGATGTAGAGCAGTGCCAGGGAATGGTGAGAAGGTTGGATCCAACCATGGCCATTGGCAATGCAGCCCAAAAATACCCGCAATGCCTGGTCAAGACCCCAAATCTTTAAAAAAAAAATCATCCCAACCCAAAGCCAAACATGTGGCTTCTCTTTATTTGCTCCATGGTTTTGAAGCCTCCTGGGGCCACATTTTCAAGCAAATTTCCGCAGCCACAGGAGTGAGTGGTTTTGTGAATTGACTCAAGGGAACCTGTGCCATGCCCACCACCCCCTGCAAGGAACTGCACTGGGACAGCTCCATGGGTCACTCAGCAGTCTGGGGACGCTGTGGTCTGGGCACCCTGGGAGAGAGGAAACTGTCTGGAGCCATTGCCCCTCTCCCTGGGCCATTCCTCACCTGATGGGTTTGTGCTTTATCTGCAGGATTATTACCTGCAGCCCGCAGGCTCTCCAAGCCAGCTGTGCCTGGCTGTGATTGAGCTCACAGGGCTGCAAGGGGAGGCTTCTGGAAAATTCCTGTGCAGTGGCTGGTGGCATGAGAGGGTTTTCTCTACATCTGGAGGAGCTCCAACAGCCCTCTCATCCCTTGCTGAACAGCACAAACCTTTCCCCCTGCCTTGGGTCTGTCCCCACTCCTATTATCACGGTAGGATGTTAACATGGTGCTTCTAAAACGCTGTCAGCATCCTGACCTTGCTGCAGGAACCCACCCTCCCAGCTCAGATCATCCACGTGGGACAGTCAGCATCCCCCCTGTCCCCCAGGCCTCATCCCTTTGCCCAGGGATTTGTTCTGAGGGTTTTGGCTGTGTCGTGTAGCCCTTGCTGTATTTCAGGGCCCGCTTTGCAGATCAGCTCCAGACCCCAGCGACTGGAGGGGACTTGGCAGGTCTCTGTGAAATGATGGCCCACAAGAGAGAAGCAAAGTCAGGGAGAGCAGGAAGGTGTTCCCCTGGAAGGGCTCACCCTGAGTACCTCCATCAGCCCTGATGATGCAGCAGGACTGCTCAGACCCTTGTACCCACATGGTGTCATGTGAGCCGCACAGTTCTGCCTCAGTTTCCCTGCACAACTGCTGTCCCAGAATGGTCTCTGCATCCCCCTGTCAATCCCAGAACCCACTGCTCTTCTGCATTCCCAAGCTGGTGAGATCCCTCCTGGCCCCGGCACTCACCCGCTGGCTTCATCCTTCTTGCGGCAGACGCAGCAGCAGCAGAGCAGGGAGAGCAGGAGGATGAGCAGCAGCGCCAGGAGGGCCCCTGCCCCGATCACCCCCATCCTCTGGTTGGCCTCTGCAAGGCAGACCCGCGGCTCAGCCCGGGACCAGCCCTGTGCCAGAGCCCAGCCCCGGTGCCCGGCACTCACCCATGTGGCAGGCGCCCGTCAGGGGGTCGCAGGCGCCGTCGTGGCAGCCGCAGACTTCGGCACAGTTGGCTCCGTAGCGTCCGGGAGGGCAAGTCAGGTTACAGCTGGAGGGAAGGGCTGGATGAGAGTAGTGCATCCCCCACCCCAGGTACAACAGTGGGAGCCACTTGGCTGCCACCTTCTCCCAAACCCTCCATGTTCCAGGGAGCAGTCCTCCTCCACACCCTGGGGGAACCCTTAATCCACAGGGATCAGGAGCCCATCACCCATGCAGTGACTCTGCTCATCGCTCAAGGGATTCGGCCCAGCTGGATCTCAGACACTCTTACTGCTCTCTGCATGTCACTTCACCATTAGACACAGTAATTAGGAAAGGTCATTAACCCAGCAGTCACATCTAAAGATACCCTGATGTCACACACAGGGATTCCAGCTCAGCTCAGTGGTGATGTGGCCGTGGCAGCCCAAGCCCCACCCCCACCAAGCCAGGCAGAGCCACAGTGGCCACAAGCTGGGAAAGTGCCCAGATTGAATTTTTTTTTTTGCCTCCAAGAAGGAAAAACAACAGAACAGCCCTAAGACCCTTCCAGTTTGGTTATGCCTGGTGCCAAATCTCCACTGCTGGTAAAATGACTTCCTGATGGTGTCACAGAGATGATGGGGACACACATAAATGGGCACTAATCCACAAGTCTCAAAGGCTTGAGCATGGAAAACATGGTGTCAGGGGATCCATCCCAACCTGCCTCCCCAGCTATGGGCCAGGCACCACAGAGCAGGACCCAGCTGGAGCTGGGAGATGTTGGCAGCGTTGCTGGGCACCAAACCCTCTGCCAGCTGCATCCCAGCTGGAGTGGCTGCAGCTGGAAGGAGCCAGCGGGCCCCAGACCAAACCCACTCCCCTGGGGACAACAGCTGCTCCCAGCCCTGGGCACTGTGCCCTGAAGCGGCTCAGCCCATTTCACACTCCAACAACTTGCAAACTGCCACCTTGGCCAAGCCTTGTGCCTGCTGTGTGCCTGTCATGTGCCCATCATGTGCCTGCCAGGATGGGTGCTGAGCTTCTGTCTGCTTCTTTAGCTGCACCGGGCAGCTAAAGAAGCAGAACAGGAGCAGGGATAGTCCCCCAGCAAGGCCAAACCTCTCACCCCACCACTCGGCCCCACAGTTCTGCCCCAGGCTGAGATTTTGGGAGAGCAGAGGAGGGTGATTTTTTCCAGGAGAGTCCTGACACTTCTGGGAAGGACAGAGAAGATAAAGCACTTTGTGCACACATAAATATTTTAGCAGCTGCTCCTTTAGCCTCCTCCTGACACAGAGCTGAGAGGACATGCTGTATGGCAAGGACATTGCTTGTGCTTTCATTGCAGAAATCCCCTTTTTAGCAAAATTGTACCCTGCTGACAAAAACATTGGTTTGGATATAGTCACAGGGATTTGCCTGAGCACCCAGAACATTCCTGAGCCTGCCTGACTGCACCACCTGGCACAGCTCAGCTCAAGGTTACAGCACCAAGGCTGCATCCTGAGCATCCCCCATCTCCACCTTCCCAGTGCTGTGCTGGGTTCTCAGAACAGGTTAACCCTAACTCTGCCCTCTGGCACTGTGCTGAAAGCATCACCACACCCCCCTGAGGAGCATTCAGACCCTCTCACCTCTGCCTTTGCTACCAAAGGTGGCCATGATGCCCAGGCTGAGCATCCTAAACTGGTGCCAGTGTCCAGCAACTGTTCCAGCACCACAAGTGGTTGGCAAAGCCCCACAATATCACCCCCCAAAATGCAAATGCTCCCTGTTTTTATGCCCTGAGTGAAATGCCAGCATGGGCAAGATGCCAGCTCCAAATCCCCGTCCTTGCTGTCACCCTCTGTTAATTGCTGGGAAAAACTGAGTACCATGTGGCAAGACCTGGGGGAGCTGTCTGCATGTCCCAGCTGGGTGGAAAATGCTTTCCTCATCTTTTCAAACAACATTTCAGTCCCACACTGAGAAAAACGACCTGGGGATGTGAGCAGACTCTTGATGGCCCTTGTGCCCCTGGAGCTGGGGAAGGAGGAGGCCTGGGGAAGACCCTAGCCAGAGGCAGAGCTTTAAGCGGGAGCCCCCCAAGGATGCCATGCCTGTGAGGCTGTTTGTTATTCTGTGATGTGGTTTTCTCTCTGGTTTTGGATAGAAAGTCCACCCTGCACTTAAAAACCCCCAACCAACCACCACTTTTTGTTGATTTGTTTCTCCCAAACAGGCCTTTTCTAAAGCACAACACCCCTTGCTGCTCTGTGAGCTTGTCCTTCCCCCTCTGCTCACCAAATCATCGCCCAGGAGCGCTTCCACTGCAGGAAACCTCTCAGCTGGCAACAGCACAGGACACAAGGGGGCAGGAGGTGCCTGAGCATCACCTGTGCCATGCAGTGCCCCCAGGCATGCTCACCAGTGCCTCACTTACTATGTGCCATGGGAGCCGGGGTGGCAGAGGCACTGCCCAGTCTCGAAGTGGCACTGGCCATTGACGCAGTCGCTGCAGACGAAGGCGCAGTTCTCCCCGTATGTCCCGTTCCGGCACTTGGTTTCACACCTGGGAGGGATGAGGGCAAGTGGCTGGAGCACCCATGGCACTTGGGGACCTCCAGCATCCCTCCACATGCATGGAGACTGTGCTGTATATCACCGTGGTGGCTTGTGGTTTCTGAAGCCAGGAGAGGGGTACAGGGATGGACTGAGCCCACTGACACGGCCATGGAACTGGAGAGAGTCTGTGAGACCCCTGCCCCGTGCCCTCGGACCCTGGATGCTTGCAGTGAGGCTCAGCTCTCAAGCTGGGATGCTCTTCTGCAAACTCTTGTGCCCAGGATCAGTTCCAGGGCTGCAAAACCCTTCGGTGACCCTGCTCCCTGAGAGAATCAGGGAAGCCAGGCACTGCTCTCCCAGAACCCAGTGCTGCACCCAGCCACACTCACCGGTCTCCGATCCATCCCGGGTTGCAGTGGGAGCATTTGCCGTTGATGTGATTGCAGGTGTGGCCATCCTTGCAGGGGGGACAGAGCTTCTCGCAGCCCTCTCCGTAGAAGCCGGGCGAGCAGGGCTGGTCGCACTTGGTGCCATTCCAGCCCGCCTCACACGTCAGGCAGCGCCCGTCGGCCACGGTGCATGGCTGCAGGCTCTTGCACTGCCCACACCTGCAACGAGGGGAACCCATCACCCAGCGCAACCCAAACCCTCCTGCTGCCACCTCCCACCAGTGCCGGATCAGACCCAGCAGGGATGGCCACTCACCGCCTCCTGCAGCCCTGGCCGTAGAAGCCGGCCGGGCACGGCTCGCGGCAGTACTTGCCCCGGTAGCCCGGCTCGCAGGTGCAGGTCCCGTCCACCTGGTTGCACTTGCCCTTGTAGCACTGGCAGTAGCGGTCACAGCGAGGCCCGAAAGTCCTCTCGCGGCACTGGCAGCGCCCCGTGAACTGCTCGCAGGGCGAGTTGTTGCAGGAGCACTGGTTGTTGCAGCCACGGCCCCACCAGCCAGGCTGGCACAGGCAGTTGCCTGTCTGCTGGTCACACTGGGAGTTGTGGCTGCAGTAGCAGGAGCTGGAGCACTGTGGGCCCCACCAGTTGGGCTCGCAGGTGCATTTGCCCGTCTTCTGGTCGCACTTGCCGTGCTTGCAGAGGCAGATGTTCTCACACTTGGGGCCCCAGCGGTTGAGGTTGCAGGTGCACTGGCCCGTCACATCCTCGCACTGCCCATTGGGATGGCAGGTGCACATTTCCTTGCAGTCGGGACCCCAGAACTGCCGGGGACACTCTGTGGGGAGAGCCATCAGCCTCAGCACTGCCCACAGGGACAAGCCAGGCACCAGTGGAGACCCCCAGACCCAACAGCACCTCTTGACCACAGTCCTCCCTCTCCTCTCCTCAGTGCCCTGTATCTAAGAGGAGACCCTGGCAAGGGGGCAATGCCCTGGGAAACAGAGCCAGGGGACAGGCAAGGGTAGAGCTAGAGCATTCACAGTTCCATCTCTGATGATCTGCTCTGGAAAGTCACCCCAGGATGAGGTGGCTCCACCCCGGTGAACCCCCTGAGGACACAGAGGCACTCGCCAGTACTCACTTGTGTCGCAGTTGGCACCAAAGTAGCCGTGGCGGCAGCGGCACTCGCCGGGCCTGACGCATACCTCGTTCTCCTTGCAGGTGAAGTTCCCCTCGCATATGGCTGGACAGATGGACAGACAGCAGGCATGAGTACCAGTGCTTGCTCCCTAAAGCCCCCCAGGCCCCCCCAGAGCAGGAAAAGGGCTGTGCAGTGACCCTTTGAGTGCTGCTGAGCTGCGGCACTGTGACCATCCTGGCAAGCAGCTGCCTGGGCTCGATGGGCCCCTTTCCAGAAAAATTCCACCAGCCTCCTGTCACCCAGCTCAGCTCCATCTCTGCCACCCAGATAGGATGCCACCCATCCTGGTCACCAGCCTCCTGCCACCCAGCCAAGCCATGTCCCTGCCAGAGGCTGCACCCAATGGTGCTGTCCCTTGCTCACCTCTGCATTGCTAGAGGGGAGAAGGGGACATGGAGTAGAGGGGTTGTGGGCACTGCCATCCCAGCACTGCCTCTCCCACGTGGCCACCTGCCCCCAAAGGCCACTAGCCCCTCTCCTGCTGAGGGCACCTCATGCTGAGACCGACGCCTGGAGCCAGGCAAGCACAGGATGTGGTGCAGGCAGCACTTGCAGATCCCACACTGCCCTGGACAAGCTTCCTTAGGCACTGGGACAGGGAGAGACAACCACCCATCCCAGCCACCTTACCTGGGAGCTGTTAGACCTACGGTGATGGATATTATAGAAACCCCTAAAATAGACAGATTACACAGGTTAGGAGCAGTGAGTCTAAAGGTTAGAGCAGGTTTGGGGGCAGGAGATGGGAACAGCTTGCTGCAGGACCATCCTCCCCCCACTGTCCTGCCAGGTCCTGTCCTTCTCCCTTCCAAACAGGCCATATCCCGTTCCCAACACATGCAGCGAGTGGTTACAGGGCTCATGCACAGTGGGTTAGTTGGTTATGTGGGCTTTGGTCCCAGCTGCAAACTGCCACCTCCAGTTCTCCTGGGGTGTGATGAGCCCTGTGGCCAGCTGAGACTGTGGGGGAGCCCCAAAGCAGCTGTCTTCCCTGTGGTGGCAATGCAGGGAATGATGCTCCCAGGGTTTCATGCTGAGCATCCATGCTGGGCTCACTGTGGTCCCCAGTAAAGAGCTATGAAACCTTTTACAGCCCCAGTCCAAGCTCAGTGGTCTTTGGCAGCCCCAGCAGCCTCTTCCCAGTGAGGCCATGAGAGACCACGTGCCTGGTCTGGGCAGCTTCGGCTTCACTGCTGGCTCTGGCTCAGGTCTCCACGCCTGCTGCAGCATCTGTGGGGAAGCTCAGTCCCATCCCTGCAGCTGCACTTTCACCCTCGGGGACACTTCACTGTCCCTTAGGACCCCGAGCAGCATCCCCAGGTCCTCAGACCCAGAGCTGGCTGGTAAGGAAAGAAACTCCCACAGCTCTGTGACCGCTGACACTGGGGCTGAGCACCCATTCCATCCACATGGTGCTGGCCTGGGGCACTGCAGGACAGGGGGTCCCAGCCACAGGACACATTAAGGTGGCCCCTGACAGTGGTGGTGAGGCTCAGTGAAGGATGGGCAGAGCCCAATGAAGCAAAATGCTGGTGTTTACCTATTAAACACTCGCTCCCTTGTTGCCTCCATCCCGGGCAGCACACGAGAACTGAGGAGCTGCGGGATAAAAAAAAGCATCACAAATAGTTACAACCCTCAGATAGTCCTGGTCCTTCCCAAAAACCCACCAGGAGCACTGAAGCCATGGTGGTGGGAGGTCCTGCTGGGGGTTTCTGCACCTCCAAAGGGGAAGGAGAGCACTCCTCCTCCAGCACACAGAGAGCTCATGGATCTGCTGGAGGATCCCATGGATGCCCTACCAGCCATTAAGGTGATGCCAGGAGTAAGAACAGGACCAGTTTCTTCCCATTAATAAGGAGTGATGAAAAAGCAAAAGTCATGTTTGCAACCTCCACAATTTAAAAAGATCCAAACGACCCCCCCAAAAAAAAAAAAANAAAGGGAAGGTTCTAAATGTCCCAGGGGAAAACATTATTTGAATTGCAGGCTTGGTGCTTTGTGGCCTGGGGATGGAACCCCAAAGGCAGGTTGGAACCACCTGGCTGGAATAGATGGAACACAGCCAGCTCCCACGGAATGTGTCCCTATGTAGAAGCAGGGGGAGGCCAACTGCAGGCAGCTGGAATGTGTCCCTGAGCTCTTGAGAGTCCTGGAGTACCACCACCTCCAGGGACTACCAGGCACAGGATCATCAGGCAGGACATTTTTGGCACAAGCTTGACCTGGATGGGGGCTCAGATCCACTCAGAGGCTCAGCCAGGGATGCTCAGCTCTCTGCTGGGAAGGGACACGTGGGGACATCTCACCCAGACTTCGTCAAAGAAGCCCTCCAGGCAAATGTTTGCAGGCTCATGATGCTGCAATTAGGGGTGGGGAGTACACTCCCCATGACCCCACAGAAATCCCTGCTCATTCCTGGAGCCACCCATTCATCCTTGGGGTGACCCACACTGCCTGGTCCCACAGGCGAGGGAGCAATGCTGGAGGGTCACAAACAGCCCAGGCAGATGCTGCAGTCAAGGAAAAGTTCACCCGGGCTGGTCTGGCGGTGCAGCCTGGAATGCATCTGGCTTTTTCTTTTTTTTTTTTCCCCTTTTCCTCTTTATATGTAACAAATGCAGAAGAGGAGGAGACAGTGAGGAAGTATTTGCTCAAAACCCAGCGCAGTCACAGGACCACGTCTGGCTGCCAGACCGCCTCATCCATCGGGGCGGGAGCTGCCAGCGGCGCCTCGGCCAGAGCGGGGTCCTGGGGCCGCAGCTCCCCCCGGCCCTCGGCGGGCAGCACCCACGGCCCAGCCAGGAGCACCACGTCCCCTTGCCATGGCGGACACTGAAAAGTTGGAAAGGAGGCAGAAAAGAACCACAAAAATGATTCAAGGCCTGGAAAAAATGCTCAGCCGGAGCCCAAAATAGCTCCATCTATGCAGGCTGTGGAAGCAGCCCCAAGATGCTGCGATGGCAGCGGCACAAACACCCCCCACAGGGACCCTAGGGCTCAATGGGGGGCTCTGCTCCCGCAGAGCATGCGAGGGGTTAATGCATGGGGTTAATGGCAAAGGGGGCCAACCACCAAATCACCTCCCCGAGGACTGGGTGGGCTGGAGTCAAGGTCCTTCTCTGCAAGAGGCTTCAGGCTGTGCCCCCCAAAAAGCTTTGCCAGCTGTGCTGGGATACTCAGGCAGAGGTGGAGAAGGGTCCATGGTGCTCTTGCCCTCCCATGGCATGGCCAAAGCCTCACTGTTGCACCTGGGGTTGCTTTCACCAGTCCAGCCTTTAGAAATTCAGTTTGGTGGCTTTTAGAATGAAACCATCACAGGTTTGTAAGAGGAAACCCTTCCACCTGGGAAACCTGCCTCCAACAGCCCAACCTGGCCACCAAAACGGGCATCACAGGAAATGTGCCAAAAAGTATCCTCTGTGATGAGCTGATGGTGGGGAGCTGGGAGTTACTGGGACATGGTGGCAGGAGGGAAAAACTGCCATGAGCTGGAGGAGGTGAGCGGCACCACAACCACCCCCAGCTGGGAGCCAGCCCACCACCTCACAGGATTTGAGCTTATCTATTCCCTGATAGCTAATCTCTCCTTCCCCGTGCCTGCTGATGGCCTCCCACACCCTGCTCAACACCCATCTCATTTATCAGCAGCTTTGACAACAAATAAACTTGGTCCTGTGGCAAGGAGAGGTAGCCAGGATGTGACACTGGAAAACCATTGCTCCCAGTGGGGTACACGGACTGTCCCAGCACAGACAGCCCACAGAGGGTCAGTGCTGGCTACAGGTCACCAATGCTCATCAGGGCGGGGGACTAAAAGGTGTTTCATGGCCTCAGCTCCTTGACAAAGGGCTTGCTCCATGTGTCCCCGACCACTGGAAAAGGATAACTGAGAGATGTGTTTAAAACTCGCTCCTGACCCATATGGACATGGCATTGCAAACATCCACTCTGCAAATATTTTCTTTCCTTCAAAGCACTATAAATGCTGGGAAAAAAACAATGAAAAGCTGCCTCTGAGCTGTGGCCAGGGCTTGAGACCTCAGCTGATGTGGAGGAAAAGGAGTGGGCTGTGTGCAGAGCTGGAGCTGTCACCTGCAGGGACAAGTCCTCCATGCCAGCCTTGCCCCTGACCCACAGCCAGGGTCAGGGGCACAGCTGACAGTGATGCTGAGCATCACTGGGATCTCAGCTAATGATCCCAGGCTTTTCACAGGGGTAGAATATTTTTCTTGTGGATCAGTATCCTACACTGCTCCTGGAAATCACTTTGCCAATGGCTACAGAGAGGCCTCTGAGGCAGGAGGGGTGGCTCCTCAGTCAGACCAGCACAGCCTGCCCTGAACATGAGGAGCAGGCTCACATCCCCGGAAGCAGGAACTCTGGGGCTCAGCTGGGAGCTGCTGCATGTGGTCCCATGTGAGACCACCCAGTGGATGGAGCTGCAAAGGAGCCCTGTGGATACCCAGCATACTCCTGGTGCTCAGAGAACCACTGACACCCTCCCCATCCCCAGTGCTTCTCCATCCCTGCCCTGCTGCTCCTTCCAAGCATCATCCCAGTGCTAATCTTCCTCTGTGTCACCCATCACTTGGTGCCACCCAGCTGGCACACAGTGTTCCTGGGACAACTGGGTCCCAGGCACTGGCACTCCCCAGCTGATGCCAGCTGCAGTTCCCTGACCCCAGCCTCAAGGTGCAGACAGACAGACAGACAGATATCCCCAGGGCAGGCAGGAATAGGATCATGGGCATAAATGGAAACCCTTCAGGCAGAGAAATAAAATTGAAGACCAAAGACTGGAAAAGAGAGTGCTAGCAAGAGAGCAGGACAGGGTCAAAGCAGTGCCCAGGCTGTCACCACTGGCACCTCTGGTTATACCAATGGGAAACCAGATATAAAAGAACTTCAAATTTAAGGACAAGTTGAAATTAGAACACAAAACCCCAAAGAGCCCCAAATATGCCCTTTTCTTCTGCCCTAAATTATTCCTTGAATTTCTACTTGGGAGCCAGGTCTCAAGAAGTCACACAATCCTGAGCCCTCTGAAACCTATGGTGGCATCTCCACAGGATGTCTGGATGGGCTTTGCAGAGGTAAGGATCCAACAAGCTCCAACAGCCTTGGGTGGAGGACATTGGGACCTCCTCCCAAGGCCACCTCCAGTCCCACTGCCCCTGGCCCCAGGAGCACCAGGGCCTTGGGGCCACTGGGGTGGGTTTGGATGGTAACATAAGGAGGGTCCTCCACGTCCATTGTACACAGCAGTGATGGGGGTGGGTGCCAAGTGAGTGGGTGGAAAGGGAAGAAGGGTTTGCAGAAAGGTGAGGGATAGAAAATGATGCAAACATCATCTGAGCTTCCTGGGGATTGTCTCTGCCCCACCATCCTCAGCTCCTAGGCTGCCCTCAGGCCCCAGTCCTGCCAGAGGATGGACACAACCACCCTGTCCCACTCAACAGCCAGTGCCTTTTGCACAGCCCATGGCACCCACGGGTGGCACAGTGAGGGAGTCTGAGCCCTGTGGTGCTGGTGCAGCAGCTCCCCCACCTTCATCCAGTGGGGATGAGGGGTCCTTCTGCACGAGGGAGAAGCCAGGCACCTCATCCCCAGCACGTGGGGCAGCATGCAAGGAACAGGGTGGGGACACTACTCAAGTTCCCTCTGCCACCCCGAGATGAGGTGGCAGCCGAGGAGGAGGGATGGCTCCCTGCTGTCAGGGAACAGCACCGGTGGGAGCTGCGGCCGCTCTGGCTCATGAAATGCCTCCTTAGGAAACTCCGGCTGTAATTTGAGGAGGGGGCACCAGCGCCCTGTGGCCCTGCTGAATGGAGCCATTATGCGGCCCCTCTCACTCGAAGCACATATTTTCCTTGTGGACTCGTCTGACCTCACAGGCGAGATGTAAAGGTGCATTTATGGCCTGGGCCCCCCATCAAGCACAGGGGATCCAGCTCTCCCAGGCGGGAGGCAGCGGCTCTGGGCTCTCTCCCCTCTTGCTGGGGCCAGCCTGGCCCAGGAGCCTGGACAGACCGAGCCTGCAGCTCGGCTGGGGTGATGCTCTGCAAAGGGACCTGTGGGACACGGAGACCACTGGGAGCCGGGACAAGTCAGTGCCACCTCCCGAGACCCTGCCCCCAGCTAGGCAGGCAGGATATGACCACCGGGACAGCTAGACAGTGCCAGCACCCACTTTCTGAAGCCAAACACGAGGGTCCTGGGGCTGCCAACTCCACAGTCCCCGGCAGCCTGGGGCAGCTTCACCATGATACCCAGAGCATCCTGTATCCCACCAGCCCAGGGTCAGCAGGGCAACCCGATCCCCGGAGACACCCAGGACAGGCTCCCCTGCGCAGATCCTGCCCCAGGGATGGAGGCTTGCCCTCCGTCCCTGTCACGACTCCATCCCCAGAGACGCCCAAATCCAGCTCCCTACAAGAGAACCGGCCCCGGGCATCCAGGACTGGCTCCGGAAGCATCCAAGACCGGTTCCCCAGAGCCCCCCGGGGATCAGGACCAGCCCCCACGTCCCTGGCCCCGCTCGGGCTCAGCCCCTCAAGCTCTCCCCGCCGCCGGCTCCCCCCGCCTCAGCCGCGCACAGGACGGACTTTGTCTTGCAAGGCGCCCAGCGCCGCGGCTGCCCGGGATGGGGGATGGACCGGCGAGCC
>VXBC01001510.1:214133-227930 GCA_013399945.1 Ploceus nigricollis
TAGAGAGTGATGAGGTCACCTCCGAGTCTCCTTTTCTCCAGGCTGAACACCCCCAGCTCCCTCAGCCATTCCTCATAGGGCTTGTGTTCCAACATGATGCAGAAGTGACCCTCAGTAGATGCTCCTGCCCCTCCTTGGGTCACATCATCCACCCGAGACAGCAGCACAGCTTGGACAGGATTTTGGGTGGAGCATGTGGTGGTGTCAGGGGTTCCTGGCTGTTCTGTGCTGAGGGGACGGCCAGGAGGGTGGGCTGGGGCTGGCTCTGGGTAGAGTGTGCTGCTGGAGCTGCTGGAGCAAGTTCAGANAGCTCCGGCTGCCGTCGGGCCCCGCAGCCTCGTCCTGCTGTCCCTGCCCCTTTCCCTTGGGTGTCTTCACCCCCCGCCCAGCGTCTGGCCCGCTCTGGAGGCGGCTGCTCAGTGAATTTTTCCTGCCTCAGCCCCGCAGGCTCCTCCAGCCTCTGCCCTGCTCTCCCCCACCCCTCCCTCAGCACAGCTCTCATGAAAATTCCAGTTATCCAGCTGTTCTCTGGCCGAGGTGTCCTGGCACCTATCCTCCAGCCTGAGCCGGGCTCTTCAGGCAGCGGGGTGAGCAGTGGGCAGGGGTGTTCAGCCGTCCCATAGTGTGGCTGGGATTTGCGAGGTGTCAGGGACTGAACAAGGTCCCCAAGGAGCCCCAGGATGGGTGGCACTGAGGCTGCCCTTGGGTGGCTGCACCAATTCCCTCACTGCCTGCCTGCACCAGGGCTCCTGCAGGGTGCTGGGAGGGCCAGGTGCGCTGGGGACATCTGGGTTTTCCCCTGTTCGTATGCTATGGGACATGGCAGCTGTCTGAATGAGCCCTCCCCCTCTGCGTGTTGTCATCCAGCCCCAGCAGTACCAGTGCCCACGGGGGATGGTGCTGGGGAGCAGGGTGAGCACACGCAGGGCTGTGCAGAGTCTATGTGTGTGTCCCTGGAGGTGCATGCCAGGGGATTCAGGCAGAGAAGAGTGTTTATTGGGGTACACAGGTGTCCAGAAGGCAGGAGGAGGAAGGGGTGTGTGCGTGGAGCAGTGCCCAGCAAGACCAAGGTGGGTCCATCAGCTCTGTCCCTGCTCTGCCCCAGGAGTGCCTGGGCTCCCCAGAAAGGCTCCTTTCCAGGCTGTCCCCCAGACACGTCATCCTGGCCCAGCTGGCAATGGAGTTTTATTGCTGCTCCCGAGAGCTGCTGTGGAGAGATCCTGGGAGGAGCTCCCAGCCCATCCATCACACACTGACTTGGCATTTATGAAGAACCTGAAGAAACAAATTCTCCCTGGGACATGTGTGGTTGTCAGTGTCAAGGAGGGGCTCAGCAAAATTCCCACAACCCCTGCAATGTGCCTGCTTCCTTCTGGCATCCAGAGGACCCCCCTTGGGCTGGCCCAAGGGCTGCCCTTTCCTGGGAAGGAGACTCCAGAGTCCCCTTGGCCACACTGCAATGTGCCCATCTGCCAGCCTGGCCCACATCACAGCTGGACAGGGGTGGGTGCAATCATGTTTGAGTGTCTCGCCAGGACAGGCACAGCTCCCACAGCCTGGCTCTCTGGTGCCAGGGATTACTGGGGTGGCAGTTTGGTTTTATAGACAGGCGTGGTGGCATCTGGAGTGCTGCACCTGCTGTGCTGCCCAGTACAAGACAGATGCTGGTTACTGGACTGAGCCCAGGGAAGAGCTGTGAGGTTGGTCAAGCCACTCATGAGAGGAGCAGTGCTCTCCACCCTTGGAGGTATCCCAAAGCCTATGGGCTATAGCCCAGAGAATCCAGATTTAGGCAACCCTGCTGGAGCAGGGATGGCACTGGACCATCTCCAGAGCTTCCCCAGCCTCAGAGAGCTGTGAGTCAGTCACGAGAGTGTTGAGCCCTGGAGCAATGGGGCAAATGTCCAAGAGAACAAAGAGAAATAAGAATTTGTATAGAAATATCTTTATGTATAAATAAGAATTTATATAGAAATAAGAATAAGAAATAATTGTTTTCTTTTGGAAGCATCTCTAGTTGCAGAGGATGGACAGCAATGAAGGGAAAAGCTGGATGGTGGTGGAAGATAGAAGAGAACTAAAGTCCCAGACCTCCTTCAGCTGTCCAGCATCACCAGAGGACACCAAAGGGAAATGTGGCATGTTCCCAAATAAAGCAGCAATTCAGGTTCAGTCTCATATTTCTCCACCCATAAGCAGATACTGGCAACAAAAAAATATGATAAACAATATACAGTTTGTCCAAAATTTGGCATTTTTTTTCCATGAAGGATGCTGGGACTCTGATGAAACCTGGTTTTATTGTGACATTTTGCTCTGTGAGAAAGCTCTTTTTGGCTGTGCCCAACACTGTGTGATGCTCAGCGGAGCACAGACGGCCTGACAACAATTTGGCTGCTAAATCTTCTAAAAATAAAAGCCATCCTTTTTTCTTTCTTTTTTCCCTCTCTGAAGAAACGTTGCAGCATCACACCTTCTTCCCAGTACAAACTGTCAAACCTCTTCAGACTGACGGGCTGTGCATGACACCGAACTCCAAGATTGTGTCATTCTGGTTTTCTGCACTATCTTGTTCTCAAAATGGGGTATTTTCTCTGGTCTTGGCAGGAAAAAAGGAGGAAAGAAAAGGTCATAGGTTGGGTTCAAACACTTTTTGTTGTTTGGGGTCGCCCAGAGAGGAGCATTTGGGGGTCTCTTCTGGAATTGTCTGCTCTGATGAGGAGGTGGAGCTGAGGCTCACTCTTCTTCTCTCTGGGGTGGGGGTGGTTCCTGGTGGTCTGTGCTGAACTGGTTTGAACTGGGAGCTCCATCCTGCGGCATGCCCCCTCACTGCAGCAGGGCAGCTGCCTGAGGCTCCCCTCGTGCTGCCCCAGGGCTGAGTGAGAGCTGACACTGCTGCTGGTCACTGCTTAACAGCCAGGAGACTTCAGAGTGGGGCTGCAGTGCATGAACCAGAGTTAAATACTAATAATAAATAATTTTCATCTGAATATGTATCTGCATCTATCTAGATCTACATCTATATAATCTATATCTATATCTATATCTATATCTAATCTATATCTATACCTATACCTATACCTATACCTATACCTATACCTATACCTATACCTATACCTATATCTATATCATCTATATCATCTATATCTATATTTAACAGGGCTTTACCCAAAGCTATGCACCTCCCATCACCTGAAATGTCCAGTTAAGAGGAATTGCTTTCACTTGCAGATGTTTTGAAGAAGCCTCTACCCTCCTTCCCAAGGGAAATGGGGCACTGCTGAGTGTCAGTCAGGGCTTGGAGGTCCCTGGTGTCTTGGGCATCCACAGAGATGTCACCCCTGTGTTTGGACATGGATATGCCCACCAGTCATGCTGTAGGAAAATAAAAGGCATCCAGACCATGAGAACAGCCCTGGCACCCCCCTTGCCCCTGCTCTCAGCCCCCCAGCTGTGCTTGGAGCACCTGTTGCTCTCAGTTTTACCCATCTCCCATCTTTTCCCTCAGATTGTACTTCCCTGCCTGTTCCTGGGAATGCACTAGAGGCTTTGCATAATGAATTATATCCATAGTTTCTTCCTCCATTAGACCAAATACCCTGGCAAGGAGGGAAATGAGATCACCCTGACATAATTTTTTCCTGGTAGAGTTGTGTTGGCTGGTTTTTATCCTTTATTTTTATCACATATTGGTATTTACAAATGGATTGTTCAATAATTTGTTCCTAAAATTTTCAAGGAACTGAAGCCAGCTTGGCTGATCTGTAACTCCCCAAACTCTTAATTTCCTTTATTTATGTATTTTTATTTTTCACGGAAAAAGTGCTTTTTCTGCATTTCCCCAGGATTCTCTAAGCCTTCAAAATTTGTCACAATCTGCTGCTAATTGTTCAGAGGTTGCTTACATTTTCCAGGGTGATTTCTCTTGTCTCCTGACCAGTCAGTGCACTGAGCTTCTCTTGTTACTGGTGATGGCTCTGGGCACTGGTTACAGGCTTGCACTGTGCAGCCATGGTGAGGAAGTCACTGTTTGTGTCTTTGTGTCATCCTTTGGGTTCTTTCCATCACAAGACACGAATGCTGACTCATTTTTCTTTTCATTGCACTTCCAGTATATTTGTGGAACTTATTTCCTTGCCTTTTATGCCCCTCACTGGCTGTAACTCTCTCTGCTCCTTACCCTTTCTCATTCTGCCCCCATGCACTAGAGCCTTCCCTTTATACTCATCCTTATACCCTCATTCCCATTTTTATAGGATTCCTTTTTGATTTTCAGGATACTAAAGTGCTCTTGATGCAGCAATATTGGCCTTTTACTGTTGTCCTGTGGTTCCTCTGCAGCAGGAAGTTTAGCTGCTGTGCACCTCATATACTCTCTTTTAGTAACTTCCCCCAGTCCAGTATTTCAGATTTTTTCCTTGAGATGCCCTCCTCAAGGATGCTGCTGGTGGAAAAGCATCCCCCTGAGTTTGTTCTGTTCACGTTTGTGCAGCCACCTGTCTTTTTTTGGATTCTCTCTTTTAATTTCAAAACCGATGAACTGCTATTGGTGGTGGCTCTGCCCCACAGGACCCAGCTGGTGCTTCCATACTGGTCAGAGGCTGGAGGAACTGCTCCCACCCTCCCACCCCAGAACAGCACTTTGGAATAAAAAAAAGTATCCAGAGAACTTTCCAAATAATCTTTGGGTGGGCTGTGTCCTCCTGCATTTGTTTGTGTGATGGAATGTCAAAATGGGGTGGTGTAGACATAATTATTGCTGTTTATTCAGCCAAATACTCGCTGAATGGAGCCTTAAGTTGAGAATAATTGCAGATAAAATGAAGCTATATTTTTGATGAATAAATTGTTCTTCTTTCAAATGTGCTCAATTTGAGGTTTAGTGCTATGATAAATCTTCACTCACTTCTCTTCCTGAGAGAAGCAGCAGCAGGGAAGGAGTGTGCCCAGCCGGATGCGGGACAGATGGGCCAAGCAGTGATCCCGCAGGGAAGGGAAGCCCCCTCCCTCTGGGGGGAGCAATGGGGACCTGCAGGTCTGAGCCTGAGCATGCAATGGATGCAGTGGGAAGGGAGAGTGGGAGGGCAGGAGGGATGGGATAAAGAGTGGTTATCACCACAGGAAATGTACCCAAAATGCCACACCTGTTCTCTAGCCAGAGTCAGTCTGTCCACTTGTCCATCCATCCATCCATCCATCCATCCATCCATCCATCCATCCATTATCCATTATCCATTATCCATCCATGAACTGGGTTTGCGTGGCCAGGTCTTGGTAGCAGGGAGGCTCCAGGGTGGTTGCTATAAGAAGCTGCTGGAAGCCTCCTCCCTGTCCAGCAGAGCCAGTTCCAGCTGTCTCTAGGATGAACCCACCACTGGCCAAGGCTGAGCCCAGTGGTGACAGTGGTAGCAGGACTTGTGACCCTGCGGGTGACCCACAGGGAGCAGCCTGATCCTGAAGGATTGAGCCAGTGGAGGAACCCACGCTGGAGCAGGGGAGGAGTGAGGAGCTCTCCCCGTGGGGAGGCAGCAGTGGCAGAGGCAATGTGTGATGGGGACCACAACCCTGTCCCCCTGCACTGCTGGGGGCAAACAGGTGTAGAAATCGGGACTGTAGTTGAGCCCAGGAAGAAAGGAGGGGTGGGTAGAAGGTTTAAGATTTGGGTTTATTTCTTATTGCCCTACTCTGATTTGATTGGCAATAAATCAAATTTTCCCCAATCAAGTGTGTTTTGCCTGTGATGGTAATGGGTGGGTGATCTCTCCTTGCCCTTACCTTAATCCAGAAGCCTTTTGTTGTATTTCCTGTCCTCTGTCCAGCTGAGGAGGGCAGTGATGGAGAGGTTTTGGTGGGCACCTGTTGTCCAGATGGAGCCAACCCACCACAATCTGCTGCCTGTAAGGGTGGGAAGTGGGCAAAGGAACCGTGCATCCTGCAAAACCCCCAGAGCCCAGGAGGCACAGTCCATCTGCAGGGGCTGTGAGCCTGGGGAGGCGGCAGCTGCAGCCCCATGCAGCAGCCAGGGGAAGGTCAGCAGGAGGCTGGGATCAGGACAAGGACTCAGCCATGGGCTGGGAGCTGGAAGGAAGCCAGAGACTGTGGGCAGCCAGAAGAACCAGAAGACAATTTCCCACCCCAAAATGTGAAACCGTGTTCTTTGTTATTTTGTGCAAAATTTTCTGCAAGTTTGTGGCCTCTGCAATAGATACTTAATGAATACCTCAGGAAACATAATTGCAGTAGCCCACTGGCTACCAAATCATCACCAGGCCTGCCATGTCCTCGGGGCAGTGGGGACTGTTCTGATGGGAAGGTTCTTCAGCCTTTTTCACTCCACATCCTTATTGGTTTTACCCATCCTCTGTGACCACTGGATCAGGACTGGGAAGCCATGGCCAGGTCTCATGGGGACTGTGCCAGCCAAGAGAGATGCGGGAGGGGACTCTGCCCTGCTGGCAGAGGTGGCAATGCATACCATTGTCAGCTGTCCTGTCCCTCCCCTCACACCTCTGCCAGCCTCTTCTCTCTGATCTGAGAGAAGAGTGGGCTCTGCCCTTTGTCTGGCACAGAATGGACAACGTGGGACCCAGGGCCACAAGCATGGACCTGTCTGGGGACATCTGCTTGTGCCACCAGGGAGGGCAGGGCTGGCCCCTGACCCAGTGGGCCGTGAGGGCTGCCCAGTGCTGCCCTGGGAACAGCAGTGGCTCAGAGAGCCACATGTCACCTCTGTGACCTCAAAAGGGAAATGCTAAGCTGCTCTGCTTTGGGAGAAGCTTAGCACTTAAAGCTGATTTCAACAGCTTTTGCCTAAAGTTTTAAGACCTGTCACTAATCAGCAGCTGGTTTATGGCTGTTGTAAAAGATCAGAAAAAAATAAAGAAATCTCCTGAAGTTGGGGGAGCGCTTCCCAGCTCCTGCATCCATCACGGCCGTGCCGACATTTACGAGCACGGGGAGCCATAAATCCACGCGGGGCCGACGTGGGCCGGGACTCAGTGCTGGAGGGGAAGTGTTGTGTCTGAATCTGTGTCCTGCCCTGGGAGAAACTTCATTAATGCTTTGCACGCTGAGACAGCCAAGCCCTGGGACATTCATCCCCAGGTTTTGCAGGCTCTCCTGCCTGCTCCTGCCACAGCCTGGCACTCCTGGTGTGGTTTTATGCCCCGAGCCTTCTTTGGGCAGGAGACCCAGGTGTTTTTTTGGGAGGGGGAACAGGAGGTGGCACATTTTACTGTGATTTTGGTTACTCTCCTGCCTCCTCTGATTTGTGGAGCAGTTCTGGTGCAAACTGCCTCTCTCCTCAGACTTGGAATTGAATGGAAGAATTTGGTCCAGGGGGGTCCTTGATGCATAACTGCTTGATTGCTGGACAGAACTGCTCTGCCCTAGGTTCTGGGATGCTCTGGGACATGAGGAAAATCACCTTCAAGGGATGGCTGTGGTCTGAGGTGTCTCTTTTCAGACTACAAGCACTTCTGTGGATAGCAGGTTCAGGCACTGGAACTGCCACTGGAACTCACTGAGGAAGGCTGCTGGCCCTGCACTCCAGGCTTGTGGTAAAACTCAGCCCAATGGGAGGGTGTTGTGGGCAGCAGAAGTGTCCTGGCTCCTGTCTTTGGGCACAGTTGGGACCTCCTGGGGCAGTGGGAGCTGCAGCAGGGAGTGGAGGAGCTGGAGCAATCTCATCCAGCCCCTGCTGCTGGACATGCCTGGGGGTCTGCTCAGCCTGGTGCAGGCCTGAGCTGAGTCTGTTGGCAGCAGAGACAAAGCCAGCCACCTCCCCTGCTGCTGGCAGCTGTCTCAGAGCACTCTGTGTGTGCACAAACCTTGTGCATGGTGGTTATCACCCACCCTGGCCAAGCCTCCTCTTCTGAGTGCAGCAGCTTGGTCCTTTCCCTGTCAGCCACAGAGCAGGAGCAGGAATGAGCACGGGGCAGCTGAAGTGAGGGCAAGTCAAGGGGTTGCTACCTCCCCAGCCTGGTGAACACAAGCAGAATGAGGTGCCTGTGGAAGCCAGTGATGTGTGGCAAGGATATCTTGGCCACCACCACCGAGGCAATGTGCTCACTCAGCAGCCCCGCTTCCAGGGCAGGACCTCACTCCATTGCCTGGGAAAATAATTCTTTTGCAAACCTAAGGAAACTCTGTGCGTGTGTGTGTGTGTGCAGGGGAGAGCCTGAGCTGTCCCCAGCCACCACCTTGCTCTGCTCACACATAAATTGACATCTTGTAGGAGAGCTGTCCAGAATACTGAGTAATTATAGCTCACCCTGAATCACAGAGCAATGTGGGCACAGCAGCTCTCTTACAAATCACTGCAAAGGCCTCACAGATTAAACCCTTCTTCCCCCCTGTTAAAGGGCTGCATTTGTGCTGTAAACAGTAAAAATAGCAAGTGCTGTTATTAACGAGGATGTGCTGCAACTGCTGACTGGAAGGCACAGCTTGTCTCCATATGGCCATTACAGTTGAAGGACAAAACCAATATTTTATGTTTCTCACAGTTATTGTTCATCAAATGTTTATGAAAATGCATAATGACTGCGTATGATGAGCGCGCTTTCCAATAACAGGAGTGAGATGAGGACCCATGTGAATTTCAAATCCAAGTAATAAAGACCATTAAATTAATAGCTTAATTACATGATAAATTTAAAAACATTTTCTAGAATGGATTTTATTTTTATTTAGCCTAATAACATGTTTAGCTGCAACTCTTTCTGGGATTTGTGTAATAAATCCGCAGCAGTGGTGAAGCCTCTCTGAGTCTCAGTTTGTAATTTTATTGCTGTTCTGGAGGATGCTGAGGGTGGGGTCCTGCTGCTGTGCAGTCCCCCAGCACACATCAGGCTGGGCTGTGTGATCACAGACAGGCTCTGAGAGGACTCTGAGTTCCTGTTCCCAGAAATGCTGAATGCATTATGGTGCTGATCTCTGTCCAGCAGGACCTGCGTGGGTTTGTTCTCCCACTCACACCCTCTGAGGTGCTCCCTGCTAGCTGAGGGTCCTGCACAGGCTGTGCAAGTGAGATTCAATAGTGCATCTCTCAAGCAAGCAATTGCTGTTAATTCCCTTCCCCTCCTCACTGCAGCTCTCCAGTTTTGTGCCAAGTCCCTGTGGTGCCATTCCCAGCTCTGAGTAAGTGACTGGATCCTCTGGCTGAGGATGGCATCCCCACTTTGTCAGGGGTGTTGATGAAGTGGAAGATGAACAGAAGAGAGCTGCAGGAAGGGCAGAGTGGCTGGAAAAGCTGCCTTGGCCTGGCCAGTGAGGGGCAGGTGCCCCAGTGAGCTGCAGAGCAGGAGCCCTCACTCTGGGAGAGACAGGAATTTGGGTGAGAGCAGCAAACAGAGAAGAGCCCGTGGTACAAGCAGTCACTAAGATGAATCAGACCAGAAAAAAAAGATGTGCATGAACAGCTTAATTAAGGATCTATCAGATTTGGTGTCACTGATGATCTCCTCCCAGGGAGCTGCCAGGGAGTCTTAGGCCTGTGCCCCACTGTGCTTTGAGGTCAGTGGAGAGGGGGACTTAGAGATGGTGGGAGCTGAATCCTGCAGGTTTGAGGTGTGTGAGGGCTGCTGGGGCTGTGATCCTTCCTCCACATCTCCTTCCCTTGGCTCTGCCCCTGTCCTCATCCCCTTGAAGCCACGTGCCCCTGTGCACCTCCAGTTCCTCCTGCACATCCCCCGTGGTGCTTGCTCACCCAAAAAACCAGTGCTCACACCATGGCCTAAGAAAACTCTCTGGGAATGGTCTTGTAGCAGTTTTGGGAACAGCCTGTGGTGTCCCATCACTGTCCTCTCACGGATGGGCTCCTGGCTTGGCCTGTGCACATCACTTTGGAAAACTGGGGCAATTTCTGTCCAAATCCATGAGAGAAACCAACAGCTGGGCTGTTTTCTCTTCCTCTGTTGGCTGAACTATCAATGGAAATGTCCCTGCATGCAGTTAATGTGTCAGGCAGGGAGATTTGAGGCTTGTGCTCCTCAGCAGATCTGTGGAGCACTCCCAGCTACAGGTGTGTCAGTAACAACCAACGCCCCACAACAGCAGCAGGGCCTTGCAGCAGCTCCTGAGAGGCATCGTGCAATTAGCTGAAACTTCTGTAAACTATAAATACATAATTAGGGTCTGTCTAATGAGTTATAGCGGTGGAGGGGGAGGGGGTGTGCACAGTTCCTGACACAAGCTCCTCCCTTGCTGAGAGCAGCACATTCCAGCAGTGTCGCAGCGTTTATGTCCCACTTAATATTCCGCTTGCAAAAAGGTGTTTTATTAAATGACAATTTGAAACTTAATTGTATTAATTTTCCATTGATTGCATATCTAATTCTAAATGAACTCACTGTCAACTCACTTCCCTGCTGCATGTTGAATTAGTCTCAACAGTTGGTATAGCTGCAAACACAATGTGGAAGGAGTCACAGGCTTGTCACCTGCCTGTCACCCACTCCTGCAGGTGCTGAATACTCACCCTTTGTGACCAAAGAACAGAGCCAAGGCTTTTGCTCTGCAGGGGAGGATGCTCTCAGGGGTTTCCATCCAGTCAGGGCTCTTGGCCTGATGTTGGCTCTTGGTCCTTTGCTTGCTGAGATCCTGTTGGAGGCTCATGAGTCATGCCAGACATGCCAGGCTGGTCACAAATAGTCCCCTCAGCAGGTGTGGGTGTCTCAGAGATGGTGTACACTGCCCCATGATTGCTCCAGGGATGGCTGAGCCCCTAAAGGAATCAAGAAGTGCTGCTGGCCAGGACCTTCTTTGTATCCCTGGATTTCTCTTCTGTGCTTTACCATGGGTCTGCTTCTCTCTGCCCATGGCCACTACTAGCCTTGAACCCTTTCAGGCCCTGCTGCCCTGGTGGTGCTCCCATGTGTTGGAGCACTGGGGTGCACAGTGCCTGTACAGATGGGTGCCCAGAAGGGTGGGATGGACTGTGAAGACCCAGTGAAGTGACCACAGCTCCTCTGCCATCAGCCACAGCTGCTGCTGCCCCTCTTGGTCCTTCTATGCCATCTGCCCTGACTAGGGTTGTCCTTGTCACCAGGAGCTGTGCTGGATCAGTGGCCCTGCCTGCTGTACTGGACTCTCTGGAGTAAGATCCATGATATGGGAGGATCTGTGACACAGCTGAAATCCCCTCCTGCCAGCACAAGAATGAGCCCAGATGTTTCTTCAAACAGCCTTTGAGGTGTGGGCAGTGCTGTGCAGTCCCTGCCCCTCAATACTCTCATGTCCCCTGATGCTGGATCCAGAAGATGAGCTGAAGAACAATCACCAACAGCTTCTTCATCCCTAATCCATCCAGGGGCTACTCCAGAAGCTCCTGTGACTGGGGAAAGGAGAGGTTCTAAAAAAGAACCATTTGCAGGTACCAAGCAAGGACATTGCTGAGTCCGCGAGCATCACCATGGGCTGTTGTTAGTGCCCTGCTGCCCTGGACCCTCCCCAGCCCCAAATCCATGTCCTCCTAATGAAAACAAAGAGCACGTCTCACTTAGGAACACTCATGCTCTGGTTCCCACTCCCACAGAGGCGTCTCCATCCACACCAGGTATGAGAAGAGGCGTGGGCAGGTCCCCAGTCCCAGTTTGCTGGAGGGGTAGGGTGGTGGTGGGAGCCTGCAGGGAAGGTGGGAACTATCTAGTGGCCAGAAAGGGGGCAGTGGCCTTTCCCTTCAAAGGGACATGGGACACTGTTGGCTGGAGGACTGTGGGATAACAGTCCATGTGCAGAGCAGGAACATGGAGAGGTCCCGAGGTGCAGGGGTGACTGCTCTTGGTGCAATGGACTGGAATGGCTGGAGGAGCTGGGCAATGTCCTTGCCCAGGAATGACCACAGGAGCTGGGCAATGTCCTTGCCCCAGGCACTGTGTCCCCACTCCTGCTGCACCCAAGCTCAGCATCTCTGCTGAGCACAGCCATCATCACTTTTATAGGCACAACAGCAGCCATTGCTTTATTCGAATGGAGGCTTCTTATGGTTTAGTATCATTAAATACAGATGCAACTTGTGTTCCTAAAGCCATAATGCCCCTTCTTGTTACTGCCTCACAATTAACTGGGCTATAAAGCTTTCAAACATATTGCAGACACTAATTCAACTGGATGGTGAAGAAACACGGTTTTATTGGGCAATTACAGTGCTTGGAACATGTTCCAGTCTGCACGGTACCTTCCCAACAGGAACAGGGGCTGCCAGGCCATGTCACTGAGAAAGGCCCAAAGGTGGCATTCAAATGGCTGCATCTCCAGGCTGCAGGGATGGCTTTATTTACATCTTAATAAAAAGCTCTCCAGGAGTGAGGAGAGCTCCATGATCTGTGCAAGTTGGGCTGGACTGTCCCCTCTGCACCTCTGCTCTGCTGCTGCCCAGCCACCCCCACCTTGCTGCTGCTGCCAATCTGCTCATCCTGCTGCTCCCTGTTCAGCTTCAGATTCCTGGGCTGTGCCCTCTGCACTCAGCCCACACCCAGTGTTTTGGTCTCTGGAGAGCTGGGTGGAGAACCCCTCCATTCTCCTGCTCCTGGCTTGCTCTGAGGATGCTCAGGTTTCTGGGCAGGAGGGGCAGTGGGGACGCAGCAGCTCTCAGGGTCTTCGTCTCATGTGTGGGGTCCTGCCCAGGTCCAGGGTTCCCTGGGAAGGGGTGAAGAAAGGTGCTGAGCTGGGTGGTCCTGGGCTGCCAGGGGAGTAGGAGAGTCTGGGAAGCTGCGAGGGGCCCTGGGATCATTGCTCTGATGGCTCCCAGGAAGGAGAGGGTCCTTATCTCCTGACACACCTGCAGACTGCCGCAGGACAGATCCCTCAGTGCTTTTGCTCCTGACATGGGAGACACATGGATGAGATGACATGGCATGATATGGCATGAACCAGACTTGTGGGCGTGTGGGTGGACAGGACATGAGAGCAGGCGTGAGTTTCTACAACTACACCAAGTGCAGAGCTCTCTCTGGGGAACATCTTCCCACCCAAGTGTCCCTTCTCATCCCTGCAGGCCCTTGGAAAACGGAATCTAAACACTGTGAGCAAAATGCCACATGGGATGGGACTGGACAGGCACAAGGGAGCCAAAGGCAGGTGGCCATGTCCTTTCAGCCCATTCAGCTGGCCCTGCTCTGGGGCTGTGCAGAAGCCATGTGGTTTTGCTGATGACTCTCATCTGCTGGAGCAGTCAGAGGGTGTCAGCTGGGAGCTGATGGGGCAGCTGGGACACAGGTGACAGTACAGAGCGGGGCTGGCTGCTCTTGCTGTACTGTCACAGCTGATGGTTCCAGCTGCATCCAGAGAAGCATCAGGGAAAACTTGCTTTTTGGTTCTTTGCAAGGTCAAGCAAGACACTGTTCACTTCCTCAGAAATCCTCTGGCTGGCAGAAATGGCTCAAGGCCAAATGGACAGACCTGGGTGTGAGCACTGCTGTGGCCCCATGGAGACTTTCCTGGAAGAGGCACAACACTGAGAATTCCCTGTGCCATTCAAGGATGAAGTCCTCAGCCTGGGGCAGGAGACAAAAGCCCCCAGTCGCTGACTGACCCCCTGTGGCCCCCCTTGCTTGGCAAGAGTATTTTCCTGCCTCTTTTCTAGAGATGTTTTTTCTGTGGCATCCCACTCCCCATGGAACATAAATGCACTCCCACCCAGGTGTTGCCTGTGCCTTGAGCTGCCAGTGGCTGCCTTTTGCTGCTGGTGGCTGTGGGTGATGCAAGCGACCTTGCTGGGAGCAATGAGGGGACAATCTGTCCAGAGAGTGATCTCCTCTCCTCTCCTCTCCTCTCCTCTCCTCTCCTCTCCTCTCC
>VXBC01001510.1:227952-266156 GCA_013399945.1 Ploceus nigricollis
TCCCAGAAAAGGGGTCATTTTGTCAGTGTGGAGAAGGGAGTGGACACTCCTTGCTCCCAGCAGCCTGTGCTGGTGCCAGCTCAGCCCTCCCGTGTCCTCAGGTGGGAGCAGAGGCTTTCTGCACATCTACAACCATCCAGTCCTGGGGCTGTGCGAGAGCAGGACCCAGAGAGCAGCTGGGCAATTCTTCCCTGCCCCAGGGTCGAGGACGCTCTGTGCCACAGAACAGCTTGGGTCAGGAATGGGATGGAGCCTGTTCAGCATCTCCTTGAAAAAGCTGTGCCAAAGGCAGCCAGTGCTCGTACCAGTGTGCAGGTGTGGTGTCCTTGTCTCCATCCCCCTGGATGGCCATTCCCAGCACAGTGCTTTGCCATCCTGCACAGAATGATGTCTCCTATGAGGACAGCTCAAGGGAAGGAGGGAAAGAACTGCTCCCATGTCACCTGTAGTGACATCTGATTAGTGGCAGTGGCCTCTGCCAGTGCAGGGCCTGAGGAATAATCCCATCCAGGTGTCCCTCATGCACAAGAGGTGCTTCAGCCTGTTTGCTGTATGGAAGCCCGGGTGACATGAGGTGGGGATGCTCAGCAGGCCTCGAAGGGAAAATGTTCTCTGCTGAGCACCCTCGGTGAATCTGAGCTGGGGAGGTTTTCCTGGTCATCTCTGGAGGTCCCTCACAGCAACAGCACAGGTGGCATGGCCAGGAGCAGCTGGAGGGCTGGGAACAAATGCTGGTGCCAGCAGGGCTCTGTGACACTTCTGAGCCCAAAGGCAAGCAGGAGTGGGGCTTTGGTTTGGGAATTTCTCTGGAGTTAATGACCAAATTCATGAAGGAAATTGGAGTCAGATACTCCCTCTTGAAACTGATACACAGCCCAGTCTGGGAGTAAGAACAGCCTATATTCATAGTCCTTTTTATTTTCCCCCCATTCTGGAAATGGAGAATATCTGTTAAGACTTAAAGGAAAATGTGCTATAATAGCACATTTTTGTATTCTTGTTTATCCTTGATATGACTGCTGCTTTCATGGTATTACCTTCAAGAAATGACTTCTCACTCATACTTTTCTCTCTGGAGGGGAAGGTCATATCCCTCACAAATGGAAAAACTAATTAGAGAAGTAATTCAGCAGTTCCCTGATAGGTCAGATATTGGAAATAAATATAGAGGTTAATGCATTGTTATGACTGTAGTTTTTGCCCCTTTAGTGAATTGTCATGAAAACATGCTGTATTATGAGAAGATTAATTTTATCCTCAGTGGTGGAGCAGAGGGGCTGTGGCCACTCAGGGAGTCCTGACCCAGCCTGCACAGCTGGGAGCCTCCCAGAGCCCCCCCTGCAGCCCTGGAAAGCACTGCTGCAAGGGCCCCAGGGGTGGGCAGGGAAGCCTGCTTGAGAAGAGATATGGAATCATGGAATCATGCAATCCTTAAGGCTGGAAAAGCCCTCTAAGTTCAACCATTGAGTCCAACCACTAACCTAGCACCACTGTGCTCACCACTGACCCTGTCCCCAAGTGATACATCTATGTGTCTTCTAAATCCTTCCTGGGGTGAGACCTCCACCACTGCCCTGGGCAGCTGTGCCAGTGCCTCACCATCCTTTTAGTGGAGAAATTTTCCCAATATCCAGTCTAACACAATCTAATCCCTGGCCCAGCCTGAGGCCGTTCCCTCTCCTCCTGTCCCTGTTCCCTGGAGCAGAGCCCGACCCCCCCGGCTGTCCCCTCCTGTCAGGAGCTGTGCAGAGCCACAGGGTCCCCCCTGAGCCTCCTTTTCTCCAGGCTGAGCCCCTTTCCAGCTCCCTCAGCCTCTCCTGGGGCTCCAGCCCCTTCCCAGCTCTGTTCCCTTCCCTGGACGTGTGGAGCAACATGAACAAGTGGATATTCCCTTCCCCCAAACTCCTGTAAAGGGTGCACAGAGAAGGAAAAGCAAAGCCCCACATCACCAGCCATGAGCCTACTCGAGATCTCTTCAAACATCTGCTGGGTGTAGGCACATGCCAGGCAAGGCTCCACCAAGCAGCAGCTCTGGACACTGTCTCCCACAGCTCTGCACCCTGAAGGATGCACTGCCACCTCCTTACTTGCCTATAAATTCTCTTTCCTTCAATGTGCCTGCCTGGGAGTGGGCTGAGGAGGCTCGTGGAGCTGGTGTGGTGTTCAGAGGATCATTAGTGGTTTTGGGTTGCCTGTGATCCAGCTGAAAGCCCAGTGTTGTGAGCCCCCACACAGCCCTGAGGGGCAGGAGAAGGGGCACCTTTCTGTGACAGCATCCTATGGGTGGGAAAGCAAGAAGTTCTCCACAGAGCTGGAGCCCGGTGGGGCAGGTGAAGGACACACATTGCAGCTATTTCCTGCTTGCAAATGAGCCACAGCCTTGGAAATGTTCACAGGAACGACTTCAAGTAACAAATTCTTTTGAGAAAACCACAATCTGCTCATGGCTAATTCGAGGACAGAAAGAGAAGAGGGCTGGGGCATGTGATGAATTATTCACAGGGTGCTGAGGGGGTGCAGGAGGCCTGTGGTGCAGGGGGGTGATGCAGGTAGGGTGTAGCCTGAACCGCCCCCAGGTCTGGAAGCAAATTCCTGTCCTTGTTCTTGAAGTGGGGAGGAACAAGTGAAATACTGGGCTGGCAAAGACAAGTTCAGGCTGTGAGGTGCCTGTGTGTGTGCACACAAATGACTGCAGTCAGCAGGGAGGTTACACCTGGGGGAGAATGGATAATGTGCTTTAGCTCCTCCTGAACTGGGAACAAACCCTGCCCCCAGCCCAGGAGTGGCTGACAACCACCCTGGAGAGCAGGCTGTACAGCAGATGGGCGTGCCATGGTCTCAACAGGTCCTGGTACTGCTGGTGGTGTATCTGTGACCTGCCTGGCCAGGATAATTGTGGGCATGGAATTGTCTAAAGGCAGCTCCAAAACTACACGAGAGCCCAGGAGCAGGAGTGACAAAGCGGGACAGTGCAGGAGGACACAGTTGGGACTGACAGGGATGCTGGAGGTTGAGATGAAGCTGGGCTGGAGGCAAGGAAGGAGTGGGGGGAATGTGCAGGGGAGGTGGAGGGGCCAAGGTTTTTGACCTGTTCAGTAAACCTGGCCCTGGGACCCACAGCCACAGGCAGCAGACTGCTCAAATGGACACTTCTATTTTCATGAGATTGGGCACAACAATGGTCCAGACTGCCCCACAAAGGGGAACCCACAGGGCTAGAGGCTTCTGGATCATCATGGTCCTGCCTGGCAGGAAACTGTCCTAGAGCTGGAGCTGTGCAGACAAGGTCAGCTGCTTCCCAGTGGTCCTGAAGGCTCAGGATTTCCTCAAACTGGAAATCAGCAGGAGCAGATATAACCTTGGGCACAGAGCAGATTGGGAAGTTAGACATCACCAGTATCTGTCTGGCCAGTGCTGCTGGGGGCTTAGTGCTCAGTCAGCTCTGAGAACAAACATTTTTGGACAGAAGTGACAAGAAAATCAAATCCTTAAGCTAAAGATAGTCCAGGTGAAGCAAAAAAGTGTCATTTTCTCATTTTAGAAGTTTTTAAAGAATCTGCATGGTTCCTGTGGATGAGATGGAATGGGAAAGAGGGTGATCACTCTCCAGCCCTGTGCTTTGAGCAGCCCCCTCCTACAAATGCCATCTCTGTCCTCCAGCCCCTGTGCACTGGATTTGGCTCTTTCTGAAGGACGGGCCAGCTGGAGGCAGTTTCCTTGCCGCAGGGCTCAGGAATGGGAGCCTCCATTAACCTGCCCCGTGCCTGTGGGAGGAGGCACTGGCCCTGCCTGACCCTGCTGTTTGTCATTTAATTTGAATTTATTGATTTGTTTGTCACAGTCTGGGATCAATCACTGCAGTGATCGGGATCCAGAGCTCGGGAGGTGCTGCTGACCTGCTCCTCCTGCTCCTCCTGCTCCTCCTGCTCAGCCTGGAGCAAACCCCAGAGCCTGTGGATGGCTGTGAGGAGACTGGGGACTGCCACCCCACACTGCCCACACTGCCAGGCTGTGGCTCTGGGAGGGACTGGGTGACAATGTCCTCTGCAGGCATGTGAGGAAGGCAGCCAAGTGGTGACTAACTCATAAGTGACACTTGCAGGCAGAGCTCTGATATCTAAAAGCACTTTTGTATCTCAGCAGTGTTATCTGAGTGATGGAGGGAGCAGTGAGGAGCATTAGGGTAGGGAGTACTCCCTGAAATGGACCTCCCCAGGACAGGAGCAGTCCTGTTGGGATGGACATCTCCCATCAGAGGGCAGACAGTGCCCCTGTGAGCTCCTGGGACACTCCTGGAAGGTGGGAGATGTGGTCCGGACTGAAGGGGCCTCCTGCTGTAGGTTTGCTGTGAGGGTGGGAAGGCCTTGGAACAAGTGTCCAGGGCAGCTGTGGCTGCCCCATTCCTGGAGGTATCCCAGGCCAGGTTGGACAGGGCTTGGAGCAGCCTGGGATAGTGGAAGGTGTCCCTGCCATGGCAGGGGGTCAGACTAGGCCTGTAAAGGCCCCTTCCAACCCATAACACTCTGTGGCTCTGCTGCAGCTGCTGGGCTTGGCTGTGAGAAGCACTGCAGAAGGATCTGCCAGGGGCTCATCCCTTGTGCCACATGGCTTTGTCATCACTTGCTTCAAGTCTCTGCTCTCCAAACCTCCAGCTGGATGGAGTCTGAGACCCAAAATGCAGTGTCAGCCTGGCCCCAGCAGCAGGCTGGGTGTGTCCATGGCACTCAGAACCCTTCCTGTCCTGGTCACTCTGCAGGTGCTGCACATGAAGGGTCAGTGTGTTGGATGCTGGTCACCACACCCCTCAGAGCATGGTCCTGCTGGATCCCCTCACCTCCAGGATGAAGGGGACATGGCCAGATGCTGCAGGAGAAGGTGCAGTGCCAGGGGTTGCATGTGAGGGTTAATTCTGGTTTCTGAGAGCTGGAGACTGGCTTCCTCCCAAGGCACCAGCAGGGTCTCTGCCAGACCCGCTGCTGTGCTCAGCAGCACGTGAATAACCTTGTTACCAGTGTAGATGTACAAGATCTGCTTCTGTCTCACTAAATTCTGAGACTAAAATGTCTTCAGGTACTGGGAGGCCCACAGGCACCTTCTGCAAGAGGAAGTTTTTCTCCCCGTGGGAGCTGCTGCTTTCCAGATCCACTGGGTGTCCTTGGATTTTGAGGCAGGGAGAACAGATGCTGTGAGTTGCTCTCTCTAGATCATTTATCACATCCCTGGCCCCTCTGGCCTGTGCCTTCTCCAAAAAGCACTCACAGCCTGTCTGACCTTTCTTCACAGCAGAGCTGCTCCAGGCCCCAGGCTCTGTTTGACATTCTCCAGGAGCAGTTCAGCTCTGCCACTTTCTTCTAGTGGCTCCATCTTCCTGATTTAAACCACATCATCAGCACAAACTGAGATTTCAACCATCTGCATTTGCTCTCAGGCCATGGAGGGGCATCACATGCAGATTCCTTCATGGCAGGTGCCCTTGGGCTCCTGTTTTCTGAGTAGGGTTGTCTTGAGGCCACGTCCCCCTTCCACCCCATCAGTGCACCACCATGCTCAGTGTGCATGGCTGGAACATCCCCAGGGAAGCTCGAGCTCCTTGGCCAGGACAGGACACTTGGAGAAGCTGCTGCTTGTGGGCAGCACCAGGTTTGTCACGGGGTGATGCTGCTGGGAGCAGCAGAGAGATTTGCTGAGCAAAACCAAGACTTGACTTCAGGCAAAGCTCCAGTGTGGATGCTGCTGGAGGGGCTGCTCCACAGGGAGGTGGGGACCAGCCTCCCACTCTTGCTGGGAAAGCTGGGCCCATGGAGAACAGGACACCTGGGGCACATCACCATTGCTCTGAAGGAGGCTGCAGCAGAGGGATTTTGCTGAATGCTCACTGTTTGCTGTGGGAGATAAGGTACTGGGAGCTAAAAACACAGAAAGTGCTCTGATAGCTGAGCTTTCTGCAAATATTTGGTGAGTGCATTTGACTCCCTGTGAACAGAGGCCACCAGTGTGCTCTGTCTGTAATGGAGAGATTGTTTTCCAGGCTGTCAGGGGAATTCTGGTTGTTGTCTCCACCTGGAGCTGTTTTCAGTCCTGAGCTCATGGCCTCAGCTCACATCTGGTTTGGTTTTGACCCAGCCCGGGGCTGACCCAGCAGATGGAAAGTTCCAGTCACCAAGAGAGGGAAGCTTGCTGTACCCTCTTGGCCAGGAGCTGGGATGCAGCAATTCCTGATGGACTATTCTAGTGGTCTGACACCTACTACTGTCCCTCTGCTGTGATGTAAAGCCAGGCTGGTCCAGAAGGTGCAGTCCAGGGTAGGGCAAGACATGCAGAGCATGGACAGGGGTTTGTGTGTGTTATGGGACCCCTTAGGTGTATTCTCAATCTTTGCTCAAATGACTCTTCTCCAGCATCGTCCTGGCTGTGAGGAGAGCTGCTCCCAGAGCTACACATCCTGCTGCCCCTCACCTCTCTCAGGCTCCTGTTTCTCCTGCCCTCCTGTTAGTCCAGCTGGTGTCTCATGTGACATCCTTCAGGACAGAGAGCTGGGCTGGTCCCAGGGGTCCTGCTGCTCTCAGGCCCTCTAGATCTCTCCCTCTCTTCTGATCTGATGGATCCCTGACCCAGGCTCTCACCCTGGGATGCAGCCTGGCTCCAGAGGGGGTTTCTCACTGATGCCACATCCAGAGATGGCAGCATTAAGCTTTGCTGTCCTATGACAAATTAATTTAATTGACTGAGGTTTCTGCTGTCACCTGGGGTGCAGCAGGCTCTGGAGGCATGGCCCCACCTGCAGATGCTCCGAGTGCAGGAGCAGCCCATCCCTGGGGAGAGTTTGGGGTGACAAGTCCTCTGCTCAGCTGCCCTCAGCAGGTGCCCGAGGAGGCTGCCCATCTGCTTGCTGGTAGGCTTGCCTGAGTGCATCTGCACAAGATGCCTTATTTTCTTGGAGAAAAATGCAATTATGAATGGGACTTTGGCCTATAAGCTGTGGTGAACAGTAATTTTTTTAAGGGATATGGGGGTTTCCCCAAGGAGTTTGTCCTGGAGGAGTGGTGAGGCTTTGCTGGGCAAGAATCCTTGTAAGGAAAGTGTTCCCAGCAGGAGAGTAGAAACAAGTGACACACAAATTCAGGTGAGGATCCTTGTGCTTCCTGGTCTCCAGCGAGTCACAGCCTATTGCATTTCACCCACCCAGGCCTCCTACAGAGCCACTTGCTTGCTCCCCAGGACAGCACCTCCCCCCAGGAGAGGTGGAGACCTGAGGAAGCTCCTGCTTCCCTCTCCCACTCACTGGGACATTTCCCCACTAGTTAAAGCTCCTTCCAGCACCAAGTGTCTCCTACACAGGAAGGTGTTCGTGGGGGATGGCTGAACCAGCCCGCAGAGTTTTATTTATCATTTATCAAGGCAGACATGTGGAGCTCTCTCCAGCCCCTCACTTCCCATCCCCTGAACCCCACAGCTCTGTAGTACTCACATTTTCTGCTCCCTCAAGAGACTTTCATAGAGGAGCAGAGAGGGAAGGAAAAGAAAACAATTTCTATTTCTGTCTCTTGTTTTTCTATGTGGAATGCATTGGAGAATTGTTTACCTGGAATCATTGGTTGATTGGATTCTGGTGAGCATTGTTTGGCCCTGATGGCCAATGGGATGTACCTGGGTCTGGGCTCTCTGGGGAGGGAGTCACGAGTGAGGTTACAGTGAGTAGTTAGTTATGGTAGTTAGAAGTTAGGATGTAGTTTTAGGATCTCCTCTTTAAATAATATATTAATGTATTGAAATATAGTTATAATAAAGAAACTATTCAGCCTTCTGAACTGGAGTCAGCATCATCTCTTCCCATCTCGGGTTCACCAGCATTTTTCCCTGCCACACAGCTCTGCACAGCCAGGCTGGGCTCAGCACACAGAGGGGACATCACTGCCCTCCTCCCTCTGTCCCAGTCCAAGCACTCACAACAACAGAGCCCATGTCCAGCCCTTTAGGACTCCTTGATGAAGCACTGGGCTGTAACACAACTCATGGGAGAGGGTTCAGTCTCCTGGGAGATCCCAGCCTGTCCCCAGCCCTGCTGAGAGCTCCATGGGTTTATCAATCTCTCCATGCTTTGTGTCTGCCACAGATTTTCTATGAATGAGTTTTTAATATGTCTGTTTGAATCACTGATGAAAATATTGACTAGTCTGAGCCTTCTGCTCCAAAACATTATGAGAAACACAGATTTAATGACAGCTCCTCATCAGGGGCTGCTGCCTGGGCTCTTCCCCAGTTCCCTGTCTCACGTGTGTCTCCCAGATGCAGCCGAGTGCTCCTTTCTAATCAGCCGTGAGCTCCGAGTCAGGCACACTCCACAGGCTGGAGCACAGCACATCCCTTCTGCCACTTCCAGCAGCCACGCAGAGAATCTCCTCTGTGAGTGAAATGAAGGCTGACAAGACCTCTTTTCCATAAAAAAAATTGATTGGCATAAATCTTCCAACTTCCTTTCAGCTGCCTCCTGGATCCCTTTCCTTTGTCTTTGCCTGTGCCTGGTGCTCAGGAGGAGCCTCACCCTGCTGCCATCTCCTTTGGGATGCTGCAGCTTCCCCAGGGGTGTGAGATGCACCGAGGATGCTCCTGCACAGCCCTCTCCAGGTCTGCCTGTGCTGTCACTCGTCCTGCTCTGTGCTGTGTAACACCTGCCTTGATCTTAAAAATGCTGGTGAGCTCTCAGCATCCTCTTGTGATACAGACATCAAGGCAGCCCAGAAACACCAATTACATTTCTGCCCTATCATGAGTTTGGCCATATAAACAAAACCTCTGCACTATTTTGTTGTTGTTGTTGTTCATAGAGCATTTCAGGTGCTTCCTTACTGTCATTCATTCCCTAAGTCATGCATTTTTAACTGATGAATGTACCTTCTCATATCAATTTTCTGTACTTCATAACTTCTAATTCAAAATCAATGGTTATCTATTTCCCCCTACACTCCATTTTGTTATATATTGCCTTTTTTTTTCTTGATTTCTAATATCTGCCTCTGCTTCATCACTGAGGAGGATGAGCATCTGGCCAAAAATGTCCTCTTACTTGATTATGGAGTTATGGCTCTTGCCCTTGAAGAAAAATTCCCTGTTTTCCCTCATATTTTTCTGTCAATGTTGTGTCCTTTCCAGTTAGTTTTGCTCTCCATTCACTTCCCTGCTGGGGATGTTCTCCTGTCGCACCAGGTGAGTCACTTCTGGTGGTGGCACTGGGGAGGAGTGTAACTCTATCTGCTTCTCCAGAGTCCTGGCTCCCATTCCAGTAATTCTACAAATACAATAATTTCAGGAGTCCTTGAGCCACTTTCACTCTGGTAATTACTTTCCCTCCCACCTTCCAGCTCAACCCCTCCCAGCCAAGTTAACTGCTCCACAGGTGGATTTCCGTTCCCTACAGGTCCAAACCCCAGCCTGTTCCCAGCCTTGTTTGTGTTTTTGCCTGCTTCTCACAGGACTGGTTCTATAAAGGTGACCAAACAGAAGCCCCCCTAGGACTGATTTGAGGGTACTGACCCCCTCCAAAAGGCAGGGACACCCTGTCCTGGTGCATGGGGGAGGTGCTGCCTACCTCCATCACCTGAACACTTCTGGGGCACCCTCAGTGAGAGCCCAAGCTCCTGGAGAGCTGAAACCTGGAAAGAGAACAGGGCAAATTGAAATTAATAATTTATGAGTGACAGTAACAATTTCCACCATTTGAGGAAGCAAAGAAAATTGCTCCATAAACATATTTCTTTTCAATTTCCTACCAGTTACTTGAAATTTGATTTCCATCTAGTTTGTTTCATCAAACCTCCCCAAAGTGATTTAAAAGGTGTCGCCAGCAATTACCCAGCTGCAGAAGGAAAGAAATGGCAGCAGGGCATCTCCAATTCACCAGCCCAAAAGGAACAGGAAGGAGGAGGGTTGGGCTCACTGGCAGAGAAACAATTAGCCAGCACCAGAAATCTCTTGTCAGTAGTTTGGCCAGCACAGCCTCAGCCACACTCGGCTGCAGGACAGCCCTGGGGCAGCAGGGACAGCGCGGTCCATTCCTGGGGACAGGGAAGAGGTGCAGGGACTGTGGGCAGCAGCAGGAGCCCCTCCGCATGCAACAGCCTGCACATCGCCCTCCCTGCACACTGCTGGAGCCTCAGCGCTCCTGAACTCCTCCTTTCCAACCCTGCTGGGGCTGGGGTCGCTTTTCACCACGTGCTCTGTTCTACCCTTGCTGGAGTGAGGGGCCCTCTGGGCTTGGCATGTGCTTGGCCAAGGGACCCCTCCTGCAGAGTGCTGAGGGCAGGTGGAGCTGCCTCGTCTTCCTCACTTCTGACTTGGCTGTCCCACCTGTTTTCTACTTTGGGCTCTGCTTCTGTCCCTCTCCCAGGGATATCCTGCACCTTTTCCCAACAGAGGAATCTCCTCTGCAGGACCAGCTATCCCTGATGTTAAAGCATTAGCGGTTGCCACCCCTTTCTTTCCCAGTTATTCTCCCACATGGGATCAGGCTTCCAAGCACCATCCTGAGCTGTTCAAGCCTGCCATGGTCCTGGCACTGTGACAAAACTGCTGTGAGTGTGTCACAAGAGCCATCACTCCCAGCTCAGATTTGCTCCAAGAGCTGGACCTCTTCAAGTGGCTCCCAGGCCAGAGAGCTGCTGGTGGGGCTAGGCTGGCTCACCCTCACTCATCCCAGCAGTGGGGATATTTATCTGGAAATCAAATACACAAGTTCCTCTGCAGCTGGAGTTCCCCAAGGTGCTTAGGGAAGAGGCCACTGAAGCCCTTTGCTGGGGTCTCCACATCTGCCATATCAGCATTGCCACTGATTTAAATAACACACACTGAGAGTAGGAAAATTATATCTGGAAACAAGGGATTCAAGGGGCTGGAAGGCTGGTGATGAATAAACATCAACGGCTTGCAGCGAATCACTGCATGTCCTTGAACATCCCTGAGCACAGGGGCACTGATGCCAAGAGCCAAGGAAGGTGTGGAGGGGAAGCCACTCACCCTAAAGCCTCACCAAAACTTCCCTGTCCTGATAATTGAGGAAGACAAGTGTTGAGTAGGCAGCAGCCCTCAATGGGCATAATTCAAGCCTGGAAGTGTTTACAGTGTCAACTCTTCGAGCATAATAGGGAATTACATGAATAGGCTGGCTGAGTTCTTAAAGCAATAGCTTTGTTAAAAGCAGTTAGGATCAGCACTGCTCATCGGTGCCAGGGCTGCCTCGTGCCTGGGTGTGCTGTCCTATGCCTTTCTGGCCAAAAACCACAATTTTTTTCCCTTCTGAAGTAAATAGTAATAAATGAATACAGAAATTAAGAGCAATTCCCAGTACCTGTTGTGTAGGAGCACTCTGAATGTCTAAAGCCTTCGTGCAGGGCATGGGCAGCACTGACGTCCCCACTCTGGCAATGAGCTGTTCTCATGTTTTTTACATTTAAATAAAGACCCAGGGTGGTGATAACTGCTCTGAGTGTGAATTCATTATCCCGAGGGATCGGTGCAGGAAGGTGGGAGGGAATCTACACTGAGGAGAGAGGTTGTGCACCTGGTGCAGTGCCTGTCCCCCCGCCCCAGGGGGGAGCTCAGTACACATCAGAGGCTGTAGCACATCCACGAAGGGCAGGTGTACCCCCGGAGAAGGGGATGCCCAGTTGGATGTGTAGGACTCCTGCCTGGGGGTCAAATGGGACCTGATTTTGCAGGGATCAGACCCTCTTGGCTGGGCAGTCAGACCCAGTGATAGCTAAACTTCTCTTTAGGATATTCTCTCCCTCCAGCTTTCCCCATGACACCCAGTGTCATACCCCAGGTCACAGAACACAGTGCAACACCAGCGTCACATCCTCTCACCTTAAGTGCTAAAGAAGTTTCCATGGAGATCCTATTTTTAGCATTTCACCCAGCTGCAGAACTCTGAGGACTCATAAGCATGCTCTGGAAGCTAATTAGATGTTTCTTGCAAAGTTTGACTAAAATTGGTCAACTTGTCATGGAGATCCAGGTTCGGAGACATTACTCAGATTTGGACTTGCTCTTTGAATAGTAGTTTTTGGAGCAGCTTTCTTAAGTAGAAAAACTTTTCACATCTTCCATGGGACAGCCCAGGCCAAGGAAGGAGACCAACAGTAGTTAAGCACAGCTGCTGATGAGGTTTTTAGTCAAGGGTTAGAAGCACACCATTTGGTGGCAACTTTAGGTCTAGAGGTCACAGATGTGAAAATCTGATTTGCTTTTGATATTTTTGTTGAACAGCTGGGAGGTGCAGACACACAGCTGAGCTCCTGTCCCAGCACAGCCTGGTGCTGATCAGTGACTCTCACCCCTCTTGCTGTGTGGCCGGGAAGATGGATGGGGTGGTGTCCTGGTTTAGGGCAAATCTGGGAGAAAACCTCCAGGAGCCCCCCAGAGAGCAAACCCCCACGGCCCTTCCCCCCACCTGGTTCGGGAAGAATTTCCTCTGAGAGTAGTGGGAAAAAGAACCTGTTTATTTCACAGACAAAACACTCCCCAGCACAAAATAACAACACCAGATGACAAAACTCTTTCACCACTCTGACGAGATGACAGATTCAGAGTCCCTCTTGGGAGTGGTCGCTCTGTTGGTCCCTCCGGGGCTGGGGATGGCTGCAGCAGGTCACACACTGCAGGCTCTCGGTGTTTCTCGGTGTTCCCCAGGTCCCAGTCCGGAGCAGGTTCGAATGGTTCCAGGGAAAGGGAAAGGAAAACAGTCCAGGAAAAATTGGGCTGCCTAGCTAAACTAACTAATGAGAAAAGCAAAGCAAGAGCAAAAAGCAGGAGCAAGCAGAAGCAAAAGCAAGCAAGGTAAGCCAGCAAGCAAGCAAGACCTTGTCGCCTAGACACAGACCGTGGTGGAGGGGAGGTGAGCCGGCTGATAACAAGACAAAACAAACTCCACTTTTTGGAGCCAGTCCTGAAGCCACAGAACATAACATCCAACATAAACACAACACATCACTGGGGATACAAGCACCATAACACCACCCTAGGACAGGTGGGAGAGGGAGAGACCAGGAAGGGAATGAGGCTCTGGGAAAGGGAGAGATTTGCTGCAGAGGTGAGGAATGGGCCCGAGTTTGGGTCTCTTGGCCATGGTTGGTTAGGGTGGTGAAGACCATGGTCTGTGATTAAGGAGATGGGTGAAATGGAGGTGTTTCCAAGGAAAGGGGACACATGTGGAGATGGTCTGTGCAGGGCTGAGGCAGAGCTCTCTCTTGGTGCTGGTGGTGGGGCTGACCCATGGCACGGGGGTGTGGGAGGTGTAGGAGGTCAGTCTAGGCTGGACATCACCCACTGTTGGGAACAGGCACTGCAGGAGGTCATCCATCCTGCAGCTGCGTGTCCACGGGGACACCTCAGTGCCAGTATCACTGCCTCCCTGAGGGCAGTGCTCAGCTCCTCTCGGCAGCCTGGGGATGGTGGCCATCCCTTCCTGTCCTCACCACCTGGGCCCCTCCCTTGGCCCACCCAGACCAGCGTGTGCTCTGACCCAGCAGCTCTGCCTTGTGTTTGGTCTGTGCCATTGTCTGTCTGCAAGGCCCTGCCAGCTGTGCCTGGGGGATGTCCCCCACCCCCTGGTGACAAGGCGAGGATGCCATCTCTGCTCTCTGTCCTCTCAGCCCCACGGCGTGGTGCAGGCTGGGGATGGAGGCAGTGGTGGGGGTGGTGCAAGGCCCTGCTCTGTTGCCTCCGTCCTTCAGCATAAAACCACTTGAGGTGAAGCATAACGTGATGTCAGCACTAGTGCCCACACCAGCCATGGCCACCACAAAAGGTGGTTTGTGGAACCAAAGTGATGCCTTGGGCTGCAAATGTTCACTCAAAGCAGGAGAAGCCGTGACAATTTGCTGCATTTTCCCAGTGTTTGATGGCAGACAACAGCCTTTCTGGCAGATATTTAATACAAATCCAGTGGCCACATGTGGGACTTCTCTTTGTTCCTTGGAGGGCTGTGGGTTGGAGCACAAAGTCTTCCTCCCTCCCACTCACCACACCTGATCCCAGCAGAGTCTCTGCCTTTGTGGGCTGTGTTTGGGCTGCTGCTCTGCTGTTTCAGAGAAGCCAGAGCCTTGAAAAATTCATGTGGAGTGCTAGAAGGAAAAAATCCCAAACTTAATTTGGGTTTTCATGACACACAAGCCCTCTATTAGGCCTTGTAAACTTTTTCTGACATTACCACTTCATGAAAACTTTGATTTCAGCTGTTGACTAAATCTTTAATCTCCCTCTACCTGCTAGGTCTGTCTCCTTTTCTTACTTAAAAAACCATTTGGATTTTTCTTCAACAGCATCTTTCAAATGTCAGCAGTTACCAGACTAACACGGAATGCAAAGGCCTTGGCAAACAGTCCTTTAAAGAGCTGGGGCATATAAATTCAAAGCCATGATACAATCTAGGAGGAATCCATCAGGCAGGGGTGCCTCTTGCATGAAGTGTATTGAGAACTAAGCACAATATGAACAGAAGGAAAATTGCTTTTTCCCTTTTGAATTTTTATTCACTTAGCAGCAATATTTACTAGTAGCAGGCAGAGCCCATTTTTCATTTTCTGGGGAGATGCGAGAATTTCAGTGCCACTCATCTTGTCACCAGATTAAATCTGTCGACTTGCTGCCAGGTCACTGTGATATTAATGATACAGTTGTAATCCCTTTCTTTTGGGAGGCCTGTGGATGGAGAAGTGACACACTTGACCATTGTTCACATGTTATAATAGAAAGAAAAATAGCACTTCTGAAATCCTGGGAAATTGCAGCTCGCTCTGTCATTGATTTCCTTTGTGTTCACGGAGCCGGGCTGCAACCAGCTCTGGTAGTTCTGTGTGCGACGCCTTGCCGTCACCAGCCTTATTCGGTAATTAGTCAGCAGCCTCATTCGATAATTAGTCAGCAGCCTCATTTGGTAATTAGTCAGCAGCCGGAGCCGGGGCTCTCTGCTTGGCCAGGCGCTCCCGCAGCTCCGCGGTTCCATCGATCCCGGGATGGGCACAGTGCCTGTGCCGGCCTCGCGCCTCTCCCCCGGCCCGGGCGGTCTCACCTCCTCCTTGTGCTGCAGTGGGGTTGAGCAGCCAACACTTCCCTTCCAGAGGGACAAACTCCCAGCAGACAATGAAGGAAAAGCCCAGGTACCAACTACACAACAGAGCTGATGTCCTCTGCTGCTGTGACCTTGTTTAGTGAGGACTTTGCTGTGGCTGGAGTGGGGTCTGGGACCTGGGGTAGCAACAGGGGTGGCTGAAGTCTTCAGTATTCTTCATGAGCCAGCTGGGTGACAGGGGTGACAGCACGCCCATCCCTGGAGGTGTTCAAGGCCAGGCTGGATGTAGATCTGAGACACCTAGTCTAGTGGACGGTGTCCCTCCCATGGCAGGGGACTGGAATGAGATGAGATTTAGGGTCCCTTCCAACCCAAACCATTCCATGACTCTATGATGACCAGGGGCAGGTGTCTTGCAACAGAAAAAGTCTCACTCTTTTTAGAGTGGGGATTCCTCAGTATTTCAGGTAGAAAATTCCTCTCCCTCGAAGCTCCCAGAGATACCTGCTGAGGTCCATCTGCAGCTGGTCAGGAGAAAGCTGGGACATCCTTACGAGGCTTTGGAGGAACCATTTCTCAGGACAGTTATGGATAAACATAACCCCAACAAACCCGAGCCCTTTCCAAATGCTGCACAGCTCAGATCTTCCCTGCTCCCTTTCCCTAAATCTTTGGGTTATCCAAAACCTGGATTTGGGTGTGTGTTTAGGAAATGGGGCTGCTATGGAAAAGCTGAACTCCCAGTGATGGGTTTGGCTTTGAGCTTCCCTGGTGAGGGAATCTCTGGGCTGTCTGTTATTAATCCTGGGGAGAAGTGTCCTCCGTGCTGACCTGACTGGCCAGGCTGGTGGCAGTGCCTTGTACCCCATCACCTCCTGACTGCCCCCAGTAGGATGAGAGCAGCCCCACAGTGAAGTGGCCTTGGAGCCCCTCTGGAGCATCTGCCCCAGGCACAACTGCATCTCCAGGGCAGGATGGAGGGACTCAGGGAGTCTTCCTGGGATGAGACCATGTGTGTGCCCTTCCCCGCTCACCCGTCTCCTAATTAGCATTCCTTTGGCACACTTAATTAGCACATTCCTGCCTTTAAGTTATGGGCTGCTTTCCTATATTTACACCCTCCTAAAACATCAAGGGAGAGGTCTATAAATTACATCTCATGAAAAACATTAATTGTGTGAACTCCTTCTAGCATTTATAATGCTCAGCTTGTTCCCTGCTCTGCCTGGAACCCGCAAACATACACAGACAGGGTTTTACACACGTGCTGCCTCTGCTCCCACCTGGGGCTGTTCCCTCCTGCACACACCTGCACACAGGTACCCATCACCCCCGAGCCAGGGCTGCCCAGACCAGCCCTGCACACATGGAGCAGCACCTTGTGGTCTGTCAGGTGTTTGTCCGACATCTCCTGACCTGGTGGGTGGGAGGCTGCAGTGGGTTCAGCTGTCTGAGAATCTCCCAGCACGGCACTGGTGTGTGCAGACTGCCTGCTTTATTGAGCATGAGGGCCTTATCTCAGCCAGCTAGGACATGCTGCCTCTTGCAACCACTGTTTTACAGGAGAGAATTTCCTGCTGAAGGTAGGTATGTAGTGTATCTCCCCCTCAGCCCCTGTGAGATGTTACTAGACTAGCCCAGATCTGAGAGCTTTGGGGGAAATATATTAGGGTTAAGGCAAAAGATTTCAAAAAGAGGCTCTATTCCCTGATGTGGTCCAAGGCTTTATTCCTGGAGGTTCCCAGATGGAGGAAGAGGGAAGAGGGAAAGAGAGTGAACCAGGAAAGGACAAGGCATTATCTAGACTCCTGTTCAGGAAGGGATACTTGGCTCCCAGCCTATGGGGTACAGAAAGGAAGGAAGGAAGGGTTAAACTAACATGGTTACATCTACAGGGATCTCGGGGTGCGGTTGGGGGAACCATTCCCCAGAGCGATGCAACAGGTATTGGCAAATTTTCCGGCCCTCCTGTGAGCCTTGCAGCATGGAAGGTGAGCACAACCTGCCACCAGGGCCTTGGCACAGGCAAAATGGAATTTGAGCATCATGGCACCATGATCCTGCATCCTTGGGACTTACTGCGACTCCTGCAGAAGTACAAGGTAAGAGGAACACCCCAGCAAGGGAGCTCAGTGCAGAGGTGCCAGCTGTCCTCAGAGCCCTGCTCAGCAAGAGCCAAGCCCCTCTGCATGCAGGATTGGACTACAGCTTCCATGCCAACACTCCTACCCTCTGTATTCACCTAAGCTTTCAGACAGTACAACTGAGCCTGCTGCTCTCCAGGCTGAGAGAGGAAAAGGGCAGAACAACACCTGTAGTTTGGGAATAACAGTAGGTAGAGATCAGAAAATCAACATCTAGAAAAGGAAAAAATGTTTGAGGATTGATCCCAATTAGAGAGGAATCCTAGAAAATAGGTGCAGGAAGTGACAGGCATGAGTCCACGTTCGGATTTGTTTGCTTGCTGCTGCTGTAAGTTTTGTGTGCCTGGGTCCTTTGAGCTCCTCTGCAAAGCCCAGCCCAGCAGAAGCCTCCACCAGCCACAGCAAGGGACATGCTGCTGAGCTCGTTGGGTTGGAATATTCCTGGATCATGGGAGGAACAGCTTCAGGTCACCCCTGAGCAAGACAAGATCTGAACCCCAGTGGTGAGTTCCTGTTTTCCCCAGCTTGTTCTTGGGGTTACCTACTGCTGGCCATCCAGTACCTCAAGGAAGCCTCCAAGAAAGATGGGGAGACACTGATTACAAGGATGTGCAGTGACAGAACAAGGCTGAATGGCTTCAAACTGAAAGGGAGGAGGCTGAGATTAGACATCACCATCCTGATTGCTTTGATGTCCATGAGGAGCCAGGGTTTCTGTTTTAGCTTTTATTTGAGGGACAGCAGCTTCTATTCAGCCAAACAATTGGACAAGGTGCAGTGTCAGAGCCAAGGAGAGAAACCTCTGTCCTGGCATGGGTAGTGCTGTGATACCAGCTCACATCGCAGTTTTGGTGTTCTGGTCATGTCCTGCTGCTGCCTACAGAATTTATCAGCAGCACACTCATCTCCAAAAACCCCACCTGTGGGGATTCTGCTGGATCTGTTGCCCCTGTGAGACCTTTTCCTTCTGCATCAGTCTTTCAAACCATACCAAATTTCAGCCAAGTGAAGGTCTACAGCTTTCCCTGAGCAAGGGAGGAGGAGATGTTTACTGATGAGATTTTCCAGTGGGCTGGATTTTCCTGTGGCCTCCAGGACCTGGATAGCAGAAATGTCTGCAGCTGTTTGAGAGCCTGGTCAAAGAACCAGGTCCTGTAGGCAATAGAGAGTCTGAGGCATTAGCATGCTGCCCCAGGTCTGGGAGGTGAACAAATCTCCCTTCTCAGCCTCTGTGTCTCTTTGCAGGCTCTCAGTGGTTACCCTTAGGACCCTGCCAAGACACATGGGCTGAGCCACTGCTCGTGGTGCTGCCTCACTGTCCTTTCCCTGCCAGGGCTCACCTTTCTCTCGGCTCTGGAACTCTGCTGGGTGGGTCACACCTTACATGTGCCCAAGGTTGCGAAGAAGAAAAGGTTTATATATGTACATAAAAGTTTATATATCTATCTATATCTATATACCTGCATATGTATTCATCTATAAATACACGTATTTATAGATGCATCCCAGGAATGGGTGTGCAGGGCTCTGGGTGACACTTTCTGGGTGCTCCACTAGCCTTTGTGTCACCAGGGAGCCAAGCAAAGCAAAGAAGATTTCAGTTTGGTGACTGATTTCAGGAAGACCTGATTGTTGAATCACAGAATGGTTTGGGTGGCAAGGGACCTTAAAGCCCATCAGTGCCCCCCCTGCCATGGCAGGGACACCTCCCACTGTCCCAGGCTGCTCCAAGCCCTGTCCAGCCTGGCCTGGGACACTGCCAGGGGTCCAGGGGCAGCCACAGCTGCTCTGGGCACCCTGTGCCAGGGCCTGCCCACCCTCCCAGGGAAGAATTTCTTCCTAATGTGTCATCTAAACGTGCCCTTTGCTAGTTTGAAGCTCCCTCAGGAAAAAGCTGTCCTTGCTGCCCCCAGACAGCTCCATCCCTGGAGCCTGGCAGGGACCTTTCCTGGCTGAGCAGAGAGGGCTGGAAAAGTGGTGTCTGTGGCCCAGGGAGGACAAAGTCTGATTGGTGTAGTGGGACTCCCTTTTAAAGCACCTCTTGATGTTTCTGACTTGTTTTTAATCCTGAAGCCCTCACATCCCCCACATTCCATTCCCCTCCAGCCTCACTGCAGTCCCCAGTGCCGTGGACCCTCTGTGCCTGGCAGGAGGAGATGGGCATGGTGGGGCTGAGCTCGGCCTGGCTTCTCCTTCACCCTCGTCTTGGGCTCTGCTACATCCCTCTATCCATGCCCAGCCTTTTCCCTCTCTCTTTCCCCCTGTTATGGTCTCTTTATTTCCCTCTTTCACCCTCACTTCCCATCCTTCCTCTCAGTCCATGCTCTAGTTTGCTCATAGCCAGCAAGGTTGTTTTGGGGATAGAAAACAACCTTGCCAGGAGCAGCATTTTGCTGTACCCTGGATAGCAATTCTTTATTTAGCAGCCTGGAAGACCCTGGTTAATACAACCACAAATAAAAATGTGCCTATCAGGATTTGTATTAGGAGACAACTGGTTAAATCTTTGGTGGGTGGAAGTCAATGGAGCCTCACTCACTTCCAGGGAGCTCCCCTGATTTACACCCACTGAGCTCAGGCCAAACATTTACATTTACAGTGTACAGACATGATAAAATGGAATAAAAACAAAATACTAAACTTGATCCCATCTTAAAGCTTTATGTGAACTATAAATATGTTTGAAATAAATCAGGTACCTTTCATGGGCCCTATAAGTCAGACCCCTTGGCTTCCAGAGGACTGAGGTGCAAAGCCAATTGCTCAGCCCTCCTGCTTCTTTCTGTGGAGGGTTGATGCTCTGTGGAGGGCTGATGCTCCCTGGAGGTGTCCTCTGTTCAGAGTATGGGCCACAGGTGCTCGCCCTGACTGAAGGGTCAAGCCCTCCAAAGTCAGGGGATCTGGAATTAGAACTGCACAGGTAATAAGAACTCACTTTTCCTGGTGCTTCTGAGTTATGAAATACCCTCTAGCCACAGACAGGGCTGGTTTTTCACATCTCACTCATTTTTTGTGGCTTCCTATTTCTTTTCAGGTTTTGATTTATGGGAAATTCCTTTAGATGTTGACTGAGACACTAAATAAGGGAAAAATAAAACAACAAAAGGCAAACTGCCTTTCCCTCACAGATGATCTACCACTGTGTTAAATTTCAGGTTCATACTTGGGGCATCTGACATTACCACTGTTCAAAGAGATCTGAAAGACAGCAGCTACATTATTCTTAATCTTGTCTCCTAGGCTGCTTAAAACATGGCTGTGTTGCTCTAAAATATACATATACCCCAAGGCAGAGAGCGTGGGTTGAAATGGGAGGTCGAGGGGACAGGTGCAGTTAAAAGTAACTAAAAGCAGAGTTACAGAGGCAGCTGTGGCTCGTGCCTTCAGTGAAGTCTGCAATGCTGGATGTTTTGGGGCTTGCAGAGCAGAGCACCTGTTTTCTCTGCTGCTTTAAAGGCTTTTCCTCAAGTCGTTCCATGGTTGCAGCGTGCTCAGTGCTGGGTCACCCTTGGTGTCTGAGCACCCCTTTTCAGCAAAAAAAGCAGTTTTTCAGCTCAGGCTTGCTGCATTTTGTGAGAGTTTGTGTTGGTTTCTGCTTAGTGATGTTTGAGTGACCTTCAAACACAGGGCAGCAGAATTCTTCCTGATAACACTACAAAAAAATGATAAGGACGAAGTCTCTGCTCATGAGGGGGATTGTGCTGGTCCCTTGTGCCACTGATTGATCCCTCCTGCTCTTCAGCACCTGCTGCTGTTTGGACTTCAGATGGCTCTGGAGAAAGCACCTGGCTGGAGCACTCACCAGCCTGGGGTGCAGGGTGTGCCCAGGCAGCTCCAGCACCCCATGGGCAGCTCTGGGCTGCACCCTGAGCCTGTTTCCTTTGGTAAAGGAGCTCACCTGGGAGGTTTCATCTGGTCTTGCCTGAGCCTCTGGGACCTGAGCCAGGGAGGGGGGCAGGTCTGCTCTGGACCCCAGCTGCACCAGCCAGCAGAGGTGGTGGGATGTGGATGTGTCCCAAAACCGTGGTGCCCCATAACAGGGGACAGAAATGCAGCTCATGCAGCACCTGCAGTGTCTCCACCAAACTTTTTCGTGTCTGAGTTTTTAATGGTCCAGGCTACGCTTGGAATGGGACAAAATGGGCATTCTAGAACTGGGAAACTGGCAAGGCTCTTTATCCCAAATGTCTGGAATTGATGTTCACAAAGATAAAAAAAAATAATAAAGGAGGGGAAAAATGCTGCAAACTTACATGACAAGCCAAATCCTGGGATTTATTGCTGCCTCCTGAGGGATTAGAGTAGCAGGAAGGAGCTGAGCTGTTTTCTCTCTGATGGGTGATTGCAATGGGTACTGTCTCTCCTTAGCCTTCCCAACAAGAACTTTGGCTTTGCTTCATGCACCTGAGCTGTGGGATAAATTGTTGGGGTGATCCTATAGATCCTGAGCAGCTTAAGTTACTCCATGGTTTTGCTGCATTCCAAAGTGCCTGGTGAAGTGGGAAGCAGCCCTTGCATGACCACACGTGACCCCACTCCTGTGTCACTTTGGCTCTTTGCTGTCCCTGTGCTCCCCAGTGCCTGTCACACCTGCCCCTGCTGTGGTGATGTTTGCTGCATGGTACCTGTGTGTCATGGGGTGTCCTTGGAACGCTCCATCCTGGTCCTTTGTGGGTTTCATGGGTCTTTCTCCAAGGGACAGGCTTTGTTCCTGCATGACTCCAGGCACTGGCCACCCTGCTGCATCCAGGGGAGCCACCAACACCAACATCTCCTTGTCTTGCTTCACCGCTCCGTCCCCTTTGGGGTCTGCAAAGCACCAGGCCGACCCAAGGCTCCAAATGGAGCCAGGTGTTATTATCACACCAATATCCTGTTATCATAATGACAGGAAGGAGGTGGCTGCACATAGAACAAAGCCTGCCAGATGCAGCCTTTCCTTTATTCCAGTTCTGACAGGATCACAGAGCTCATGGCAAAGCATTTCTGCTCCTTCAGAGTTGTCCCCCTGCCCCTTCATGTCACCACACACTTGTGGCCCCCCACATGTGTAAATTCATTTATTTGCTGGCACACCCCATCCGCCCAATGAAGACAACAAAGGGCAAAGTGTGACTCGAGGACTGAGCTGGATAATCTCCACTGCAGATCTGACAGTGACACATACATTGCGTTTTTAAAAGTTCTTTATTCTGCCACCTATCATCACCAGCAATGCATTTCATAGGCAGCTTTCCCCAGAGGTTCCCTCTGCCTCTTTTCACCCTGCTCCTGCCAGCCCATGGCATCACTCCTACTCTTCCAGGGAACGTTGTCCTTCCTGCATCCCTGCCCAGCCTCTGCTCTCCTGCTGAACCAGCCCTGTGTCTCTGCTCCTTCCTTGGCTCCATTTCAGCGTTCATTTGTGCTGCACAACCACTCAAGGTGGGATATCAGGTGCCAAGGAAATCCCTGTCAGGCTGCAGGGCTGCTTGGGGATGGGCTCCTAAGAGGCAGCCAAGGACTATCCATGTTTGGCAGATAGACCCGGGGCTGCAGCTGATGCCCAAACCCCCAGCTGGGCAGAGACAATGTGCCCAAAATGAATTTGGGCATCAACGCAAATAGGCTCGTGAATTTGGGTGCTATGGGAGCTGTCTGAGAGCAGCCCTTGGTCCTCATGCATGTGCCATGGGATGGGGGCTGGGAGAGCCTGAGACAAAGGGCCATGGTGGCCAGGGATGTTTGTCCACACTCAGGCTGATCTGAGAAGGGGAAGGAGATCTCAAGCTAAAATATGGGTGGGAGGTTCAGATCAGTTATTGGGAAAAATTTATTCCCAGAAAGGATGATCAGGATTGGAACTGCCCAGGGCAGTGGTGGAGTCACCATCCCTGGAAATGTTCAAAGGGCATTTGGATGTGGCAGCTGGGGACATGGTTTCGTGATGAACATGGTGGTGCTGGGTTGAGGGTTGGGCTTTTCAACCATTGTGATTCTAAAAGGTGATTTTATCTCTGTGGCTGCCCCAAACAAAGCTGGAGGTGCTGACAGACTGAAATATCTCAGGAAGGACACTCCTACGAGGGAGATTGGACCTGGATATTTCCAAACATCCTCCCTCTCTGTCCCTTCAGATGCAGGAGACAAACACCTGGAAGCCCCAAAACACAGAACAGGGAAGAAAGACTTGGTGTGTGAAAAACACAGCGTTCCAAAGGAACTCAGTGGAGGGACTGAAATGTATCTCTGGGAGTACAGAGCTGGTGGGGCTGCCATGAGAGGAGGTGGAAAAGAGCCATCAGAGGCAGTAGCCAGTGGCTAGGGAAGGGGACCTGCCTGTCCAGGTGAGGGCACAACCAGTATGGACCAGTACAAGGGCTGTGGTTCCAGGCAAAGCTGCACAGTGGCATGGCCCTGGCAGTGTTGGGTTATGCAGTGATAGAACAAAGGACAATGACTTCAAACTGAAAAAGAGTTAGTTTAGAGATTAGAGATTAGAGGTTAGATTTATATTAGAGATTAGAAATTAGGAATAAAGTCTTCCCTTTGAAGATAGTGGGGCCCTGGCACAGGGCCAGAGCAGCTGTGGCTGCCCCTGGATCCCTGGCAGTGTCCCAGGCCAGGCTGGACAGGGCTTGGAGCAGCCTGGGACAGTGGAAGGTGTCCCTGCCACGGCAGGGGTGGCACTGGATGAGCTTTAAGGTCCCTTTCAAACCAAGCTATTTTATGATCCTATGATTCTATGATTCTATGACCTTGTTAGTTGGAATTTAGTAGGAGTTTTGTAAAGACTGAGCATCCCTGGGAGCCCAAATAATGTGATGCAGTTTGGCTCAGTCCTGGCTGGTGGGATCTGGAAGAGATAGATAAAGGTAAAGCAGCATTTGGGCTTCAGAGGGGTGGTATCAAAAGGCACTTCAAAGGCACCCCCAGGACCCTGGGGTTTGTGACAGTGAGTGGACAGGGACAGGGACACGGGCACGTGGTGCAGAGCCTGAGGTGCTGGAAATCAGAGACCAGGCCTTTCTCTTTAAAGCTGGTACCCCCCAAGTGCTCAGTAAACAAATCCAGCCTGGAGAGGGAAGGAGCCAAGCTCAGATCTTGAATCGTGGTCCAGGGGGGACCAGAGGGATTCTGTAAAAGTTCTGTCAATGTATTTTAGCAAATCAGTACATCCCGTTTGGCCTGGCCTTCCTCAAGTAGGTCACTGGTTAATCTGATGCAGGCAATGAGCTACTTTCTTTCTATTTATTCTTTGATTTTGCTTTTCTAGCAGGTATAGCTTCACAACCAGTATGATGAAAGAGTATTTATTGCTGGCACCTGAAAGCATTACGCTCCAATAGGTGTCTGCATTTAATTTCAAACACATCAGGATGTCTCTAATTCCCCGGCCATGGGAAGTTGGGTGTTGTGAACTTTGGAATAATTTTTTATTGGTTCTCTCTAGTGGGGTTGTAGTGAAGCTGAATTTTAAAAGTTAAGGTTAAATGTCTGCTTGTCCAATTAGAATAATCTCAGAATGGTGGAAACACCAGTTTTATGTGTGCAAATGAAGTTACCGCAATTAAAAGTTATGCAAGAAGGAAAATTCTCTAAAGTCTCCAAAAGAGCAAAGATAATATCATTTATAGACTCTGGGAATGAGGGCTGTTAAAGGTGCAGACTTGGGAAATATTTGCTGCAATATATTAAAAGAAGCAGGAACGCAACTTAGTGAAAAGGGTTTTTTTGGTACTTTGCAGGAAGCATCATAGAATTTTATTTTGGGAGCACAAGGCAACAAGGAAGCCCTTGATGTTTTTGTGATCTGTGTTTGTCCCTGTGTGTTCTGAGACAGCACAGCCTGAATATTTGTGATCAATAAATCAGCTGGGAAATTATTAATGTTGTTTGATTTCAAAATTATTGCCTTGTCCCTTTAATAGGCAGTTGAGAGCTTTTTTGAAACTGTTATTTCAGGCTGCCTTCAGGGGTGGGGAAGAGATTGTTGCCTCTGATTCACATCTGCAGGTTTCTCCAGCAAACATCAATGCCATAAATTTTTATTTGCAATGAAAATTTAGATTATAGAACATTCTGAGGATGAATTCACTAATTAGTTCATATCTGAAGTAAAGTGTGGGAGCAAAATGATGTCTGCAAATTTCAGGTGCAGGAGGAGATGCTGTTTGGGGCTGGGATACAACATGTGAGTACTGGGCTGCCCAGGCAGCTCCCACAGCAGGGAGCAGCCACTGGATTCATTCACTGCTGGGGGAGCCCAGAAGCGCCCTGGAGCTGCTCCAGGGCTGGAGCCAGGCTGGGAGAGCTGGGGGTGCTCACCTNATCTGTGAATATCCCTCCTGATCCCTACAAAGAACTCAGCCCCCCAGGGCCAGTTTTGGCACGCAGAGAATGATGTCAACACCCTCCATCTCCCAAATGAAAGAGCCACAGGACATGACATGGGACATGGATCTTGGACTTGCTTCAGTGCTCTTGGCTCTTCAACTTGTTCAGTAAAAATCAATGTAAAGCTGAAGAACCTCCCAGTCTCCCCCCACTTTGAGTACACATATCTGACAGGGATCCTATAAACTTCTGTTGCCAGCTGAAATGGAATACAGGAAACCAGGATGAAGAATAAATTATAAATAAATCTGTCCATCTCCCCTCCACAGTGCATCACATCCATGGGTGCTCACCTAACAGACCATTAACAAACCTCTGGTTAGGAGGATTTCTCTGACCACCTATTCCCGGGCTCTGCTCTGCAGATTATAAGGAAGTTTCTCCAACACCAAGCAGCTTTTAACCTTTGCTGGACTTCTGGCTCAAACCTTTTTTGAACTTTCATTTTTTTTGCACTCATCATCATTCATCTCCTGTTGTATCAGGAGCAAATGCAGAAGTTGTGTACAATTAAGAGCATCCCAAATGCTGAACCTATGAACAAATTCAAACCAGAGCATGCTTGGACATTTTTCCATGCTCATTCTGCCTCAAGAAACAGCTACCAGGAAAAAAAGAAAGTTTGAAGGTGGTTTTTCTTGACAATTGCTTGCTCTGAAGCTCCTGAAGAGTTTCACATTTTTCAGACAAGTCAAGCAGAAGAGGTTAAGTGCACCCAGCTGTGGCACAGAAAACTGGGGGGTGCACAGCCCATGTAGAAAATAAACCCCACGAATGAGAGGCTTTTGAGTGGAGGGCACACAAAGAAGGCAAAATCATAGGATTACTGGTGACTGATCTAGAGAGAAGAGTCAATCTTGCAATTTTGGGGGCTTGCTGAGTCTCTGATAAAAGACAGGGCTGCGGCTGAGATCTGAGAAGGAGGAAACACAGGGAGACAGGGAGGGAGAAATGACGTGGGGGAAGACCCAGCTGTAACTCGACAAAATGGTCACAATTTCCAAGTAAAAAGATCTCTATAACAGGAGAATTTGGTTACTGGAGGAAAAAAGGAAAGTCCAGATGCTCTCAGATGGGACTGACACCGCTGAAGAAAACCTTCCTGAATTTCTGAATGCAGTGACTACTTGGAGAAGTGCTTGATGTCCCCAGCTCCTGGCCAGGATGGCCCACCTGAGCTTGTCACCGCAGGGGCAGCGCCTGGCTGGCGCCGCCACCGCTGTGGCTCCTGCAAAGTCCATGCTCAAATGGGGATGCCCTGGACCCAGTGGGTGTGGGACACGGCCCAGCAGAGATGGTGGGGCAGGAGGAGAGCAGGGGGCTGCCCACCTTCTGTGGGGGCTTTGCCTGGAGCAGCACAGTTCTGTGACACTGGGCAGCCTCCCCGGGCACATTCCTGTCTGCAGCACCAACCAGCCAGGCTCCCTGAACCTTTAGACAAGTGTAGGCTGCCTCTCTGGCTACAGTTTTTCACTTACACACTCCCAGGTAATGGATGATGAAGACATATTGCCGTGTTTTGTAATTTAAAGTGAATTTTGCCTGTCAGCACAGTTGAAATAAATGTGTTCATTTCCCCAAAATGGCCAATCTGTCACATTATCCCGTGTCCTTGTTTCCCCCATCCAGTCTAATAGTGGAAATTGGAGATCTGATTGTTTTAAAAAGTGAATTTCTCAAACCCTTATTTCCCTCTACTATGAAGAGCGATCTTTAATGTTTGTTGTCCAGTCTCAGCCAGTGCTCTCCCTTGGATGATCCTGGCACGGGCAGGGTGAGGAGCTGCTCCAGGGTTTGTGTGAAGCACCCCAGAGCTGCCAGTGCAGGACACATCAGAGCTCACTGAGCCAAGGCTCACCCCACTGTTTTCCTAAAAGCAAAGAGTCCTTGTGCTGGTTCCTGGTGCTGTTCCTCAATTTTATCTCAAAGCATTGGCACAGCTCCAGTCCTTTCCCATGCAGCCCACCAGGAATGAGTTGCCTGCCTGCAATTACACTGGTTGGTGTTAATTCTATAATTTAATTCTTTGTCAGCTGAAACTCGTGTTGGTTTTCTGTTATTTTCTGTGACTGATTTCAGATGAGAGATCTACTTTATTCATGGGGCACAGCAAAGTAAAACGTCAGTGTTCTCCCCATCTCCTTCAGCTCCCTGTGGTCTCTGATGGAGTCAAAATTAGTAAAGGCCAGATACCTCCTTGTGTCTTGGTTTGAACAGACAGGTGTCTCCTAAGGAGGGCAGGAGCCTCTCTTGAAATGGAAAATGTAAACCCTCTTCCTCTGAATTATTATAATTTTGAAATTAAGGGGCTCTCAGGCAAAGATATGGGAATAGGAATAATGGTTCTTTACTAGGAAAAATAAAAATAAAAATGCAGTAATACAAAACANCCCCTGTTAGCTCACAGGGTGCTGGGGTACCTTGTCTGCTGTGATTAGTTTGGAAGTGCTTCCCAGTGAGAGGCTGTGTTTAACCCTCCACAGCAGCGAGGGAAACTCTCCCCATTTCCCAGCATATCCTCAGACTCCCCTCCACACAGCACATGAATATTTCTGCTCCTGTCTTCCCTATCTCATTTTTAGCAATTTTATCATCTCTGTCTAATAACAGTCCTGCTGACTTGTATTCTTTGATGAATCCTCTGTCTCCTTTCCCAGTGGGAAGTTGCTGGCTGTGGTAATCTGCATCCCAAAGAGCTGGAGCACTGCTGGCAGTGGTGTTTCCCTGTTTCTCTATTCAAGCCCTGTGCCTGCTCCTGCCCCACTTTCTGGAGCTTGCTCCCAGGGTGTTTTGGTGGAGCAGGTGGCTGTAGATGGGCTGGAACCTCTCAGTCCTGCTCACTGTCTTGCTCATGGAATCATGGAATATCCTGGGCTGGAAGGGACCCACGGGATCATCCAGCCCAGCTCCTGGCCCTGCCCAGACCCCCAACAACCCCGCCCTGGGCATCCCTGGCAGCGCTGTCCAAAGGCTCCTGGAGCTCTGGCAGCCTCGGGGCTGTGCCCATTCCCTGGGGAGCCTGGGCAGTGCCAGCACCCTCTGGGGGAAGAACCTTTCCCTGATCTCCAGCCTGAGCTGCCCTGGCACAACTTCCTGCTCCCCATCTCCTCCCGCTCTGCTGTGGCCTCCCATCCCCCTGGCTCTTGTTGCTGCTCAGTGTCATCCTGGCACCTGGGAAGGTTATTGTGCCTGCAGAAGCTGCAGGCAGAGCCCAGACTGCTGAGACAATCTCCTGCCTGAGGGGCAGATCTGCCCCTGGGTGCCCTGCACAGAGCAGGGGCAGAGGAGCAGGATGAACCAGACTTCTCAGGAGCAGAGCTGAACCGAGCTGCTTTTGTCCCTGGCAAATGGCCTGGCCAAGGAGAGGCTGCTCGGCTCTGGGGATCCTGAGCAGTGGTGCATGCCCGTGTTTGTCCCTGGCCCCAGCTCTGTGCCCAGCCCTGCAGAGCCCCTTGGCATTGCTGGGTGCATTCACACAGTGTCTGCCTCTGCCCAGGCTGGGAAGGCAGGGACACAGCTGCACATTCCCACTGCAGCCTTGCAGGATGAATGTCTGATGGACATGGACAGCCTGCTCTGCTGGAGTGTGTCCTTGCCTGTGCCTGGGGTGCAATGAGATGAGCTTTAACGTGCCTTCCAACCCAAACCATTCCGTGATTCCATGATTTTATGAATGTGCTACAGATGAAGGCGTTGGGTACTGCAGGGCTTCTCCCAGCAGCAGGGCAGAGGTATCCTCTCTGCAGGACTTTGTCCATGTCAGGAAGGATGAAGCCACTGCAATTAACACATGTTAATTCCTCCCACAGTGCCAGCAAACAACACTTTTTTTGTTAAAATGGAAGTTTACTTAATGACAAATATTTAAAGTTTGATTTACGGAGTAAACCTGGTCTGTCCCATTCCAAGCACCTTGCAGCAGCACTGGTGCAGCTGGAGTGAGGCCTGGGGTCTGCAGGAGGTGGGCAGGGAAGAGCAGGGATCTCCTCGTGGACTAGGACAGTCCATACTCCCATCCCATTGCTCCGAGCTGTGTATGAGCAGAGGGCTCTCCCTGTGAGGAGGGGTGGGAATGGCTTTTTAGCCTCCTCTGCTCTTCAGGACCTGCTGTTACAGAGGTGTTGAAAAACCAGGTCCCACCACAGTGAAAAATCAGGGGTTTTCTGTCTTTCAACCCAGTCCCTTCCTTCCTGTCCTGTGTGTAGGGAGGCTGAGCCCTCTGTCTGCTCCTCTGCCTGCTTCCACTCCATCACTTTTCTATCAGTTTCTGAGGTGAAGTGTTGTTATCATAGGATTCCTACAGCTGTCCTTCCCCCCTCTAACCTGCACTGCAGATCCCGCCGTGCAGGTTTCCCTTAGCTGGGAGTATTTCCTCCTGCCCTCCCTGCTCTGTGACAGGCTCAGAGACAGTGGGAATGTGAGTCTCTTCCCTGGGAAACCCAAGCCCTGCTCTGGGCTGGTCGGATGGCCATGCTTGGGGCAAAGGAACAGTTAAAAGGATTTTGATTCTGTGCATCTCTTCCCTCCAACAGCACCATTATTTCATACAACTTATTCCTTCCATTGAAACCTTCGAATAATTTCCCTTTATAATCAAACTTTTCTATCCCTAAATCAGTTTTATAACAACCTTATTATACCTTGAAACTCAAAATGAAAAATAACTGTTATAAATAATTGGGCTGTGCTGTGAATACTAAGCACACCCCTGGATCCAGAGGATGGGATAACAGGGACGTCCTCTGTCACCCACCCAGGGAAGGGCTTGCTGGCTTAGCTTGTCTTCCTCAGTGCTCCTAGTGGGGTGCAGAGAGGAGAGGGGAGGGGGTTCAGTCTTTGCCAGGTTCTGGACCTGCCCTGGAGTTAGCAGGAGGCTCAGTGCCACTGCTGTGGGTCATGTTTGTGAAAATGCAGCAATCCTGGTGTTTGCTCCACCTGGGAGCTGAGGCTGGGCACCCCCAATTGTGCTCAGCTGTCCTCAGAGTCCCCACCTCTGCAAGGGGTCAGTCCTGAGCTGAGAGCATCACTGAGTGCCTTATCAGAGTCCCTGCGCTGCCTCTGCCCACAGGAAGGCTCCCGAGTGGGGCTGTGGCACTGCTGAGCTGCTGCCCACCTCCAGCTCAGCGGTGCCTTCCCTGCACCAGGGGTATGAAACCTCCAGAGCCTGAGGATCACAGGATCCCACACTGGTGTGGGCTGGCAGGGATCTTACAACTCACCCAGTGTCACCCCTGCCATGGGCAGGGACGTCTTCCACTGTCCCAGGCTGCTCCAAGCCCTGTCCAGCCCGGCCTTGGACACTGCCAGGGATCCAGGGGCAGCCACAGCTCCTCTGGGCCTTTGATTCATCCATCCCAAACTGCACTAAGCTGACACAGGGTAGACAAGAGTTTTCCCCCCAGCCTCCCCTCTGGACATTGCAGGGATCTGTCTGCCTGTCTCCAGAGCGGGATGTGCCTCCAGGAGAGCTCCAGCCATCTCCTCATCTTCAGGTGTGTGGCAAGAGAAGGAATTTGTTGCTGGCTTGCAGCTGGTGTGATGGTTTTATTGAATAGATTCAGAGAGACTGAATCCAGAGAGATGCATTAGATCATCACACTTGATTTCCTGTAAGTCACAGGCCATCACATCGCACCGTGTTCATCATGCAGTGCATCCAGTGACTGGGGTGTGACTGAAACACATCTTTCAGGAAGATCTCTTCAGGCTACTTTCAGTGGTGGATGAATGTTTTCCTTCCAAAAAGGTGTCTAATTTATAATTCAAATGTTTCTGGCTTCAGCTCCCAGCTCTTGTTTCGCCTTTCGCATTGCAGTCACAGAGCCTTTATTACGAGATATTTTCTCCCCCTGAAGGAGTTCAGATGTGATGATGAAGTCACCTCTCAGTCTTCTTCTTTAAAAGCTAACCAGCTTGAAGCCTTTAAATCTCTGCATGGAAGGTGTTCTTCCTGGCCTTTAAATCAACTTTGTAGCTTTTTTTCTGCACCTCTCTATTCCTCCAGCTATTTTTTGGATTTATTTAAGCAGAGACCTACAGAAATACTGCAATTTGGCAGAACGTGGTGTTGAACTGAAGAGTGGGGAACAGACCAGTCCCGGGCTCTAGAGAATAGCTCGCGTTCCTGCCACCCAAACAAATAATTACAGAGCTGTAAATGAGGAGCAGGCAGCTCCTTTATCCCTGGGCTCCTTCAGCAGCTCCTGGCTGCCAGGGGAGTGGTTGAGCAGGAGGGGCCAAGGGAGACCAAAGGAACAATATCCATGCTGGCATGAGGAACTCTCCTCTCTCCTCTTGGGCTCCAGCTGGGGGATGGAGGAGATGCTGCCCTGGGATTCTGCTGTGATCTCTCTGCTGGAAACTCCCCATGAGGAGCCAGCATGTCCCTGTGAGACCTGGACAAATACAGGTCTGGATTTTTATACTCTTTTACAAAAATGCATTTTTATTGTCATTTTCCAGGCACATCAATAACTGTCCCTTCTGACCCAGGCATCAAAGGCAATATTCAAACTGAATCTGCTGCTGCAGGCACTCCTGTATCTCCTGCTTTCCTCATGCTGCTGCTGAGGTCTGGGCTGTACCTACAGGTCCCAGACCTCCTCAGGCTCTGGGGGATGCAGGTGAAACACACAGGAAGGCACCACCCAGAAATCCTCACTCAGCATCACTCCCACACTCCAGAGCTCTGTGTGGCTGCAGGTGTGATGGGTGAAGTCACCCTCCGAAGGTTTCCCCTCCATCCCACGGGCAGATGCTCTTGGGGCCATTGCCCTTAGCCCAGCTCTCGTGGGGATCTCCTGACAGGCTGGCAATAATTCTCTTTAAAAAAATCCCCAAAATTTAGCCAAGGGGCACCTGAATGCCCAGAGGCTGTGTTCCTCAGTGTCTGCTGATCTCAAGACATTGGCTTGGTCTGTTATCCACCACAGCTGAGGCAGGTACAACAATCACAGTTAGTGATCATGACTTTTTAATTATTGAGGAAAGGAGACAGAACAGGAATGGTAAACAGTGGCTGCAGCCATTAGCTGTGCTGGGAGCTGAGCAGCTCGTAATTGAGATGTGTGGGACAAGAGCATGTGTGCCTGGAGGGTCTCTGTCCTTCCAGCCAGGGACAAAGCACATCCTTTCCTGAGTTGCTGGTGAGCTCCCCCTTACCCACTTTAGACAATTAAAGGAGCTTAGAGATAGGCACGATAGCCAAATTCAAAGGCTGGAGAATCCTCTTTACATATCTCACATAATCTAAATAGTATCTGCATATGTAAAGCTGATTAATCTCAGTTAAATCCAATGCAACCAAAGAAAGCATTTAAATAAGTTATTTAAAAGAAATCACTCAGAGGAGTAGTATTGAAACCCACCAAATGTCTGGATACAGAGAGTCCTAAACCCGAATTAAATCCCACTATTTCTCTGTGTTTACCAAGATTAGCACATGTCTTTTCTCAAGGAACACATGGTCTAAGCAAGTTGGTATTTAACAGGAGAAGATGTTAATACCTTCAATTACAACAGCATTTCATTATCCCATTAAATTCATTATGAGAATACATTAACTCTGATTCCTTGCCAGAATGCTGACAGCCTCCTATTGCTCTCAGTGCTGAGGAAATAATGTGCTGTGTGGCATTAAAACCCGGGGGTGTCATGACTCCTTTCCATGTTCCCTGCTTGAGCTGTCTAGCCACTGCTTACCAGAAAAAATGTAACAGTGTGAGCTCAAAGGAATCGGTGATTTCAGTCATCCTTTCCCTGGCTGGAAGCTTTGACCTGCTCATGGCTACAGAGCGCCTTTGTGGCTGTGGGTTCCACATTCTGCTGCTGTGCTGGGAGAATCCCAGAGCATCTGCAGTGTTCACCTCCCTGCTTTGGTTCACTCTCTCAAATGCCCCTTGAGATCATCAGGAACTCAAAGCAGTTGACACTTTGCTTTGCCCATGGACAAGTCTCTGTTCTATGACTCTTCAGCATGACTACTGTTTTTGAGAAACAGAAATTTTAGAGAGAATTTTTAACCAGAACTATCATCACTCATTGCAGACATCATTTGGACATTAGGAAGAAGTTCTTCACAGAAGGGCTGGGCAGGCATTGCAGGGGGCTCCTCAGGGAAGTGGTGGGGTCACTGTCCCTGGAGGTGTTTGAGGAAGGACTGGATGTGGCACTTAGTGCCACGGTCTGGTTGACATGGTGGTGTTGGCCACAGGTTGGACTCAGTCTCAAAGGTCTTTTCCAGCCCAGTTTATTCTGTGATTATCCTCTTAACATAACTCCTTGGGAGTGAGTCCTGTCCTGCTGTGTTTGTACTGGGCAGCATCACTGTCCCCCTTGGGAGAACCTGTGACCAGCCGGGGAAGGTCACAGGTGGCTGAGGGGCTTTTGCCACCCAAAGGAGGCAGCCCAGGTACCACAGGTCTGTGTGCCAGGTGAGGCATCCACAGCTCTGCTTAGATCAGGGCTGGGCCCACTTCTGCTCCATTCTGTACTCAGACAGTGCCTGCTTTGAGATCCAGTTATGACATCAAATGGCCTTGCTATACTTTTACACCTCCATCTCCCACACTCAGAACAAAAGCAACAGGAGTTATTATATGAGGCTTACATGTGGAAGCAGATCATTTGTAAATAAACACCTCTGAAGGAGCTTATCAAGGAAAAAATACCTAGAAAAGCTTTGACCTTTATGCAGAAACATGAATTTAGATGTAAGGAAGGTGTTCAGAGATACATTCTCCGGTTCTAAATGTTCTACTTAACATTTGAGGAATAAAGATGTTAGCATGCTTATGAAATTGATTCATTTTAATAAGAGTCATTTTTAAGCTGCACAGAATATTCTTGAAAGGAAGGCTTTTTCTTTTTTTTTGTAAGCCTAGGTAAAAGTTATTTCACTTTTATGATGTAGTTTACAGCTTCTGGTAAGGATCCCTGGGGTCATCCTTTTTGATCCGAAATAAAGCGCTTCTCTCTTCTTAAAGATGGGCTCTTCTACACCTGAATGACTGGGAAAGTTTTTTCTCTTGCCAGTATAGTGCTACTCAGGTGTTTGAGAAGCATCTTGCTTTTAAGAGGCCAGTGGTGTAATTGTTTCTTTCTGACCCAAAATTCCTTGTGATATGATTAGTCCTGTGTGTACTTTGACAATGTGCAATTACAGAGCCGGATAACAAATTCTGCAGAAGGCACAGCTCCATGTACCATGTACAGCTCCATGGTCTGCTTTCACACTCTGGCACAGAGGCAGAGGGAGGATGAGCTCCAGGGAGAGCAGAGCTGAGCCCTGGCTGGGTACAGAGGGAGCACAGAGAGCTGTGGAGCCTGCAGCTGAGCTGGGTGTGCTGGGGCAGATCTGCAGCTTCACCCCTTGAAGAGCCTTGTCCCTGCCCTGGCCACGGCAGAGTCTCACTGTGTGACAGTGCTGAGCCCATATTTCCCCTCAGATGTTTCCTGTAAGGTTTATTTTTATCCCCACCCTGCCACGATCCAGGCCTGTCTGAGCCCTTGTCACCCTGTCCTGCCCACAGTCACTGGTGCTCCAGGAGGTCACAGCTGGTGGCTGTCACCTCCTCTAACTGTGGCTCTGGCTCCCAGTGCCCTCCTGGGGCTGAAGGGTTATTCACCCTCCAGGAGCTGCTGCATCACCCCCTCCTGACACGGGAGGAACAAGGGGGTGCTGGACCTTTAGCACTGTCCCCAAACCCTGCCAGGCTTGAGGTCTGGGACAAGGATCCTGTGCAGGGCCAGGGGCAAAAGGACCATTCCCCAGGCTGGCACTGGTGGGTGGGGAGGGCCCCACTCCTGCTGCCAGGGCCCCCCAAAACTGTGCTTTCCTATGTCCTCATCTGTCACCTCAGTCCCCTCCAGCCCCACCCCTTCCCTGCGAATGCAGCTGCCCACCACTGGCCATCCCAGCAGCCACAGGTGGGTTTTAGGCTATCAGCTCATTTCTGCACAGCCTGAGGAAACCCCTTCTCCTTCCCACCACTCCTGGCAGGCTGTTCCTGCTGCCAGCAGGCAGCAACACACCTGCAGATGTCACTTAGAGCAATGTGAAGCCACCAGCTGAGTTGAGACCAGCTGGGGGACATCTTGGCTCTGCAGCCTTGGACATCCTTGACAGGGCAAGGAGGAATGGCTCTTCCCACTGCCAGAGGGCAGGGATGGATGGGATATTGGGAATTGGGAATTGTTCCCTGGGAGGGTGGGCAGGCCCTGGCACAGGGTGCCCAGAGCAGCTGTGGCTGCCCCTGGATCCCTGGCAGTGCCCAAGGCCAGGCTGGACACTGGGGCTTGGAGCAGCCTGGGACAGTGGGAGGTGTCCCTGCCATGGCAGGGGTGGCACTGGATGAGCTGCAAGGTCCCTCTCAACCCAACCCATTCTGGGATTCCACAATTCTGTGGTCCCTGAACTCTGCCCTGCCCTGGTTGGTTATTTCCTCCCTGCTTTAATTACCTGCAGTTCATCCCTTTCTCTGTGTACCCCAGCTCTGCTGTACCCAGGCCTCCAGGTGTCTGTGAGTGAGAGCCTGGCCCCAGGTGTGTGCTGCCAGCAGAGATGTGCTGCTCCTGAGGGCCTTGCCTTGGCTTCCCATGGGATAGGAAAAGCCAACACCCTAACGAGCCCAGTGGCATGAAAGATTCCAGAGACAAGGGCGGATTTTCCCTGTTCATCAGGGACCTCCCTGCTGGGCTCTCAACTTCTAGAGGGTGCTCTGGGGCATTTCTCATAACTTCACAGCTCGTTGCTGCCGTGCCTGCCAAGGTAATTGCTCCTCCGAGGTGTGACAGCACTTCCATCTATTTCTCCCTGCAGTCTCACTCCCTGTGCCACTGCGGGGTGGCCCCTGCCTGTCTGGGACAGTCTGGGCTGGCTGCTCGGGGACTGGGGTGCAGAACGGGGGTGACTGGGCTGCCCCAAGAGCTGGGTTTGCTGAGCAGCCTGTGCAGAGACAGAGCTTCCCTGGGACAAGTGAGCAGGGGAGTGGAAGGTATATTTCCTCCTCTATCAAAACCCCAAATGTAACACATGTGCCCAGCCTGCTGGCCTGGCAGGGAAGGCCATACCCCTCTGCTGTGGTGGGGTAGCTGTGCTTGGTCAGCAGAGCTGGGGTGCCATGGGGTGTCCTACACCCCCAGCTCCCCAGGGAAAACCCCACTGCACCCCCTGCCAGCACTGAGGGGATCCTCCTTCTGTAAAGAATGGGCAAGGAGACAGTGCTCCTTTTAAATGCCTTTATTAAAGGTGATCAGCTCAGGACGGGAAGCTTGCCAGGCTGTACACGCGCCACTGCTGCTTCCAAAGGGGTGCTGAGGAGGAGGAATGCAGCTTTGTCCGCTTCACAGGCAGAGCTGGGAGATCCGTCCTCACGGCAGCAGCAAGATTGCTCAAAATCCAGGTCTCAGTCTAGGGTCCTCATTCTGTTCAAGGTCTCTGTGGTTAGAGTGAGAGGTTAAGACTTCTTCACAAGTATGAGGATTAGGTGCTTACCCTTCTGCCGGTATCCAGGTTTCACAGTTTTGCACGGGCTCGTGGTCTTAGGGGTTTTTAGGGGTCTTTCGTGCAGTTTCGGATCAGTCTCTGTATTTGCATACAGTCTCTGAGGTCACTTCCTCTCCCTCGGCTCGGGCGCCGTTTTCTAGGAAGCAGCAGGTGGCAGCACAGTGCAGCCGGGCTTAACACAGAAGGATTTCTAACAAAGGGTGAACACAGGTAAGTAGACAACAACAGTACTAACATTTCAACAGGGAACAACTTTATAACAATGTTAACAGAACTCTCTAAACTTTGGAAACACTCACAGTCTTTCATTCATTCATAACAGTCCTCCCCCTTTTTCTTTGAGCGGGCTTAAAGCCCGCATCAATTTGCAGTCTCTGGCTCTTGGGCATAAAGTTTTCTAATCTTCTGGAATTGATTATAAATTTCTTGTGCATTCCCATACTCATGGCTTCTCAGCTTCATGACTTTTTCTGGTTGTTTTAGGTCAAGTCTTAGATTGGTCTGTACTGCAGATGTCACTATCTTAATCAGGCAAGGAAGTAGGCAAGGTAAAACAATTAGGCTGGCAATGATACTCACAGCAAACAGGGCTGCTTTTTTTCCACCAGTCCCCTTTAAAGGACCACAGATTGTCCCACCAGTTGGGCTCAAGTATAGGAGTCCATTCTTGATTTCCAACATATGCCAGCTTTCTTATTTCCTTTGAAATATTCTTGATGACTGCACTTTTGTCATCTATTTCTAGACAGCACTCTGAGGAGTTAAATTTGCCACAGATTCCCCCTTCATCGGCTAAGAGGTAGTCCACAGCTAATCTGATCTGATAGATAACTGTTCGAGTCTGGGTGGGTTGGTCCCTAATATGGTCGAATGCTAGAGCGGTTTGGTTGGATATCATCTCTAACACAGCTTGGAGCCTAATAATCCTGTTTAACATATATATTGGTGTCCGGTAACCCCAAGACCCGTCTTGGGCCCAAGTAGCTGGACCATAGGTTTCAATTATTCTTCTCGGTGTCCAAACTTCACTTTTCCAATTTTGGCTACCTCCAATTTCAATTGCAGTTCTCTTCTTTCTCTTGGTCTTTCTTAAATCATCATAAATAGTGACTCC
>VXBC01001512.1:0-22065 GCA_013399945.1 Ploceus nigricollis
TAATAAAACACACCACCACATAAAGATGCTACCACCACAGAGATGAACTACACTCTATTTAGGTCCTTCCCCATGCATGCTGGAGATTTCAGGGTCTTCTCTAGATGAAGCCAAACAGGGAAATGAGCATTTTTTGCCTTCTTTGACTACTATTATCATAAAGTTGAAGAAAAAAAAAATCCAGCTGCCTCCCACACTGCCCATGTAAGACATACCAAATGTATACCACTTCAATACCTTTTAAGGTACCTGCATTGGAGGTCTTGGGCAAGTTGCAGTGCAAGTACAGGTTATACCAAATTTTTGCGTAGCTGAATTGTGGCTAAAACTTATCAGGCCTTTTCCATGGTCTTGGTAATGAGGGGTATGAGAGAATTACTTGTGTTGCTCCTGTCACCAGTAATTGTAGCCTAGAGCTCCAGACTATAGGTGTGCATTACTGTAACAATAGATTGTTGTTTGCAGGCTGTACCTGTGTTGTTCTGCAGGGTGACTGACATTAATCGGGTTATGAAAACTTGAGGGGAATTAACAAAAATATTTATGTAACAGAAGATAACTTCTCATTGAAGATGTAATTTGACCTGGAGACAGTTTGCTCCACAACTCATTCATTGAAATAGAAGTCTCTGATTAACTTTAATGGAAAGAGAATTAGGCTGCTGTCGAATATGGAGAAAAGTCTCCAGTTAAAAGCAACGCCTCAGAAAAAAAGGCACACTGAACTCCTATACTTGAACTTAGCATTTTATGCACATCCCCTTAGTCTGTGACAGAAATGAAATACAGGAATGCGATCTCATTAGTTCACAGGGATAACCTTATTTTGCACAGAACAGGGCAGATGGTTTCAGTCAAGACATCAAGACATTCAAGTTTTCTTTTTTTTTGGAGCTCTGGTGCAGCAGGCTGGCTGATGTAAGATCTTTTAGGTTTAGAAAGGAGCAGGTAGGAATAAGAACCAATGAAAAAAATCATACTTCATAAGAGAACATGAGAAAAACCTTTTTTTCCTTTCCTATATTGACTTCAAAGGAAATTGTCAAAGGCCTAGTGATTTTTAAAGACTATGAGTATGTTTTTTTCAGAAGCAAATGCAAGTTTCTATCTCTAGAAAGAGTTTTCAAAGGAAACTGGGACTAGAAGTACTGCAGCTAAAGATTTTTCCTATGTTAAGACAGTCATGATTTTTTATTAGACACACAACTGCTACTACCATCTGGAGCTTTTACATGACACTGCTTAAACATTTACAAATGATTAAGGGGTCTCTTTAAACACAAATATCAAATGAAATTGCCAGAATAAAGTTCCAGATGTATTAATACTCCATGTCCCAAACTGACTGGTGGTATAAACAATCTCAGCACCATCTATGCTGCTTGTTTTCTGAGTCTTAGGGATGCACTGAAATCTCTCATTGTATTTACTAAGTTCAGGTTTTAATTCTTACATTTATTTCCCAGGTGAAAAGGTGAAACTCATTATTGGGAATAGACTTAGCAAAAGGTCTATGACCTTTCAAGCTCTCTAAAGCTTCAGGCAAAGTAATTAGCAGACTGAACTCAAAAACAATATCACATTTATATATACTTGTAGCTCTGCATAAGTTTTCCGAGACATGGAAGGAGAAACAGATATAGAGAGGAAGACAGAGAGAGGAGTGTCATTGAGTATTTTAATTTTCTGATCAAACTCTTTTTTTAAAATTCTTGGTAGGTTTTTTAATAGGAAAATCTGTATTTTGTGCACTGCATGAGGCAAAAGCATTTTCCTTAATTATATTTGATAGTTTCTCCATCTTCTTATGTCTCCCTTAGGGAATAAAAAGATAACTGGTTTCTTAAAGCAATAAAGGCAAACTGTCTAAAGCAAATATTAAGTTGTGTTATAATAGCCTCAACTTTTCTAAATTACTTCAATAAAATCCCCAAATTGCTGTAATCAAGACGAAGATTGGAGAAGCTTTGCAGGTCAAATGGCAACTTTATTAATGTGTAAAGCTAGCAAAAAGAACAATAAAAATAAGATTTAAAATACGTAAATACATTTAAAAGCAGCAAATACAGAACATGAACTGCCATTTTATACCATCAGTGGGTATGTAGCACACAAATGACAAAGCTATTCACCTAGTTCTGTTGATATTGAAGAGTTCATTATTCACCACTGAAATTGTAAGGAAAAATAACAACAACAACTACAAAACAACAATAAAAATATAATAATTAGCATTGAAATTTTTTGGAATCGTTACTTTTAAAATGATTTTTTTAAATTGCTTTTAGCATTTTATTACTAAGACCAAAAAATACTGAACCCTAAACATATAATTGAAAAATATATCCTAAAGAAACTTCATTGAAAGCAATTAATTTACCCAGGAGATTTTGACAACAGTTATAACTGTGTTTTGCCATAGCCACTAGTGATCATGACGAAACTTGCAATGCAGGAATGAGGAAATATTTAACCTATATTGCTCTTGCTCATACACACAAATGTTCTGTCTGTTTCAGCTGGCACTTTTCATACAATAGACTCCTTTATATTATCTGACAATATCCTGCACATCCCCAAGGAGTACCTATAAAAATCTATGCACATGAAGGGGTACTTATTAGTCTTCCTGGTCCTATTTATTTATATCTACTTTATTTATTCATTTACTTATTTATGTAATATTTCTTTGAATACGTTTTCTCTTATGAAGCCTTCATTGTTCAGAGAACAGTGCTTCAGCCTACTTGCTCTTCTGTTTCAGTATTTTGGGGCTTTAATGCTCTCCTGTGGATTTTTAAATGCCACCATGTTCTAGTAACTGAAACAAACAATATTTATGTTGGAGGCCTGTAGCTAGTGATGTTACTGCTGAGGTCAGTGTCAGGTCCAGTCCCATTCAGCTTGTCAAAGACCTGGACAGAGGGACAGAGTACACCCTCAGCAACTTTGCAGTTGATTCAGAACTTGGTGGCGTGGCTGACACACCAAGAGCATGTGACACATTCAGTGAGACCTGGACAGGCTGGAGACCCTAATGAATTTGACAGAGGCAAGTGTGTAAAGCTACACCTGGGGAGGAATAACCCCACTTACCAGTACATGAAATCAGCTCTGCACAGAAGGACCTGGGGATCATGCCATGGGCCAGCCATGTGTCCTTGTGGTCGAGAAGGCCAATGGTATCCCAGGCTGTGTTAGGAAGAGCACTGCCAAGAGTGCAAGGTCAAGAGGTGATTCTCCCCCTATGCTTAGCCCTGGAGAGGTCACATCTGGACTGCTGTGTCCAGTTCTGGGCTCCCCAGTACAGCAAAGACAAGGAACTACTGGAGAGGGCCCAGTGGAAGCCTATGGAAATAATTGGGGTAGTGGAGCACCTCTCTTATGAGGAAACGCTGAGAGTCGTGTCTGTTCAGCCTTGAGAAGAGATGACTGAGAGACGATCTTGTCAATGCCTATAGATGCCATATATAGAGGATGGGGCCACACAGTCTTCAGTGACAGGACAAGGAGCAACAGGCACAAATCAAAACACAGGAAGTTTGACCTGAACAAGAGGAAGAACTTGAGGGTAACAGCACTGGAATAGGCTGCCCATAAAGGCTGTGAAATCTTCTGCTCTGGAGATATTCAAAACCCACGTGGAGTGGGTCCCTCTTTTCAGAGTGACGCTGAACTACATGATCTTCAGTGGTCTCTTCCAACACTGATGATTCTGTTATTCTGTGAAAGGTACAGTTCAAAAGTTCTGAATAAGAATACACAAATATATGGAGTAATAAACCATTAATCTTCTTGTTCTTATATTGATTATTTTCCCTGAAGCAAATGAATAGATATAAACTTAAATCAGTTAAATTATTTCATTAAAATATTATTTTCTTATATTTGTCTCTGTTTCCTATGTACCAGTAAAACAAGCCTGGATGAGCTGGAACTTTCCACTTTACATCAGTGGCTCATGTAAATTTGTTATGCTTTTCTTCATGATGAAATGCATTTGGTCATAAAGAGAAAAACATGAAGTGCATTTGGCAACAAACAGATGAGTTCAGCTGGAATTTGAAAATCAATTTTTTGTTTACAAAGTCTTACTAAAATTTGTAGACACTTTCAAAAAAGTGCATTGGATGTAGTCACAATGTTACTTAATTAGCTGCTAACCTTCTAAAATAGAATCTCATTTTCTAATTTTCTCCTACTTTAATGAATGATATGATTTTATTTTGCAGTTTTTAAAAATCCCTTCTAATTGTCATGCAGTATGTTAACTTCAAATAAACACTTATAGCTTTAATCCCTTTTATATTGTCGCTAAATTGAAAACTCAAAAAAAAAAATTGCAATCAATAATGTAGTGGTAACACATCAACATCTGTGTAAAACCTGTCCAAACTATCAATCTTTCATAGGAAACATAAAAGTAAACATCTTACTTGAATATCTGTAAACAATGATGAATGCCATTTCCTTCATTTTGGAGTACAAGAATACTGTGCTGGTTATTAAACTGCATGCAGACCAACAATAGTCTGCAACTTTTATTTATCAAAAGAAAGAATATTGTCACCATCTCATGTCAAAACTTTTTATGTAACGCAATAAGAATAGTTCAATGGTGCTAGTCCTGGGTTCAAATCAGTTGTCCTCAAACACAATTCAGCTGCCAAATGCAGTATTTTTTAATTAAAATTCCTTGTAAGTCTGATGAGGGATAGATAATTTTAGTAAGGCATAGGGTTTTTTAATTTCTCACAAGTAGATAGAAGCATATTTGGCCATGAATGTCTGAAGTTTTTTAAGAGTGTTGTCTGCAACTAAAAAGTACAAATAAAGTGTACTTATTTGGGAATAGTCTCCGTTTTAAGTTCTTTTTTAAAATAAAAAAGTTTGGCTTTATTCAGAAACATTCTTTATAAGATGAAAAAAAACAAAATGGAAAAAATGCAGAAAAAAGGGCCTGAATTTTTTGGTTTTTTTTTTAAATTTTATTTTATTTTATTTTTAATTTTTTAAAATTGTGTAGGATTAAAGATCTAAAAGATCTTAGAAGGTTTCACAGCTTTCCAGGTGACTGAACTTGTTTTGGGCTGATCACTCTCTCAAAACCACGTGAACAAAACTTAAGTCTAGGTAGTGCTTTTTTTCCCTAAGTTTTATGTAACTCTCTCTTTGCAAAGGAGTGTCCCTGATAAGAACAGAAATTACAGCAGAGACTACTTTGAAGTGGTTTTTATGGTCCTTTAACTAAGGTTAGTTTCATGAACCAAGATCACCAATGAGGATTGAAAAAGAATTGGGATAGGGCATTTGGGAGATTGGTGGCTTTTTGCCCAGCCTAGTGGTTTATGACTTCTTCTTTTTCATTACATATGCTGTAGTTATGACTCAGTCACTGAGCTGAATTTACAGTAGAGAGGATAATAGAAATCAATACCATGGAAAAGAATAAACAATGAAAGCTGTCTATTAATAACAGCTTTCTTCTACACAGATGAAAATTGAGCCCTTTAATTGGATAGCAAGAACTTCGACTTCTTGCTGAATTTTAGACTTAGTGCAGTGGCAAACCAAAAAATTCAAACAAACAACAGTAACTCCAACCAAGAAAAACAAGCCATTCCATTAAAGTTAGAAAGTCCTATCAATTTTGATAGTAAGGTTTTAAACTTTAAACTTGACTGCTCTGCACAAGACTTCATGATATCACAGAATCACACAATAAGCTGAACTGGAAGGAACCCACAAGAATCATCGCCTTCATCTCCTGGCCAGCACCATCACCAAGAGTCACATCCTGTGCCTGGGAGCATTGTCCAAATATTTCCTGAACTTCGTCAGGCTTGGTGCAGTGATCACTTCCCTGGTCCACTGCCTAACACCACTTTGGGTGAAGAACTTTTTTCTGTTATACAATCTTAACCTGCCTGACACAACTGCAGGCCATTCTCTGGGATTCCATCACTGATCACCACAGAGAAGAGATCAGTGTCTGCCCCTCCTCTTTCTCTCACAAGGAAGTTGCAGATTGCAATGGGGTCTCCCATCAGTCTCTTCTTCTACAGGCTGAGCAGGCCAAGTGAGCTCAGCCCTTCCTCATTCAGCTTCCCCTCAAGGCCCTTCACCATCCTCCCTGCCCTCCTTTGGATGCTCTCCAACAGTTTAATGTCTTTCTTACATTGTAGCACCCAAAACAGCCCCCAGCACTCGAGGTGAGGCCACCCCAGCTCAGAGCAGAGCGAGACAATCCCCTCACTTGCCTGGCTGGTGATGCTGTGCCTGATACAGCCCAGGACACTCCTCTTTGCCTATTTTTACATAAGCACACAGAATTTCACAAAGTTATTGCTTTATGAAATATGCCTCTTCTGTTATGCTACTGCCAGGCAATAGAAGGCAGAAAGAAGAACCTCCTCCAGTAGAACACAATTTTTCCCTTTCCACCTGTTCTGACAACGTGTTTTAATTCTTCCTTCGATTTAGAAAGACTATTTTCTTTCAAAAGGCCATAAGTTTGGGGATTTTTTTTTGTTCTAATACTTATCTCGCTGTGCTTGCCTGAATGTTCATATGCTCAATCTGACCAAGATCTCTGGAAAAGAGCAAGGGTTGCTTCTGCTTCTCCTTTTCAACAAAGACACAAACATTCTATTCAATCAGAACCTTCCAATCAGTAAGAACCCAGGATTTTTCTTGATTGAATTCTTTCCTTTTGTGACTCTGTGTAGTGCTGCACAAATGAGAGCATGTTGAAAGGAGAAAAGATTGTTCATATTTTCAGGGGACAATGTAGAATATAGCTTTTTTTTGCTAGCCAACTTACTTTAAAAGAAGTTTTTTCAGACCACTGTATAAAGTATTCAGTTCTGTTTTCAATTAATTCTCCCTCCCAACCCCTCATACCTCTCACCCCCTCATGTGGCCTTCCAGCTGTCCTTGAAGATACACCTCACAAGACACTCACACCCTGTACAAACAGGTTCAAGAAGAGATGGGGACATGGAGCTCTAAAACCAACATTTCCATTCATTTCAGCAGTTCTTAAGGCTCCCATGGTGACACTAAGTTTTAATTTTCCACCAGTTTCTAGTGCACTGTTTCCAAATTTGTTTTTATGCAAGCCCTAGTGAACACAATCAAACTTGTAATGCAAAGTGACTTTGTGGGACAAGATGCAATCAGTTTATGAGTTCTAAGGACTTTTTGCAGCCTATTTGCCAGATTTTATCAGCATAGAGAGAAGTTAACTACTGTTTTTATCCTGGGATGTGAATTTGTTCTCTTTTGTAGATGCTTATTTCCTTCACTTACACTGAAGCTATTGTTGCATGTAAGGGTTTATCAGTTTAAAGCCAATTCAGCTTTAGTTGATGGAACCAGGAAAAAAAAAGGGAAAGAAATATTCACTTGCAGCTATGCATATCTATTCTTAATGAAGTCCTGCCTATTACAACTCCAGTATAATAATTTACTCTAGCATTAGTAAGGAGAAAATTGTTATTAGCTCAGAAATATTATGCTTAAAAACAGAATTAAATTTAGAAGTCTGATTTTCTTGCATAATCAATGTGGAGAAGGGAGAGTTCATAGGAAAGCTGGTTACTCTGCCTTTGTTCTCCAGAGACAGTGTGCCTCTTAGTGTTTGAACCTGACATGCTCTTAAATAAGGGTTGGAAACTGTACAATGTTTTCTTTGATACTTTTCCTCTCCCTCTTTCATATGGGAGTGCAGACACAATGCTGCAGTCAGCTAATGATCAACTTACTCCTAGCCAGTTTGGCATATAAGGGATATCAGATGATTTTGTCCAAAACCTGATATGGCCAGTGTCATCAGACTTATAAATTGGGGAAAATACTGAGATTTTACTCCCAGTACTTACTGGTGCAGACATAATATTTTTATTCTTATTTAAATGTAGTTGTTAGTCAACTATATAGTTATGAAGCTAAATCATATTTATTGAATCTTCCTTCCTTCCTTCCTTCCTTTTTCCTCTCTCTCTCTTTATCGCTTCTCTTTCCTGTGTTTGCATGCATGTATTTATTTTTCCAGATATGATCTTGTGATAATTATAATTCAGATTAAATAAGCAATATGAAATAAAGTTATGTTTTTTATGATTAGTGGAATCTGCAGGTGGAGAAGAGTACAGCCTCATAAAGCTGATTGAATACAGTCCATTATTGATCAGTCTACTGTAAAAAAGTGAAGAATAAAAGTTAATAAAAAAGTGAAGAATAAAAGTAAAGAATAATGTGATGGTTATTTATTATGATAAATTTGGAGGTGGGTATTACAAAGAAGATGATTTTTTTCCACTACCATAAAAAATCATATTGCCATTAACTAGATTTCAATGAAATGTGATTCTGTGCTGGTGAAATGAAAAACCAAACCAAACAAGCACAATGAAATATGCTCTGGTTATAAGTTCCAATTTTATTTAATTGTCTCCATGCTGGTCTCAGTTAGAGAGAGAATTCAAGAAATAAATGAAAGCTGTTAAGTAAGAAGACCAAGTAAGAAGACAAATAAGTTTCCTATCAGTTTGGCATCATATCTCGTGCTGAAGAATACTACATTCTGCATACTACAGTAGTGTTTCTCACAGTACATCCAGAAATAGATTCGTATACCGTAAAGACAGGTGAGCAAACCTAGGTTTAGAGTCAGTCTGTAGTTAAATTCAGTGATAAAAGTGATGGAAGTCTCTGGGGCCTAGAAAGAGGGAGTAGACAGAGACTATTTTTAGTCTAAATGAGCATGTGAGGATGCAGCATTTCCAGGAGATTTTAGGAAAGTAAAAATAGTAAGATATGTCCTTGAATGCATATCATCTATACCCATGAGAAGTGGAGTATGTTGGAAACAAGAAAAAATAACTGTGTAAAGTGTGGAACAGTAACAGAAACAGATCTAAGATCAGCTTAAGTCAAAAAGCTTAATAAGACTGATTAATTTTTAATTTAAATCTAAGAAAAATTTCTGTAAAACTGCTCTTTTCTTCTCCTTAAAAGACACAAGCCATCTGTGAGGCCAGAAAGGTCTCAGCCACTCTGCAGCATAGTCTTCTAACAAACCATTTTTTGTCAGCACTTGTACATGGCAAATGAGTTCATAATATAAGAGTTTCCTTATAACTGGGTAGACTTACATGTTGAATTAAAGGCTTATTTTTTCTATGATGTGGTGCTGCTAGGGATACAATCACTCTTTTTTCATGTCAGAATCTATTCTTTGCAGCTCCATAGACTCCAAATGCATTACCTTATATAAAGATTTTTTTTCCCATTTGACTTTAATTAAACTCCGTCATCATATACTAGTGGAATACTTAACACTTTATTTTTCTGCTTTAAAAAACCTTGCTGCCATGTAAGTTTCCCCAAACTTTCCTGGCTCTTTGTCTTAAATTTTATTGATTCCATAATTGCTCATAGGAAATAAAACATCTCTTGGCATAAGAGTATCAATTAGGTCTTGGTGTGATGTCTTTTTCAATGAAATATTTCAAATATTCAAGTATTTCAATGAAATATTTCTATGCATGAAATCCAGAACAGCAACAACAGAATCACTTAAATGTTTTGCACAGAGGGCTGTGTAAGAAAATTTTTGTGTGCACAGGGAATATCAAGCCCAATGTCAAAACACAAACTAGTACACTGAATAAAAACCATGCCTCAACTATAGGAAATCTTTAGGGACATAGAAACCCTGTGTTTTCATTAAGAAATAAGATGACCTGTGAAAGAGGATGTCTGTACAATCCTTCTGGGACTAACAGCAACAAAACAAATCCATTTTTAAAATAAAAAGATCACACAACAATGCATTTGCTCATAGACAAAATCTGCAGAGCTGCCAGGCATTGGGGAGATGATTTCCAAATGCTCCTCCAACCTCAGCTGGGAAAAAAAAATTTTTGTGAGTCCGTAGAATAGAAAATAAAATTAGCTCAAAGCATGCCTAAGGACCGACTACAACACAGAGACTGTTGTCATGTGGCTATGAAATATGCACTGACTGGTTCTTCCAGGTGACCTGCACAGCTTGGCAGACAGATCCACTCATGGCAAAACCACAGTGGCTGCACAAGTAGGCTGTGTGGCAGGTCTGCTTCCCCGTCTCTGCAGATCTCTGGGTCTCTCTCCTCTCTCTCCTGTGGCAGAGAAACTGTGTCGAGCCTACAGCATGTAACACAGCTCAGACAGGAAACTCCAGTGGGAGAAGGAGAGATAGTGAGACAATATTTCTTCTAGCCTATGCTTCAATAATTAATAATAAATAATAGGATTCCAGTCCCTTGCTGTATTCTGATGATGACACTTTCTAGTACGAGTGGAGAAGCCAGAGAGGAAGAAAGGGATTTAGCTTTTAGAGCAAGTCTGATGAGTGCACCCTGCCTTGTACTGGGAAATTATTTTATTTATGTGAAACAGAAGGCTGGTCTTTACTGCAGTAGAGACCCGTTGTGGGATGTCAGAGAGCTCTGGCATGCAGTGAACTGAATAAAGCAGTACCAAAACGTCCCAAACACCTGTGGAAACAGGAAGTAGAGACTCCGAGTTTGAAATAGGTGGTTCCAAGAGTAAGAGACACTTCCAGGATATGTGTATAAGGACCATAACCAAACTAGAATATATGGCTTCCATACTACATTTTCACCTGACTCATTCCTGCCCAGGCATGGTTGAAGTGCCTGAGCCTTGCTCATAAAACTGTTGTTTAAATATGCTTTTTGGAAGGCAGACTTACAGAGGATTAGTCTTTCCCACACAGAAGCAGAGCACTTCACCAGACCTACTAATCTCTACATCCAGCAGCAGCATACTGTGAAGACTGAAACCATCTCTCATTCCCTGAGCTGGCCTGAGGATGAGAAGTAGCCCATGAGGGGTAATAATTTGTTCCATGCTGATAAAGGAAAGGGATTATGTGTCTGTAAAACAGAAGAAAATGCCTTAAAGATTTTAGGCCTGTAGTTGCAGGAATTTTCTAGAATTCATCATATGACAGGGACAGTGAATCTTAGGCAGGGATCATGATTGCTAATAGTGTGCAAGTAGGGCTTGAGATATCTGCTATTTTCTGGCTGCTATGGAATTTTTGCTACGCACAGTCTGGCAAGTAGTGGCTGGTTATAGGAAGCATTCAGAGCATAAGCTAAAAGATAAGGATACCTCCTACTTAGAGGTTGTAGGGAGCAGAAGGAGATAAAAGAGATTAAAGAAAAAGTCAGGGGAGAAATACAAATTGTGAAAAAGGTTCATCAACACATCTTAGTATCTATAGCACTTTTCAGACAAATTGATAGTATTTAAATGTAATATTTAATTATGACAGCTGTAGCCAAAACAGTATCATTGTGATCTGAATGGTTTATTAGCTTAAAGGATGTCAGCTCTTCTCCATGTTTTTTTAGTCTGCTTAGACATCAAATTTCCAGGTATGACAAAAAATTAAGGAATAATTTCTAATAATACCTTAATATTAGAATAGTTAAATAGTATATAACATTAATTTATAATAATAGTTTATTTAACATGTCACTGACTACACTGATTTATAGCTACATCTATGCATTTTACATATATATATAATGCCAGTGCATTACATAGAATGGTTAAAATGCCACAGCCTTTCAAAATCCCATTAAAAATACTATTGGCAGCTATCCAACCTGCACATGATGAGGAAAATATCTCTTCAATGAGTTGTGAAATTTAAGAGAAGTGTACTGGTCTGTTCTTTACTAGTAAAAGTAGGAACATTTCTAGTGAAATGAAAGGTCTTCTCCCTGAACTGTTAAGCCTTGAGACCTGTGGTGCATTTTTTTTTCTCCCTATGGGTCTTTTGTCTGTGAAGTTAGTGATAATGTAGAATGACAGAATAATTACCGTTAAAATATCTTTTTCTAAATGGAATGTGATTATGTAATGAATCATCTGTACAGAGAATAAATTATATTAAAGCACCTCACTTCAGTCAGTTGGAATCCAATTGAGAGTTTAAAGCACCGTAAAGTTTACTGTTCTATTTCTTTTTTTTTTTTTTTTTTCATTTTTTGCCATCTTTCCGGGGAAATCTTAACCCTTATTTTTTTTCCTTTTTAGCTCTAAAGGGCCTTATGTGTCAAATAATCTCATTGAGGAGATAAAAGCAGAAGCTCTCCAAAAGTTTGCATTAGAAGGAAGGAAAGTTTCTTCAGTTGCAGAGAAAGATAAGCCGATCATCAGCTATTCTAATTTCTGTTTCATGGCTGCGATCCAGGTTCATGACTTTAGGGCTTTCTGTCAGCTTCACATCATCACCTGCAATTTACATAATGTAAAACTACAGGAAAACATGCAGTAGGACAAGCTTAAATTGACCTTACACAGTCTGAGTTTTACTCTGATTCATTAATTTCAAGGCACACGTGGTTCTGATACCAAATGAATAAAGAATGTCTTCAGCTGTACAAATTAACTGTAATAAAAATATGAAAGACTGCAACTTTTGTACTAAATCTGATAAGAATGAGAATGAAATGTGGTTTTTTCTGTTAGTTCCCATTTCTCATATGAGAAACTTAAATTCTATAATGTAGTCAGTTTTCTATATTAAGGCATTGTACAAGCAGTGAAAAACTCTGAACCTTCAAGCTAAGCTGAGGAGACAATATATCTCCATTTGCTAAAATCCAGTCTCTACTATCCAACTTTGATAGTGTGCTTGGTATTATGTTTTTAATGAAATCACATTAACCACTTTATTTTATCGGATAAGAATTATTCTGTGTTCTTTAAGCTTGCTGTGCTCTAGTAATTAAAATAATTAATTTTCACTGCTTCTGAAATATAGTATATGTACATGATCCATGGAAAATTATCCTGGAATAGTATCTTGGTAAATTATAAGTATAATTCACGATTGCTTTCACGTTTACTGAATTTAAATATTGTCAGGGCTGCTTCAGAGATGTTTTAAAGAACAATAAATTCCAGTATGCTAACATTTACTGTGATAACATTAACACAGTCACATATAATGTGTTTAGTTACATCAATCTGACATATAAACCAGCTTCAAGTCACTGTCTATGACAGTCACTGACACCCCATGTTTGGCTATTCTGGGTTAAGGATATTTATCGATTTAGGTATACAAAATATTAATTTTTTTCTCACTCATGTGTCCTGCCGAGAAAGCAAAATATTTTAATTACTTAAAATAACCAATTTATTCTCTCAAGTAGTTTCATATTCCTGTAATTACCAGTCTTAATACATTTTCAGAAAACTCATTAAAAAGAAACAATCAAACAAAAAGAACAAAGCAAGCAAGCAAGCAAACAAACCCTAAAGACATTACATACATGCAAAAGCATATTTCAAAAAATCAGAAAGTCACAAGCCTCCCAGAAATATTGACCCAGTACTAATGTTGCTGTCCCAACTACTCCTTCTGAACTGATTGTTTCCTCCCCTGGACTTCTTTACATTAGTTTCTCAGATGAGAGCTTCTCCACGAAACAGAAAAGATTTTTTAAATACTATGCTTTCCCCTCTTTCTCTGATTCCTCTTGATATAAATGCTTCAAAATAATATTCCAGCCTAAGGCAAATACATGGCATGGAAAATTTCAGTACAAAGAAGAAAGATTAGCAAAATTAAAAATAACTGAAAATAGATGTGTTGGCTAACTTTACTAATGATGAAAAGTACTGCCTTATCCATGTATTGATAATTACAATGATTAAAAAAAAAGAAAAAAAGAAACTTCCCATTTAAAAGAAATGTCCTCTGAAGTAGAAGCATTTTACTGTGAATAGTAAAATATTATATTTTAAACTGAAATATCAAAAAAATTCAGTTAATTTTCCCAAGTCGTGTCTGTTTTGCCCATGACAATAATAAGTGATCTCTCCCTTCCCTTAACTCATGACATTTTCATTATTTTTTCTCCTCCTGTCCAGCTGTGAAGGAAGTGAGAGAGTGGCTTTTGTAGGTACCTGGCATCCAGCCTGAATCAAGCCACCAGAGATGATTGCAACCTGACTTGTTGCCTGCCTCCCTCTTACCAGGTACTGAACTCCACAGTCTCATGGGCTCTACAGCCAAGGCTGCCGTGACCCCACTACAGCTGCCCTCCACCTTCCCCATGTTCCAACAAAGCCCTCCTACTTTGTTAGTATAACTTTGGGCAGCACATCGTTCCTTGTGGGATTGTCCTTCCTCTGGCATGAAGTTGTCGTCAGTGCTTTCCAGGAACCTCCTGAATTCTTTGTGCCTTGCTGTGTTGCTTCTCTAGTAGATGTCAGGATAGTTATATTCACCCACAAGAGCCAGTGCCTGTGGCTTTGAGGCTGCTTTGAGCTGTCTATGGAATGTCTCCCTCACTTCCTCCTCCTGATCAGGCAGTCTGTAGCAGACATCCACCACTCTGTCACCCTTACTGATCTACCCTTTTACCCTTAGGTAACTCTCAGGGCTACATCTCCAAGGAGGGTCAGGAGTGATCTTGACCTGCAGACTTTGGTCATAGGCAATTAATTGTCATTTCTATTCATGGTTCTATCAGTCTGACAGTTCTACTCTCTTTCTACTTCTGCTAAAGAAGAACCTCTTCATGCATCAACTTGTGAATGTCTCAAATGGGCTTTTGACTTACACTTACTGGTCAAAAGTCTAGGGTGAGACGTTTCTGAAATATTTGATATTTCCCTTTAGCAGAATGAGTCATAAACCAATTTTCAGTTCAAAGGAATAATACTGCAGAGAGATGTTTTAGCTCAATCTAATTGTAAGGAAATTGCTCACACTGTAGGTTCTTTGTCTTAGAACTTCCTTTCCTGATAATTACCAAAGACTAGGTGCCCTGAAAGTTTGACTAGTTTAAGGAAAGATTTGAATAAAAGAGACAGAATTCTTAGAATTGAAGATAGTGTAGAGTGTAGGGGTTTGGGTTTTTTTCAACTTCCATCATGTCTAGTTTAGGAATGTCTGCAGTACATGTGTTGCAAACATATTGATTGGGAGCTCCTACTACAAGGTATTTAGAAATTAAGCATTTCAGAAAGAAGTATTTGTGGCTTATTTTGCTACAGAGTAAAAGGAACATTGAATAACCACTGTATATTTTCCCTTTTCTATTCCAGCGTCCATTTCACTGGGAATAACTCTTCTAGAAGATGACTATTCCTTTCCTAATATCAGAAATTTACTCTTACTGGTTTATGGACTGTGTGTTTTCCCATTTATCCAGGGTGACACATATTCCAGATGTCACTGCCATTTCAAAGTGTCAGGAAGAGAGTCACAGAAACATGAAATTCCTTCCAAACCTTCCCAAAACCGAAATTGCATCTTCTGTAAGATACTGATGTGTGAAACTGTCCTCTTGATAGTAATAATGCATGTGGTGCAGGAGGATGCTTGCAGAAAGCAACCTGTGCAGTTGATTAAATGTCCCAGTTTCACAAAGGCCGTTTATTGTTTTGTCTATTTCAGCACCATAGAAATTCTCCTTTAAATAGAAGAAATGTCAGTTCTGAAAAATGTGACACTAAAACCTTCAGTCATGAAGCAGAAAGCCTTGACAGGAAATGCTTTTTTTTCCTTTTTTTTTTCCCCTTGGATGGCAGATTTCAATACTTTGCCTTGATATTTCAGATTACCCTCCTTTCAAAACTTAGAAGATATAACTGGACAGAGAAAGTTGAGAGGTTTAGATACAATGAATTTTAACCTATTCAATTTTCCAATCTATTTGGATTTTTGCAGCCTTGGAGACAGCCTGTGCTTTTGTTGTGCAGGAAAGGATTTAAATATTATTGAAAACCCATTAGTAACAGTTAGAAATTCTTTTCAGAGCTGTAAAAATTTGAATGGATATATATGGAGTAAATTTTCAGTGCAGTGTGTGTGGGCTAAGATCCAAACTGGGTGATTTTAATAACTAATGTTAATAGCAACTCTTGCTGAATGTAGGGATATGTTGCACATACTTTTGTTGCCAGAAAAAAAGATTTAGTCATAAAATTGCATATAAACTTAGAAGAATACAGAGAATGCATGCTAGGTTTTGCTTTTGTTGATTTGGCTGGTTTTCTTTTCTTATACCAAGTTCAAATACCTTTTTCTCAATATTATTATGTTTATGTATTTATGTATTTTTCCTAAAATGTATATACTATAAATGTCCTAGTGTAGATGCCTGACAATATATATGACATAGCCATGTTTTTTTTGTGCTAATGTAGCTGTAGCAAAAGTTCTGGTTTGAATCTTAATTACAGTGGCAGATGTTTTATAGCTACCTTAATGTACTTGCTTTCTGTAAGTGATCTGAATGTATGTACGTCTGAGTTAGGAAGGCACCAGTGGAACACTACATTCCCTAATATGGGAAAAAGCTCCACATCTCAAGGAACAGTCTATGACTTTTCATTATCCTTTCTTTCCTCAAAGACTTCCATGCAACTACTTTACATGGTGTAGAGAAGTCAATGTAATGGACATATTTGCTTTTTAGTGAAGACATATTTCAATACTAATGCAACTGGACACAAGTAAAAATAAATCAAATAGCTTTAATGACTGAAGGCACGAAAAGGTGAAGCTCAACATCTAACAGCACTAAATATTTTATCTTGCTTACTCAGTGCTATAAGTGACTCGAGCCTAAAATTTGTAATATTTAGACACATGAAAACAGCTTGTGAAAAGAACCAGTCCTTGTTTTCAGTTTTATAGTTAGGAATTTTGGTCTCCTGTGTCAGTCAGAATTTTTTTTTTTTTAATTTGCATAGCAGAAAAGATTGAAGGAAAAAAAAACAACTGCCCCAAAACCTGCATCTGTCATCCTTTGTTCCATGTCTAACAGAATAACTGGTCTGGTTAGCTTCCAGCATAGTTAGGAGAGCTGTTTGGTTCAAATATCTGTTAGACATCAAGGTGCCACAGTGAACATGACTACTTTTGTGTAGCTGGAATAAAGAAAAAAATTAAAGCCACTCCAAATACTACAGGAAATGCACACAATTAGTCTTAATGAAAAAAGATACCATACCAGGGAAAGAACCACATTTTTGCTTTCACTATGTATCCTCTGTCTGGTAGATATTCATCTCCTACATCAAAATACTCCATTAATCTCCTTATATGTATTAAAGTATTAAGAAATCTATCATGATCACTGCGAGGTAGATGGTGCTATAAAAAGTTTCTAAGCATATGATGCTGACTAGCTTAGAACCCTTCATCTTGGATATACACAAACCCATGGCATATTAATTCAGCAAAGTCCACTGCAATTATGTATATGATCTAAAAAGAGGGATTTCATGCCATAGAAGTAAACCAGATAAGCAAATATTTCACATGAAAAGGGCAAGTTTTAGAGAGGTTTAACCTACATTCACACTGTAAGATACAGAGAAGTAGCTTATGCAACTTTTTATAGGTACAATAAATTTATTTATTTAATACCATCCTTAAAAGTTGCTATATGTATCTGCAGAATGACAAGAAAAACCACAAGACTCTGCGGAATCTCCTCTACTTCTTTCTTCTCTGCAAGAAAAAAATCATTCTGGTTAGAAGTGTGTGGCTGTTCTTTGTGCATGAAGATTTTAAACACACCATATAAAGAAGAGAAAATACCACGCAAGTGTATTTTCCAAAAGTGGCCTGGCTATTAAGAGAAGCAGTTGGACTGTAACAGATAACTGAATGTTCTTCAAAATGACTTTAAGTGTCAGATGGTTGTGTCCTAGGGTTTTTTTCACCAATCCTTACATTTCTATCATATTCTGTATATCTAAACCAGACAAAAATAGTTTCATCAAATATTCTTGTATTACTTAGGGAGATCCTGCATACTCATATGGCCTGCTAAACCATATTCTAGGCAGCCAGGTGAGACTACATCAGGGGCAAAGAATGGGCAGGTAATGGTAACTAAGCATTAAACATTAATGGGACTTTCTGATAAAATACCAAATATTAGGTTATGACTTCTAAGCAGTAATATGCAAACTTCAAGGAAACCATCACCAGTGCAGTCATCCTAGCTGCCAGACAAAACATGTATCTTCCCTTAATAATTAAGTAGGTAAAGTGTCACAGTTTTCATTTGAATTAAGAAAAAGTGGGCTCAGAATCTTTCTTTTATGGCATATACAAAAGCTTTCAAATGCATGCTACTGCATGTGTGAATTTAACATCCTTGCTGGAACAGTTTCACTTTGTGCAACTAATTAAATATTTATAGGAACAGAGAGTGCAAAAATAACTCTATGTGACAGAGGTTGCGACGTTTATGTGGGAGAAGAAAACTTCAGTATAAGTTCTCTTATTTAAAAAGCAGATTTGGATCAGGGCATCCACAGAATAGGCAAATATTCTCTGCTTGAGATATAGGATATACTGCTTTGGGGCTGTCTCATTGTAAATTACTCTAAATTGATGGTTTTTTCTCAGTCTAGAAAGAAAAAAAATTTAGGCATTTTTTAAACTTTTACATGAAGTGAGACAATTCTTCTCATTTGAATTTTATGGAATGCCTTAAATTCCCTTAGACGATTCCACTGCAGTTAAAAAAGAGATGCAGAGGTGTTATGAATATTATGAATGTTGACCTGTCTAGTCATATCTCTATTAGCATTTCTATTCAGCTATTAAATAACAAAGAATTGTAAAAGTAGAAAGAAAGTTAAGAAGTAAAATTTCAGCTAATATACAACAGGCAGAACTGTGTATAATTCTGATGCTGAGGATGAGTCTGAAAAAGGACACTGACAGACTATATAATTACAGTGTTTGACAGGATACTTTTTTCAGTTTCTGAATCTGAATATAATGACACTTTTCAGTTCTCAGAACTAGAAGACTGAGGATGAGTCAGAAGAGCAAGCATTAGCTTCCATTAGATGTCCCAGAGGAGAAAAAATAAAAAGAAATGGAATATAGAAAGAGGAGACACAACATCAGAAACAACAGAGTCACTATAACACCATCAATAAGGATGGAAAAACTTTAAAAGTTTCTATATTGAGGTTCATTTGTTAACTGTCAACCTCCGCTGGAAATCTTGTGTGCACAGATTTTGTTTTGATCTTTCAAAATTTCCGTTCCTTGTCTTAGCAGAGCCCAAATCTGCAGAGATGTATGAAAAGAGGGAAAAATATGTTCAAAAATCAACTATGTAAATAGTTTTCCGACGTTATAAAAATCCCTTGAAACAGGTCTTTCTTTAAGTGATTTTTTTTAAAGTGGCTTATCCTTTTTTCCATTTTATCTACAATAGTGCAGTAGTAGCAGTAACACATATTCAGCAACACAGAGGTTAACTTAACTTTATCAAGGGTCTTCACAGCACCGTAGGTGGAGTGATCCAGTATCTGAGATAACATAATGGATACTTTTATGAATCTGCATAGACTTCAAAACAGTATTTCAGGATTACAACTGGTTTGATAATATTCTTTAGTTCAGTATTAGATATGTATGTCAGTGGTGCGTGTTCCAGATCCTCCTGCCCATCCCAGATAACAAGGTGTTGTAAAATGGAATAAAGTCCCACCACAAAAGAGCAGGATTTTTTCATCAGGTAGCCAAGGGGGGTCTCTGACTGCAAGTCTGAGCTTAAAAGATGTGTCAGGAAGTGATCTGTGGGTACAAGATGCGCATGACCACACACAGAGTACTTTATTCTGTTGGGCTGACTAGTATACTGCTGTATTCTGCAGAATGATGTTGGTTTTATCACAAGCTTTCTAAACCAAAGTATCACTGTTACAAATTATCAGAATTTCTAGGTGAGAGTTTTCTGAGAAAAGAGATAATAGTGAATAAAGGCTGTAAGTGCTCTTTGTAGAATGTACAACAGTCCTAGCTGAGGCTGAGGTACTAATTAGAAAAAACTATTTGTAAAAAGGTAGTGAAATCTGCTTGAAAGAAGTTATATTTTCATTTCAAACAAAAAGTGGGAAGAAGTGCAAAGAAATAGACTGATTTTCTAGTTCTCATTACCAAGATTTTTTGGAGAAAGAATTTTGGAGATCATGCATGGTACTCCAGCTGCAGCTGACAATACAATGCCATCAGTAGAGGACTTACATACAAATGTATATAAATGCATGCTACAGACTGTCATTCAGAACAGGTTTTACTCAGTAGGATTATGGAAAAAATGACCAAAGACCCTGAAAAGTCTGTCATGTGAAGTTGAGGCTGCAAGCTGTTTGCTCAGTCTATTTTTGCTGTCATAGATCCTTTGACCAATGTGTGGACTCTTCAATCATATTTTTGCATTTTCTTCTGATGTATAGTCTTACACATCTGTTACTAAAGGAAGGGAAGAGTCCTAAGGATTTACTTCCTGAGAAGGAGAATGTCTGTTTAGAGCTTAAAGAGTGACTGTAAATTTTAGAGTATGTCTGTGGAATACTGTAATTGCACTTCAGACTTTGGGAACATTTTACATCAGGGGAGTATGAGCAAGGGAATGGTATTGCTGCTAAGCTGTGGCCATGTATAGAGGACTGACACACTTAGCATTGCAGACAGAGCATTTTGGAAGTGCTAGTTTGCTAAGATCATGTGGAATATGGCCCAATCTGATTCATTTAGCTACCTGGCTAAGGATTATTTACTACAGAAAATATAAAAAGGAACAAGGAAAGTGATAAACACATAGATACACGGACCAGAGAAGGTGACAGAGCAGTATTTATTGTTTCCCTGGGTAATTTAATCCTGTCTGCATGTTTTTTTGTGCTAAATTCAGTAGCAAACCAAGTCAGACTCTCGGGTGAATAGGAGAAATCTCCATATGTGAAGTCAGTGGTGGGTATGGAGCCCAAGGTCTGATCATGGATATTAGCCAGGCTGAGAAACCCGTGTTAATATTCAAGGGATCTGTGGGAGGGGGGAGACTGTCAAGCAGGTGGGTGATTTAATGCACCTGTTTGATAGTAAACATCAAGCTGGACAAGCCAGTGAACAGGAGGAGACTCATTTGGAGGGGGAAAGGGCCTGGCGTCCAAACAGGGGTGTTGAGTGAATGTTCAAGAGAATTAAGGATGTGGGTGTGCTTGTGAATGTGGAGAGTGAGAGCATGCATGGCCTCAGTAGTGAACTTCAACCACAGTCAGAGAGAAGGAGCAGGGTTTGGCCATCTGTACCTATATCTCATGAGAGATAAGACCCGTTTTATGTGCTGCATCTGGGTGCTTTTAAAGGCAGTGCCTGAATGGGCAAACTGGAAAGCAGCAACTGTGTCCATCAGCCTGGGATGGAGACCGCTGAGACATGATGCCTTAATCTATGCTTACCTTGATCTGTACATAGTATTAATGAGATGTAACTGTGTGTACTATTAATGAAATTGAAAAATAAAACTATTAATTATAATTCCACTAGAATTTCTGGTTTTAACGCATAGAATTCAGTGATAATGTACCATTGTTTCTAAAATACTCTAATTTTTAGAAAGTTTTGTGTACTTATTTCCATTTTTGGATATTTTTCTAAAGTCATTCCTGTTTGCTTGTCCTCTGCAAAATTTTCCATTTTTAGGGTAACCAGTTTTCTTTCCTGTATAATTTAATTTGTTCTTTAGATGTTTCTGATATTATGTTAGATGTTAAATATATAAGTTTTGAGTTTAGGCTGGCATAACATTTAATAATGTTAAATTATTAAATGATTTCCTGCTTTCCTATTCTAAGACCATATTTAGGCAATCTAAAAATAATTCCTTTATTTGTCTTTCTTCTTTAGAAGGAGGATCCATTGGTTTTACTTATTTTTATTTCTACTTTGATGTATTTTAAAGGTAATATCTTTGGTAGGATCTTAAAGAATAAATCAGAATCTTGCTGATATTTTCATGTAATCTGTCAGGTATATTTCAGTTTACAAATTAACAAGAAAGAAAAATAAAATTTAAAAAAATCAGAAAAATCTCAACACATCAACAGAAATTTTAGGGCTTTCTTTCTGAATTTTGAATAGTATTTTATCTCAGTTTCTTGAATTGATAACTTACCAAAATAATTATTATAAATTAC
>VXBC01001512.1:23468-245056 GCA_013399945.1 Ploceus nigricollis
GTAATCTGTCAGGTATATTTCAGTTTACAAATTAACAAGAAAGAAAAATAAAATTTAAAAAAATCAGAAAAATCTCAACACATCAACAGAAATTTTAGGGCTTTCTTTCTGAATTTTGAATAGTATTTTATCTCAGTTTCTTGAATTGATAACTTACCAAAATAATTATTATAAATTACTATAATAAAGAATTAATATGAATTAAGACTTTATCACTCCTAGGACTACTTGTTTTTTTTTTTTTTGTGATAAATAAAAAAAATCTCTTTTTTTTGACTAAGGGAAACTAAAATAAAATGAGAGATAAGTGAATGCAAAAATCAACATTTTTCAACCATTCCATTTTTCTCAGCTGTAAGGTGAGAAAAAAAGCAGAAAGATATATTAAAAGTACACATCATTTTAAATTATATCAGGCATAGAGGCTGGTAAAAACCTGATGACATGCAGATACATATATATTGTTTTGATTAACTAACCTATAAAAATAATTTAATGCAATCTGCAAACAAGAAATATAACTCATAGCACATGAAATTCAATGGAGAATTAAATATCTTATTTTATGTGCTTTTCACCTGGATTTTGGAAAGCCATTTGCCACACTGCTTTGTGAATTGCTAGCATCTGTATACCCACTGAGTGTGTTTACAGCATAGCCTGCAGTGGAATGAAGAGACACCTGAACCAGCACACATGCCAGATGCAGTGGCGTCCTGACAGCACTGAGTTCAGCATGAGCTTGTTCCTTCCACTCATGCCATCACAATACAGTCAGCTCTCTGTCACCAATGCTAATTGGAGCCTCACAGAGTTTTGAAAACAGAATTAGTGCTATGGTTTCCACACTGAGCTAACTTGGCCAGGCTCAGCCTCATGAACAGTCCCTTTCGCTTAATGAAAGATGCTATGCTGTCCAAATGCATGGAGCCACTTTGAGTCTGGAGCTGTGTCCAGCATTTAAACCAATAAGCCCACCAGATATGGCAGAGAGCATGGCGTGAAGACAGCTGGAACAGCTCTTGGTCACTGGCAAGGGCTCAGAACAGCATGGAGACAGTTAAAATCTTCTGAGCCAAGGATAGATGCCATTGCACTCATGGCTCTATACTTGGGAAGCAATCTGTGCAGCATTTGTACTGGCCTGCTTAGATCATCTGGGAAATTTTGCACCTCTGGCATGATTTAGCTACTGCATGGATATCTACTTCTCAGATGATGCAAAAGTTACTGAATTTGAGTTTCCTCTGACCAGCTGTAGGTGTTAATAATGTATGCATCTAAGCTGCTCAGCCCAATTTCCTGTGTGGTCAACTGAGAAAAATAACAGCTTTCAGGTTGTTATCTATTTCTTCAAAATCCTGATGAGAATTACTCTTCAGTTTGCCTGATTCCCTACACTGCATAAAAGAAGCACCAAGTGTCTGTCTCAAATGTGGACACATGGCATGATGTCTAGAGCTAGCTGAAATCATCTTTAGCATCTACCATGGGTCCTGTGCCTTACTATTTTAAAATGCCTTGTCAAAAATCTCCTGTAGAAAGAATAAAAAAGCTGATTTTTCATTTACAAATTGACATAGGAGGCACATGTTTTGCATGTTTGGAGTTCACAGAAGCTGTGGAGAACTGATATTATATCACCCGGTGAGACATCCATTTGCTCTGGCAGTTTGGGAATAAGCAGAACACTTTTGTATGGCACCAATATAAAATACAAGACTAGCTTCAGGACAATGATCCTGCCTATAATTAGGTTCATAGCATCAAAGCAAAACCACTTTGCTTAATTTTTTAAGTTTCTTAGGCTCTTGTGACACCAGTCTAAAATGCTAGATCATACTGTTGTTCAGATAATTACAGATGCAGAGGGAAATACATAAACTCTCAGTTAATTGAGTGGATAAAAAATTGGTGTCTACATCCAAAGGACAGCTTTGGATGAATGAGCCTCAGCTACAGGGACCATATAGTAGGTTTGTAAGTGCGTGCACATACTGTATTCATCTTGAGAGTTGCTAAGTACTCAGCCCTGAACTTGAAGGATGGGCCAAAAGGAATACTGCATAGAACATTTCACATGTTTTTGAAACATTTTTGGTTTGCTGAAAATAAAAGTTAATGAATTTGAAGGCAATGTTTTCAGTCACCTACAAAACATGTTCAACTGGCTTTCACTTAATACCACAGCAACAGAATCAATAGAATGTTTTTTGCAAAATAGTAAATGAATTTTTAAAGAAGACAGCACTAAATTTGTTAGCTACTAATTTACATGATAAGCAATATTGATTATATGACAATATGTTTTTTGGTTACATGTCTTCTGATTTACAAATCTTAATGAACTGCTGTAATATAATGTTGTATTTTTTAAATAAATGCCAGGTCAGAGCTAGAAAACTGTTTGGATAAGGCCTTGATACGATGAAAGAACTCTGCTCTGGTCATTGTACTTGTTTTCAGACAGAGGTATATCGCTGAAACAATGTGCTTCAAAACCCATCTTCTGTGGCAATAAAAATTATGCAGATGGTACAAAGTAACAGTGACTTCAGCCAGCAACTAACCTAGTCACTCTGTCACTCCTCTCTAGCAGGATGGGTCAGAAGAACAAGAATGAAGAGCAAAAAGAAGAGCAGAAGAATCAGAAGAGCAAAAATGAAAAAACTCATAGGTCAGGATAAAGACAGTTGAAAATGTGAAGCTTTCCTACATGCACAAGCAAAGTAAAATTAGGAACTCATTCAGTACTTCCCACCCACAGGCATTTTTCAATCACCTCCTGTAAAGCAGGGCCTCAGCACACATGATAACTACTTGGGAAGACAAACAGCATTACTCTGAATATCCCCTATTCCTCCTCCTTCCCCCCAGTTTTTACTGCTGAGAGTAACATGATGTGGTGTATAACATCCCTTTGGATAGCTGGGGTCACCTGTCCTGCCTGTGTCTCCTCCCAGCCTCATGTGCACCCCAACCTACTCAGTGCAGGGTCAGAGTGGGAAAAAAGAAAATCTCAATATCGTGTTATTAGCCATAGCTAAAATGCTGGTATGTTATCAACACTGCTTTAACCACAAATTAAAGACACAACATGCTGCTGCTATGAAAAAATTCACTCCATCTTTTCCAGTTCCTGTACAGTAACTGAGGAGTCTTTAGTCAAATAACAGAAAATTAGAAAAAAACATCTGGGGCCTATACTTTGGCAGATTTTACTTGTGTTACTCTATATAAATAATAGAACTTACATCAATACAGTTCTATAAGCTGTATATGCTTGGGAATTTTTTTTGTTGCTTTAGCAGGAGAAAAGTCATCCAACTGTTTTACTTTTGAGCTTCTAACAGGTGATTGCAAGCAGGAGGTTGAAAGGCTGTGTTTAAAAGCATACCATGTCTATTAAAACTAATGTATACTGGCTGATTATAATTCTGTGAATGGCTGCCTAGAAAATAGCCCCCAAGGAGTTTGAATGAAGTCTAAAGAAAGCAAACAACCAGATTTACAGCCAAAAAAATAAATCCACAGTATGTCCTTAATTCACCTTATTGACATTGCAGAACAGTCTTTTGCATCTTTAACAGCAGGCCTGGAAGGAGTCCCATTCTAGAAAGCAGGTTAAAGGCAAAGTTGATGAAGACTGTGGAGTCTCTAAAAAAATCACATTTCTGTAAGAGTTTCTATTAAAGGAAAAAACAGCTTTTTGGCTGCTAAAGTGTTAGGACTCGATATATATCTATGAGTGAAGTATATATTAATTCTTTAGAAGTGCACTGAAAACTCAAAAACCCTGTCTCTAAAATTAGGTGCCATACTGTTAGCCAGCTTTATTCCCTATGCAGCATGTTCAATTTAAACTGATTTGGAGCTTAACACCTTTTGAACCTTCATTTTTTGCATTGTTATTGCTTCTGTTCAAATGTGTTTGCTGAGATGTGGTTATGATCTGGTTATGAAAATTATAAGAAAGATGGGTCTGCTGGAATTAAGGTGCAAACGAGACCATATGCCAAATTCAATAGTATGGATTTTATGTAACAGTAAATGTGAGGTAGAGAGATAGAAAGAAATAGAACATGGAAGGGTGGGAGAGAAAGAGAATGACAGCGAGAGATTAAATAGAAAATATCAGCACTCAGTGGATCCCAATGGCATCCTATTGATCCTCTTTCCTTGGTCTTCTTGGTGATGATGGTCCTGCAAAACATAGAGTTCACTGGATTATTATATGTTTGGGCCGACTGGGAGGACTAAGTTGGACACAGTCTCTTGCAGCAGGCTCTGGATGCATTGCATCACTTGGCATCACGTGCAGTGCTCTGCTGCAGGGCCTCAGCAATGAGTCTGGGGAGCACTTTGGGGGTCTTTGATGGATGATGACACCCCCTCAGCTGCCCTCATGTGAATGTCCTGTTGTCTGGCCTTCCTGGGCTGGGGGCTTTGCAATTGGGGCAGTTTGTGTGAGGGACGGTGGATGTTCACTCCCTCTGACTAAAGGTTGCACCACATCCCCAAAACTCTCCTCGTCCCCCTTTTGTTGTGGGGGGCTTTAGCAGATGAGCCTGTGGGCTGTGGTCTTCCTCACCTTTAGCCCTGCAAGAGCTGATTTTCAGGACAGCTGCTGGGTTTGGTTTTCTTGAGGATACATTCTTCTCTCTCAGCCTTGTTTACTTCTTCCTAGACCTGAGATAATTGGACAACAGTGTCACCTTCTCTTATCTCAAGTTCCTTTAAGCACAGTTCCAGTCAGAAGGCTTATTGAGGGAGGGGTGACTTTGGTGGTCGCAGCTTCTGCCTGTGGCCTCGTGGCCTCTTGTCCTATTGCCTGGGACCACTGAGGAGGATGGCTCCATGTTCTTCACTCCCTCCCCTTCGGTGGTAAGATCACCTCTCAGGCTTCTCAATTACAATTTAGATGATCTGACAGAATCACCTTCAAAAGATGATTATTTTATCTAAGGCTTACCAGTTATATTTGATCTTTAAAGTTTTGGAAATTGAATTCAAAGGTGTAAACCACACAAGACAGACACAAGGAGTTCACAAGGAGAGCTCTGTAGACTAACTTCATTTGAACTAACAGAATATTCCTACTAAGGAACTTTTTTCATTTACTCTTAAGGTTTTAGATTCTAGCATGTGGGACCAAACTTCTTTCATCTTTTAAATGGAACTACTGTGTGAAGTAATTGCAATGCTTAATAGCCACTCCTCGCCTCAAATCAATATTTTATTTCCCCGGTGTTACAAAAGAAAGGAAAAAAATCTTCGAAGTCACTAGTGCTCAATGCTAATTACATCAAGCAAAAAGTAAATTTTGTCAACTTGCTTTATTCTCTGTTGAGTAAAAGAAGACTTACAGTTTAGGAGCAGGAATATCTTACCAAATTTCTTATGTGAATCTTCAGATAAAAATTTGTTTCTGTAAGTAAAAACTGTTAGACAAAATATTTGTGATTCTGTGATATAACTACAGTGTTGAACTGCAGACTCCCTTTAGATCTGTGTGATATCAAGTTATCTCCATGAAGCTCCTCCGTGCAAATCAAGGAATAATACCCACCGAAGGGCATGCAGACCACTGCCAAACCCAACACATTTGCTGCTTGCACATGGGTCTGTCTCCTTCTCTCCATCACATTGTAACAACGGCAGCTTATGCCATTCTTGAGAAGGCTTTAGGCTTTCCATGAGAAGGCTGCTTACTGCCTAGGCTTGTATTATTAATGATGAAACCCATTTTCTATGGTGTTTTCTGAAGCAGCTACACAAGTACTTTGCCTCTTAACTGTTGGGCATTATATCAGAGTTGGTAAATTGAAGTGGTGACATTAAAAGATAGTGTGGGTTGGATCTAATGTTCATCTTCAAAGAGACAGCTCTGCTCTGAGCTTATCCTTGAATTTTCAAATATGATCAGCTTTTTTCGATGTGGGGAAAATTTCCCAGTTTGGTCCTGATGTTAAATTTCAGCCTTGAGCAAGTTTTTTTAAAGAGAAGACTAGCCTGTGACAAACAAGAATCAGTGATAGGCTGATAATTATAGCAATGTTTGAATGTACTTTTGTGACTTGCCTTTGTAGTGAAGCTAGTGAAGCATCCCCTAGAGTAAATTGCATTTTTCATAAATACCAAACATTCGGGAATAATTACTGCAAAGCATTTGAATGCCTGAAGGCTCACTCCTTTGTGAATGGAAACAACAGTAAGAAACAGACATGGAACAGCCACACATTTCTTATGAGTGTCTGTCTTTCCCAAATGCATTCATTCTATCCTGTTTTTCAAATCCACTTGAAAAGACTTTTTTGCCCTTTATGAATTCAAAACATCATTAAACAATCACTGCTTTTCTTGTTTAAACAACATGTTCCTCTCAGTTCTAGATTTAGTAATAAAGTCTAAAATTTCTGAGATGAGACATTTTCTACCAACTGGGAAGATTTTGTGGTGTGGTTTTCATCTTTTTGTTTTTCTGTGGGCAGATGAGTCAAGTAAAGATTATCAAGTACCAGAGGGTTGACTTTGCATATTTCTGTTAATATAGTAGAATACATTTTTTTTTTCATGATTTATCTTTCAAATGTATAATTGAACAGTCTTTGTAGAAACTGACAGCTTATATACAAACCTTCACAACAAAAATATTCTCTCTTTCAGGTACTTATTATTTTCAGGCCTTAGTTTTCATACTTTCTCACTTCCTAAAGTTTTTTTTTTTTGGTCTTTCTCAATTACATCAGGTAATCTCACTAATTGTATCGTCATATATTTTAGCTCTTTTTTCATCTCTTTTTTACCTCTTTATTCTGGCTTGTTTTTCACTGAAAATATCCCTGTGAAAGATGATTCTTTCAACAGGGGCCAGAGACCAGCATTTTTTAAAATCTGCCTGTTGTTTCTGTTAACTGGTGAAGATGTATACTGCCTTGGACATAACCTCTTTTAGGAATGATGGATTATTCCGACAAAAATAGCCTATTTTGCTATGAATTTTCTGTTGCTGGACACATAGTCTTCCAAAATTGCTAATTCTAAAGAAGATGCTGGTGTGGAAAGAATGAAGCCTAATCTATCCTGGGCAGGTACTAATTTCAGCATTTCTTTAGTTTCATTTTTGCAGTTAGCTTACTTTCATTCTCTGGTTTTATTGATTATCTTGTTTTAGAATAATTCCTGAAAATACTGGCTTTGAGAAACAGAACTACATGAGTAAATAATTTATACTTTTTGTGATTGATGTGGGACTCAGGTTCAACTTCATACACATACATATGTAGTTGTCTACACACAACTTAGACATCTATACCCTCCCTCCAGTCAGTCGAACTGATTGTATTTCTGGGTTGGCAGTTATAGAATGACTAAAATGGCAACACACAACAAATTTCAAGTTTCATCTATGGAGAGCGGAACTTTTTTTTATAATATCTCTTGTGGCTTAAATTATTGATGCTCAGAAATGCAGAAAGTCTAGGACAGGCAACATTCAAAAAATAAAGCAAATTATTTAACATTGATATTTCTGTATTGAAGGACTGAAAATTATATGAAGGTTAATTATTACAAAAAATAGGCTAAAGAGAGAAAACCACATTACATAAATGTTTTGAACAACAAAATGTGACAAGATTGTTATAATTGACATGCAATGTGAAATCCAGGAGATGTCTTGGGTGTCTAGGATCTGTAAAAACAGAAGCAATAAAGTAACATAGCAAGATACAGAATGAATCAGCATACTGAAACTACAACATGAAAGAAGTCATAAGATATTGACCCATACAGAAATGCTAGATACAGATAGGGACCAAAAATCTCATATTGGATATGCAACAGGGCTTAGAGAAAATATTTAAATTTGAATGTGTACAAACTTGAACCATTATTAGTTTCATAATTTCTTTCAGAGACTTGAAAAAATCTACTTTTTCAATATGTGCTTGTTGTATGCCTGACATGTGCTTTATTTTAGTAAAGGTGTCTGGTGATTACTACATGCTCTTCTCATTTTCAATTTTCACAGAGATGTGAATACAATGTCCTCCTTTGTGTGAAAGAACTCAAATATATTACTTCAATTTCTACTGACATGTAGTAAGAAGTAAAGGCAGGGGATAGAGAAAAGCTATTCTTAACACTTAGCATTTCAATGCATTTTTTCATGCATTGAAATGCTAAGAAGTGTTAAAAACAACTTTACTGGAAGTACAATCTTGAAGCTCATTAACTTGATATTTCATTTTTCCCAGGCAGACATCAAAAGGAAAACAATAATTTTAAAAATATTGTGAATATAATTAATTTTAACTTCCTTAATATTCTGAACACTCAAAGACACTCTCACACAAGACATTCCACTTCAATTAATTTAACATTATTATTATTATTATTTGCACTGCATATCATACTGAAATATCTTACTCATGGTGTATTGTCAAAGAACTAAAGGAATAAAACACAAACTAAAAATCTTTATATATTTCCCACAGATAGAGACTGGAGCATGAGATATCTATTGTAATTGGGCAGAAATACTGCTGCCATTCTGATTCTATTATTATTTCTCATTGAAAAGTTGTTACTAGTACACTGATTTATTGGGGGTTTCTGTTTGTTTGTTTTCTAATGTACCACAAAAGTTCTCTTTACAGACATAGTCTAAAGAGAAAAAAAATTAGTGTCACAGAAAGCAATATCTATGAAGATCACAGTCACTTGAAAGTATATGTTTTATAAGCGACTGTCCATGTTGTTATAAAATAAGGAAATTCAAGTTTAAATTATAAGAGATTTCTCTTAAGACAGTTGAGTGTATTTTTCATGTCTAAATGTTGAGTTTTTCATTAAGCAATAATAAAATTATCAATAGAGAGGTACTATTCTATGGTGAAATTACAGACAGAAATAATCTTTGTTTCATATTAAATTGATACAAATTCCAAGATTCCATCAAAGCTACTGTCAGTCCTTGCTGCCACCACGTACACAGTAAATATTAATAAATATTGTTCTACACTTTATTGGCTATTCAGAATGTGTGCAATCAGATTGAACTTCTAGATTTTTCATGTTATGCTATGGTGCAAAATTAATCTGAAATCAATGCAATACTCACACTGACTTAAAATAACTTTAAATCAAGACTTGTCACTGTAATCACGTATCTGAGGTTATCTTTTATTTGTGAGGCAAAAGGAATCTGTTCTTTACCTATGCAACCATGATTTTAACATGGAAAGAAAAAGGGCATGGTGGCACAATTTCTGGTCAGGACATAAACTGTGCACCATACCATAAAATCAAGGTTAAATATGGGAAAGAGGAGCATATCAATGAGAGGTTTTACCATCCCTGATTTAAAAGAAAAGATTATTAAGGACACATTTTTTGTTTGCTATGAACTATAGTGTTTCACTTGTGTCTGAAGTGTGGAATTGATCCACAACAGTTTAAAGTAGCTGATTATTTAGCTGATAACACCTAATTCCAATCTTCATTTGCACCAATAACTACATGTCTGTGAAAGTCGACTGATTTATGAGCATGTGAGCAAGCTTAGAATTAGAGCCATAGACTTTACAACTACACTATCAAAGCAGAGAATAAAAAAACCAGATTCTCCTAAACCATTTTTGTTGGCTCCCAACTCTGCACATTCTGAGCTTTTCATATATATTAATGAATTTTTCCTCACAAAGTTCACTTGAGAAAAGGGAATATTTTTCTTTGAACAATTGTTGCTGTGGAAAAGAATCACATGTATTAAATGTCAAGCATCAAAAATTTTATTCCCAATATTACTAAAAATTCATAGTCCAGAGAGATGAAAAATGAAAGGCTAAATTCAATAATGGTGTCTCAATATCATTTCAGTGCTGTGTGAGCTGGTGTCCCACAGAAAGTTATTTGCAGATTATTTTAGAGCAGTTGTTCTTACCTTTTTTTGAGTTACCCTCAGTATAGTGATCTCACCATCCACATGCCCCATCCCTCTGCCTCTTTCGCAAGGGCTCTATCAATGTTCTCTTCTCATTTATCAGGGTGCAGTCCTTTGGCAGGAAATGAGTGGAATAAATGGAACCATGTTAGTGCATCCAATGAGACAGTTCAGCTAATCCCATTTTTCCAATTCCCTGGACAGGAAAAAACTCTATGGAGTGCATTGGCCTGTATCTTGAGATGAACCACTTGTTTCTGTGCTCTGACATAACAGAATTGATACCACAAATTACAGGCAGCATGGAGAGGCAATGAAGAGCTGATATGCCATGCAAGTTGTACAGGCTGGAATAGCCAATTTGGAGAGAAATGTGCCTCATATTTCAGATGTGTTGAGAATCCACATGTAGAAGAAGGGCAAGAAATGACACATTCAAAGTTGCAAGGAAATTGAAAAGGGCAGTCTGATAGCAGATTCCATACATTATGGGCATCTTTTCAATGGATTTAGCATACTATTTTCTTACCCAGCATGGATTCACTAAAGGTAAATCATGTTTGATCAACCTGATTGCCTTCTACAATGGAAAAACTACCTGGATGGATGAGGGGAGAGAAGTGGGTATTGTCTACCCCACCTCAGAAAAGCTTTCGTCACTGTCTCCCACAACATCCTTGTAGGCAAACTAAGGAAGGACTGGATGAGTGAAGAGTGAGTGGATTGAGAACTGGATGAACAACAGATTCCAGAGGGTTGTAATCAGTGGCACAGGGTTTAGTTGGATGCCTGTCAGTAGTGGTGTCCCCCAGTGTTCAATACTGGACCCAGAATTGTTGAACTTATTCATCAGTGGCTTGGATGAAGGGGCAGATACCTCCTCAGCAATTTTGCTGATGACACAAAGCTGGGAAGAGCGTCCAATATCCCAAAGGGCTGTGCAGCCCTTCAGAAGGACCTCAACAGGCTGGAGAGATGGGCAGAGATCTGTCTGAAGTTCAACAAAGGCAAATGCAGGATCCTGCACTGAGGAAGAATAACCCCATGATCCAACAAAGGCTGGGGGCTGATCTGCTGGAAAGCAGCTCTGCAGAAAAGGACCTGGGAATCCTGGTGGACCACAAGCTGTCCATGAGCCCACAGTGTGCCCTGGTGTCCAAGAAGGCCAATGGTAATAGGAAGAGCATTGCCAGCAGGTCAAGAGAGGTGATCCTCCCTCTCTACTCAGCCTCGGTGAGGCCTCAGAGTCCTGTGTCCAGTTCTGGGCTCCTCAGTCAAGAGAGACGTGAAGATCCTGGAGTGGGTCCAGCAGAGGGCCACAAAGATGACTGGGGACTGGAACATCTCTCTAATGAGGAAAGGATGAGAGAGTTGGGCCTGTTCAACCTCAAGAAGAGACAACTGATAGGGCACCTCATCAGTGTCTGTAGGTATCTAAAGGGAGGGTGTCAAGAGGAGGGAGTCAGGCTCTTCTTGGTTGTGCTAGACAACAGGACAAGGAACAACAGACAGAAACTGATGCACAGCAAGTCCCACCTGAATCTGAGAAAGAGTTCCTTTTCTGTGCAGGTGAAAGCACTCTAGAACCGATTCTTCAGAGATGTTGTGGAGTCTTCCTCACAGGATATGTTCAAAAACCATCTGGACATAATCTCATGCCATGTACTCTAGGATGACCCTTCTTGAGGAGGGAGGTTGGACCAGATGATCTCCAGTGGTCCCTTCCAACATTACCCATTGATTCCAAGAACAACTCAAGTGACTGAATTGGGGAACAAGTTCAGTTGGACAACGTAAGCTTAATTTTGATACAATAATTTAGATACCTCAAAGGCCTTGCATGAAGATTTTCATCAATTTTTGGTGGAGTCATTGCACACTGATGCACTGTGCTCACTTCCAGAGTTGCCATGAACTTTTCCAAGATCTTGGACAGAGCCGGGTGCTACTTTCAGTCAGGCAATGTGCTGGGTCGATCAAGCAGACAGGAAAAATCACAGCAAATATCCCTTTTAATGCTTAGGCAGATGGGTGTAGAGTTGGTAAAGTGTTTTCTTCATATGTTGACGATGCCTATGACTGTATGAATGCAAATGCTGGAGGTCTAGAAAGGAGCAGAGGAATTTTGTCACAGGAAAAGGCATAGATTGTTGTGACTGTACGTGTGAGAGATACCAGGCTGGGTTTCTGTGTTCAGACCTCTGGATATAGCCACCCAGCAGCTGTGAGTTTGATGTGTTTTGTGTCAGGAGGGCATCCAGATTCTTACAAAGGAATGAAAAAAACAGAGTAAAGAAAAACCATAAATGAGATCTCAGACATCTAGACTTTGACTTTTAGTCTGAATAATCACACTGTTATGCCTTAGTACATTTTCAAGGTAAATTTTTTCCTTTAAGAAATCTTTGTAAAGATGACATATTTTATCATGTAAATCTAGAAAACTTTGCCATTTCAGATAATTCAGTTTTCTTTTAAAATGAAAATTAATGTTAAATTTAGTGTTAGTTTTCTTGGTCATTGAATAGTCTTTTTTATCTTTGCAATTTGCCTTGGGAAATGTTCTTTATCTTCTGGCTTTATCTAGTGTTCTGAGGATTAATTTCTCAATAATTCAAAAAACATCCAAATAGCTGTTTATTTTGCTAACCAAGAATTATCTTTGTATTCCATTTTGGTACCTAAAACCATCCAGTTTATAAGAGGACCCCACAAATACCTCTGTCATTAGAAAAAAAAGTATCCAGCTACAAGATAGCAATGGAGATAGATAAATTCATTTGGAAAGAGGTTTAGATTTTATCTGTGCTTCATCATCTCCCAGAGTACCTATCAATTTTTACTAACTAAGAAGCCAAGAGCAACCTAAGTATCTCAATAAGACATTTAAAGTTAATGATGTGAATCAATCCATAAGCTTTTTAGACTCACTAAGCCTATACAATATTTCTCTATAAGACTCAAGAATAGTGATTTATGCACACTGTGTCATGGAATATATTCTTAAAGGTTGAATGCTTTCCTTAGAAGCTGATTTGAAGTTTATGGTACCTACATACAACTCATGATGAAAACTGCTATGAAAAAAACTACAGAAGTTTAGTACACTTTCAGAAACCTTAACAGCAACTGAAATATTATAAGCACGGCAAATATTAAAAGAACTAACATTCTGCCATAGGTTTTAAACTGAGCCTAAAATAAAATTGTTGAACAGAAGCAGCTCTCAAGAACTATGATCTTATCTGTGGATTAAGAGGTGGTTGTGTTTATTACAGATTTATGGATGAGAGACATTACCTCTGAAGGATTTCAGGCTTGTCACTTATTATGAGAAACCAAAGGTTTCTTCAGCATTTCTTTAATTAACATGGAATTCTTATTAAAAAAGCAACCAGATACAACTGCACTCAATTATCAGTTTAAGTATTTTTTGAATGAAAGTTTATCACTGAATATATCAGAGGAATAGATGCGAGAATGAAATTATGAGTTACTAAAATTAAAGCTTTTATGTAATAGCACTTGTGTATCAAAATATAAGAATCTAGGATTTAGAAAACAAAAAAACCCTACATTTTTATATATCACTCACCTTCTGAACCACTCTTATGCCATGAGCTCATGTTTGTATTCCAGGGTAAAAGATTATCAGCTTTGGATCTCAAGATTTCCTGATATTGAAACAGAGTCTTAAAAAAAAGGAAGTCTACTTCTATTCTCATTTTCAAGAATAATTTGTATTTTCTTTTAAGATCTAGCTTAATCTACTGTACTGCTAGTGTCTTTAATTGCTTTCTTTCTACAGGTAGCTGTCAGATATGACCAGAAAGTTTAACCTTGGCATTGCAGACCATTATGTCTCATTATCTACAAGAAGATACTTGGACTGAGAATTTAGTCAGATTGTAATTGCTGGCTTTCTGACTGTCTTTTTACAAGTTTAATAATTGTATAACTACCTTCAAAAAGAACTGCTGGAATGACCCATTTTTATTAATGTTAAAGCTTTAGAGAATGGTATGATAATGAATTTCCTGACATTAACTTGTACACACTTTCAACCAATTTCTGTATTGCTTTTTAAAAAATCAACCCAAGGTCTATGAACTGTGTTTTCTTTGTATTCTAATAAGAAAATACAAAATTATAACAGCTATGTTGAGGTTTTCTTTGCAAACTACATTTGCTTTGAGAAAGGCCACTCTGTGCTCTTTTATCATACTTCATTACTTAGTTTCTTCTTACTTTTGTATACAAGCAATTTTTTTTCTCTGTCTACAAGCTGGAAAGGAAAAGCTCTTTATTAAAAGTTTTCTCTTTATTACTAAAGTTATCTGAGGTTCTAGTTGGTATATATATTGATTTTTTTAGGAAAAGTTGTAGTATTTTAAAATTTTTAACAAAATTTTAAGACAAAAGAAAAGCAACAGTTTCTTGTTTGTACATAGAAAATGGATTTACAAATATAATTAGGAGTTTGTAATAGGCAAAATTTTAAAATGTTAAAGGCTTTGATTTAAATTCACATACATACATAGTGTTCTTAACTCCAAGGTTGTGGTTTTGATCCCTGCATAGGCTGTCCACTTAAGAGCTGGACTCAATGATCTTTGTGGGTCCCTTCCAACTCACAATATTCTGTGATTCTGTGACTAAGCTGAGCTATCTGGGCTGTCTAAATCTCTGAAGTCCATAAAAATTGAGTCTTGAAAACTTGAGAGGCCAGACTTTTCTTCTAGTGCCAGCTGGTTTAAGAATCAGTGAAAATAGTTTTTCATATCTTATTTTAGCACTAGTTCTCTTGGACAGATTAGAAAGTGTAGAGGAAAGCCAAATGAATAATAATAGCAACAACAAAACACAATTTATGGAGCTTGTAAAAAGATTTAGTTTGAGTCTAAAACTTTTGTTATCTTTCAATGCTTGCTATATCCAGCCACAACTGTGTACATCCCTTCTAGGTCTATGTATAGTTATTTAAAACATATGGGATTATCCAATAATTTGTTAATCTGATGTCTGTGAAGACTTTTTCATTGACTTACAGGCAGACAGACTGAATTGTCAGAAAGTAATGTCATTTCATTTACATAATTTCATGTTTGTGACAGTTCAAGAATGATCTCATTCAATGAAGCAGTAAAGATTTCAATGCACAGGTATTGTTGCAATTAAAAAGCATAATCCATGATGTATTCTGTCCCAAAACACATAAGAAAGGTAACTGCCACGTTTCAGTCACTCCTCTGATTTCCTGTGTAAATAGGGAAAAACCCTGAATATCAGATTTGTTTCATTTAATGTTATGTACCTTATCCTTGGTATCTGCTTAGTCAACGATAAGGTACATGTGTCTCCAAAGCTAATTCTCTTCTTCAAATAACTAAAGCATGAGGACAAAAATCACCATTTGGATAATGATAACTGACAAAGTTAGGCTTTGGTTGAAACAAATCCCGATTTTAATTTCTCCATGTCTCAATGCCCTGTCTTTAGGTCCAGATTGCGCTCTTTTCTTCAGAAGCTCCTGCTGGAAATTTTAAAGCTCTTTAGAATTCTAGTTTTACCATTAGAGTTGTCATCTACTAATTCTCATTGTTACTGATGATTAATTCTAGCTTTTGAATTTCACACCTTTCCTAAATATTTTTAAAAATAGAAATATTTTATACAGTAACACAGAAAAGTTGAAGAATCTGTTGCAAATAATAGTACCAGGAGAGAGAGAAACCTAGATGATAACAGCTGAGATCTGCTGCTGTGTTCCTCTGTGTGCTCGACTCAGCAAGATTATGTATCCTGTTAATGCCATCTACTTTGGAATCAAGCAGCATCCACATCCTTTTTGGTCAGTTTGACAAGATGTCACTATTAACTTACGCCCTGTCAGATATCACTTTATTTTCCCAAATGGAAATACTTCTGATTTCTTCCCATTCTTTCCTTTCTCTTTCTTCTTTTGAACATGTTCCAATTTTGACTTCATGCTCAACTGCTTTAAACAGCTTTAACAGTCCATGTTAGTACCAGTAAATTAACTTTTTCTAAAGTCAGTTAGTTCCTCATCTCTGTCCTACAAGTGATACTGTCAGTAAATGTAGCCCAGACCATAAAGATAACTTTCCTCTGAAAAAGCTTCGCACACTCAAAATCTCCCCAGTCTAACTAACCTTCCCCCAAAAACAATAGGTCAAAAGACATTTTGTTAGGCACTCTTTGTAGACAAAACACATTGAATTCTTGTTGAAGCAGTTCACAGTACAAGTCTGCAAACATACTTTTCCCCCCCAAGGAGTCACCTGACTTTATTTTGTTTAAATATTGTCAATCATATTAGCTTTCCTCTATCCACATTTTCTACTGAAGAAACTTTTATTTTATTCAAAAACTTCTGAAGGCTTAAGGACAAGAAGTTGAGATTATGGTCACAATTATGAAAATTATAAGTAAGGAAAAATGCATGCCTGGCTAAAAAACCCCTACACTTTTAACTCCCAGTTAATGATTTGTAAGACTCCCTTGCTCTGTTAAAACTGATCATATACCTCTGATCATAATCCTCTGAATTTTAACAAATCTTTTAAGAGCACATTATCTTTTTTCATAAAAAAAATTGTGCTTATCTAGGATACTGGAGATTAGTCTTACAACTAGGGAGAGAGAAGAAAGATTAAATTATACATACACCTTATGTTTTATATAGAATTTCCTACATATTTTATTCTAGGGACATCATAGAGTACAATTGCAATTGCTTATCAACCTAAAATCACTTTCTATAGGTTTTGTCAAATTTATTAAGCATGGAAATGATCATATGTATTTTAACATTTTTTGCTGTGTAATAAGGGGATTCATATCAATTTTATGCTTGACTGGTGAAGAGTAATAATTCTTTTGACTTTCTCAGCTAGTTCAGGGTCTTCTGCCTTCAAAATCTATCATAATTGAAGTAGTTTCTAGCAAATAGTAGACTTGTCATCATGCATTAGCATTTTAAAGCTGATGTTAGGACGTTAATAAGATTTAACAGGCCTGATCAGCCTTACCTGAGTCTTCCAGCCACACCTATGTGTCCAAAGGCTCCAGTTCAGGTCCTCAATGGGCTCATCAGGCCCCTCCAGAGCTATGCTGGAAGAGCACTGAACCTCTGCTAAGACACAGGCCTTCCCTTGCCTGTCCATGGAGCCCCATAATCAGAACTCTGTTGCCACCATGAGGGACTTGTGCTGAGCTGAAGCCTCACTGTGCACTGCTGGGTAGGTGCTGGCTGACACTGTACTATCATGCCTGCTTAAACCAGAGCCAGCAGTCGAGGTTAGGATGGCTCCATCCAGTTCGGTCTGGATTTTGGGAGACAGATGGCAACAGGGTAGCCAAGGGCTGTCAGGAATGATGACCCAGATGTCTTGCTAGTATGCTAATACGACTATAAATCAATCATCCTACTCCATAAATAGCAGACAGCCCAGAGTCCTTGAGCTCTCCAGCATAGCAGTGGGCTACATGCCAGGATCTCCCCTTGAGTAAGGGCATCTTTGAAAGTTACTCCTCGAGGTTGAGATGTTCCTTGCTGCAACAGATCTTTGGTAATGATTAATAGTGTGCTAAACTTTGAAATATTAGCTGAGTGATACAAGGGTTACACAAGCACATAATCATTTAGAAGTAAACCGTTGACCAAATGTAGGACCAGGACTGGATTCAGTTACACCTAAACTCCTCTCTGAGATGGAGTTAAGAACACAAGGAGATCCCTTCTGGACATCGTGACTCAACAGGAGGCTCTTCCTGCGTTATCCAACCCTGTCCTCCATGCAGATATCAATCCAGTCTATCTTGTCATGGAAACCTGTTAAACCACTGTCACATTTACCATTGAATTTTGATAGCTCACTGTTTTATATCAATAAAGTATATTGTTGTTTTTCTATTAGGATTGAAGTGCATCGCTCCATTCATGACACAAGGACCTCTTCTGCCAAGTCTCTTGGGCACCCTCAGCTCCTGGTGCTCTTAAGGAGCAGCAAGACATTTCTACTTCCTAACAATTGATTTTGGATGAAATACGCATTACTTTTGCACTAACATATAGGTATATGTTCAGAATTAATACTGAAATACTGAAACAAGGATGGAGCTGTATCTTCAAACAATAAAGCAAATTGTTTTTTAGAAGTAGCATGTCTGAATTAAAAGTTTTTTCTAATTTCTGTGTAATACCACTTCTTTCTTAGCCTAAACATATATGAAATGCAAGACTCAGGAAAATATTATAAAACACTTTATAAACAAATTCTCTTTTTAAATAAAAAATAATAAATTGACTGTTTACTTTCATCCTGAAGTACTCAGATTTGGAAGTAAATGCATCTTGTTTATATTGGTAAATATTTTTAAAATATTTTAAATATTTTTTCCTTTTCTTTTTTTTCACCTTAGTGTATTTTAACTTCTAATAAATATGGTCCTAAAGTAGCCTGTATTTTAGAGAATCCAAATAAATTTTTGTCACAACCAGTATAGAGAACATAATAAACTTGCATTAGAAATTGATACACTAGAATTTATACTGGTTTTTTTTTCCTATGCTACTGAACCTTTCCTGAACTTTTTCTGGGCTATGAGATGTCAAGAAAGGAATCAGTATTTTATCAGCTCACAAGTACCTTCAGTGCCTAAGAGACATCACCAACAAGAAAATGTTTATTGTTACAGTAAACTCTGGTAATCCAAAATAATTTGTTTATTTAAAGGCTACTGTCGATCATCCCTCACAGGACTTTCTTTCCATTCTTGGGAAATATCAATATACAGGAAATTCTGCCTATTTCTTAGGGAAAAAAAATCCAAAGAACAGACGTTTTTCAATTAAAATCTATGCTCTTCTATTATCCCTGTGGAGCTCTTTGGGTTTTAAAATTTGATAGGAAAGAAATCATCTATATAAAGACTTTAGAAGTTCTTAGAACATCAAATCATCTGTTTAATGGCCATTCAGATAATTTCTTATTCCAGTGCTAATCAAAAAAGCATACACTGAATGCTGATTAGATTTGGTCATAATCTTTTGAATCAAATATTTTTTTCCTAGGAAACAGAGATTTGTCAAAATTAAACACTATATCAGTAATGTTAAATTCTTTTGCTTTAAAAAACAAATAAGATGAGAAGGCAACAAAATAGATGCTTCACACTTATATGATGCAATTTTACAATGATTAAACATAGTCTGGGATGAAGCCAACTTCTGGGACTCCTCATCGTATAATCCTGCAGTGGTAGCTGGAACATGGGAAATACTGATTAGATAGTTAAGAAAAAAAAAACTACCACAAGGAGGTGTTCAAATATTGGAACAGGTTACTCAGAGAAATTCTAGGATGTATATTCTTAAAGATATTCAAGATTCAACTACCACAGACCAGAGTATCTTGATTTAATTAGATATATTTTGAGCAGAGAGAGGGCTGAGTACCTCCAAATTTTTTTTTAAAACTAAATTATTCTATGATTTTTCAGTTCTAAGAGTGATGCAATTTCTGGCCAAAACCAGTGTTGCTTATCAATTAGAGTAGAACTATCAGCACTGTGTTTAGGACAACTGCCTGGAACATCGATATCAAAGTCTCTTCTCTGACTACTGAAGTGTGGGGTTTTTTTTTGGAAAACTTGATCTACAATATTTTACATCTTAATGCTGTCTAGTACCAGAATCTAGTTTTTGTCTGATACCATTTTATTTCATGAAGGATGGAAGCTTTTTTCTAAACCTAAACATGGGATGTTTAGGTTCAGAAACATCCCAATGGTGTGATGAAACCACCATTTCTTGCTTCCATTTTTCTTTACTTTAGGAATTGTTGGCAAACGTGAAAACCGAAACATCCCCAAGGACTGATGTATTCTCAAGGTCTAAGGAAAGAGGAAGCTATTTTTATATATCTAGTTATAATAAACCTGTTCCATATCGTATTTTTAAACAATCATATTCTACAATTTCTCCTCCTTTTTATCTAGTTGGCTTACATTTATTGTCCTAGGGTTTGTTTTATATGTTTTGACTTTATTAAATTTATGTTTGTTCTTTCTTTAAGGATTATATTTTATCTTTGCTTCAACACTCTTTTTCTAATACCCTTTGTCCTTTTTTAATACACAATCTGGAATTCTATCTTTATCAACCCTCTGATGTTTCAGAGAGCTTTAAATTTAACTCTTTTTTTAAAAAAAGTTCCTAGTATATCTGATGATTCTGCAAAACTATTGATATTTCTAGATATCACAGGCTGTCTCTCAGCTACCAGATGTTTGTTAGAACAGGTTCACTGGGAGGAACTTCTCTTTTATATTTAGGACAAATATTATCAACAATCTGAAACGAAACAATGTTCAACAAGAAACACAACTCAGCTAGTTTTTACCTGCATAGAAAACCTCGCCCTGAGGGAACCTGCAATATGCAAACTGCTGCTGTGCTATCCCTGACTGGAAGAGACTCAATGGATGCAAAAAAGACATCTGGGTTATCAGTTACCCATGAGTTCACTTTAAAATACAGATAGGTTTTAAAAGAAAAGAAACCAGAAACATGCAGCTGTACAATAGAATACAAAGTTCACTTTCTGATTGTAACCTTTAAAACAAGGTCAAAAAGAAATCAGAAAATACAGTCTTAACATAGTAAAATCAGAAAATGGCATCAAGATTTGACACTAATCACTTTACTGCTTGTCATTTATAATGCCCTGAGATAGCCCATCTTCGAAAGTTACTCAGCTGCATCTTGTCCTGACTGTACTATTACCCATTGAGACCATCTCTCACTCCTATTCTTGTTATACTGAAATCTGAGCTGTATTTTCAGAAAACTATAATTTTAAGCATATGTCCTAAGACCTTCAGTTTTTGTTTCTCCTTGCCACATGCTTGTATTTTTGATTATTCATGGTCTTCTCTGAAAATATAAATAAAAGACTGATGAAACTGTCTGGAGCTGAAAAACATACATTGCAATATATTATTATAATAATTTTTATTTCTAGGTTCACCTTCCTGAATATGGAATGGGTTGTACTGTATGTATTGTAAACTCTCAGGTCTTACTACAGACAGCAAGATTTTTCATAGGAGTTTTTCCCTTCTTCAAATAAGTTCATAACTTTTTTGGGGATTGGGCTATTTTTTTCTTGTTTGTTTGGGGGTATTATTTGTTTGTTTTAATAAGGAAGTATAATTTACCTAGCATTTTATTTTCAAAGGTGAAATACTATGGTGCATTTCCATATACATAGTCTATTAATAACACACATGAGCAGATTTTCTTCTGGAGTGATTATCCAGTAATCCTGCAGCCACTGCTCATAATTGGCTTGGCGATTCATTCTGCGTGCAGCTTGCAGATTCCTCTGATTCTCACCTCCTCTTCAATTCTAGTCAAATGATAACTTTAAAGATAATAGGTCCATAGGCAAATGGTACTAGTAGAGAGATAAAGGCTCTATCAGCTATTTGTTAGGGAGCAGAAAATCAGTGCCAGTCAGTAGAGAAGTTATTGAGGAAGAGTAATTTTTCCTACCATAATAACTTGAAAATTGTCTTTAATATTTAAGATCTTGGGTCTTGGTTCATCTTTACTCAATGAAAAGTGAATTCTTAAAGAACAATGCATTTTGTCATAAAATATGTGCCCAAGGACATATGAATTTCTATTTTGATACACTTATTTCTCTTTCAAATAATAAAATAAATTTATGTATCTCATTTTTCACATGTTTAAATTTAAATGATTCCCACTTACCCATGCAAGTTTTTGCTTTCTCTCTGTCATGCAAAGTAAAAGAACAGAGAAATAAGTCAATAAGTCTGTCTGTAGATAAAGTCTTCTCAGAGAAGGGTGGGGAAAAATAATCTCTTGGAGTAGGTCATTCTTCCTCTTTCATTTTTCCTCCACAGATAAGGAACTACAGATGCTACAGGATTCAAATCACTGCAAGATCATAACTGTGGCATCTGTGGAAGTTTCATAGTGAAATCAGCACAGTATAAGAAAATTGTATGGCACTATTTGTCTTTAGAGTTTTAGACCTTCCTATACCACTGCAAGAAAATATAAAATATTTCAAGATCTGTTTAATTTAATCCATAGACATAACCTGTGGCATACCATCATAACTTGTGGTATACAGGTTACCAGAGTGTGTCTTGTCTACTGAACTGAAATTTCAGAAGTTTATTTATGAAAAAAAAAAAAGAAATACTCTCATTCACACACATACGCAGATTTGGACAAAAGACTGAAATAAGGAATTTTTTTTTTCTTGCAAAGCAAGATCGCATAAACAGTCACACACTTCGATCCATAGACTATTTGAGACTTATGTGAAGTGAAATGAAATGCCTATTGTTACACAAAAACACAAATGTTACATATTCTGCCAAACATATCCCAGCAAACCTGTTTTCAATCCAAAATGCCTCTCCAAGTGGCCACTCAGTCTGTTTACACAAGTATCACATCACAGTTAACATGGTCTCTTTTCTTTAAAGCACACTTTTGTCAGCTGGCATTCCAACAGTCCTTTACAGTTCCATATTCACATGTTCAGCCATCAGCTGGCATGTGAACAAAATATTAACTATAAAATATAGACTTAAAGTTTTATTTTTTAAAGTTGATGTTTTTTGAAGTAACAAAAATACTCCAAGGATTCTAAGACAAGCTTCAAACAAGCAACTGAAATGCTTTCGTCCCTTTGACAATCCACAAGTCTCCTTTATATTTTCTGTTCCTAAGGGTAAATTGAGTCACTTTCATGGAAAGTGTATCTTCAAGCCATAGCTGAAATATGTAAGAACTTAATCAGCCTTAGGTCATTCTAAAAATGAATCAGGAAAAAAGAAAAGTCTGTAATCCCTACGCTTACATCAGCTATACAGGAAGCTGTATGAGTGTTTGATATAGTTAAATAGATTTAATCTCAAAGTGTTTTAAACAGATTTAAAAATTCTGGGATAAAATCAAGGCACATTTGAAACCATTTGAAAATACCCACTAATTCCACTGTAGCACATTTTTCAGTCCTTGAGTTGCTTACAGAAAAAATATTTGCCAAGAACCATATTTACCAGTGATTTAACAATACTACTTGTCCAGCTCCTCTCAGAAAAATCTACAACCAGCCAAATAGAAAGAAAAAGAAAAAACAGCCCAAAAAGCCCAATATTGTAATTTTTCCTGATTGTGAATATTTTGTTGCTTGAGCACACTTTGTATACTACTTGGAAGCAACTGCTGAACTATTACAGTTTACATTAAAAATGCAAACAAGAAAATCTGCACTTTGACTCCATCTCAACATCTGCAGGCTTTGAAAATGAAGCGTGAAGATGAAAAAATGTGCAAAAGATCTTAAAACAGTTATTTTTCAAGTTCCTGAACTTTTCAGTTTTTTTCAGTCCTATCATAAGTATGTAAGACATCTCCACCTTAGAAAATTAAGATAATTTGCAATTCAAACTCTAAGGTATCAATTAAACCTTCAGTCTTCTAGACCACTTATTATATGAGTACTATAAAATATCTTTAGAACTGGTTGCATTACAGGTTCCTGACTGGGATCTTTTCATTGCAACCCTTGAGTAAGACTAAAACTGTAAAACCAAAATTATAAATCTGTGACAAATCATTGAGTGCAACTGCAAAAGTCTGGGTCAGCTGCACTCATGAGTTTAATTAAAGCTGTCTGGAAACTACCAAGTCCACACATATTTCAAATTTTGCATGTCCCATCTGTATGGCTGTGTCATTTACAATGCACAACAAGCATTCCCTTTATGGTGGTCTCCATAGTCTTTTACTTGTGCTCGGATACCATTTGGGTTTGTCTGATGGTCATAGCTAACAGGTCATAATTTCCTGCTCTCAGGAGTGTTGCTTGGCAGTGACCATTCAAATAAAATTAGTATCACTGAGAGACTGGAGGCTATATCACACAGCCAGGAGGCAATCCATACAGTGCTACCACCTCACTTTGTGGTTTCAGGCAGGTTCTTTTATTTTTCCATCTGTAAAATGAAAATAGCAGTGGTTCATCTTCTTTTCTTGGGTGCCAGAAAAAAATAGATCTGGTCTAGTTGAAGTAGTAAAGGTAAGGCAATGAATTATGCAAAGACAAACTAAAGAATAGAAAAAAAGATTACATATAAAACACAAGACAGAAAAGAATTGTTAAATTTGAAAATAGAATAGAATGGTGATGTCAAGGTAATCAGTTCCATCAAGGAGAATGTGTAGTTGGGCACTGGGAATGGAACTCTCCAGCCACAAGGTATATTGATCAGTATATCACTGTTTAAATTTTAGACTCTGATTTGGCTAAAGAATTCAATAAACTTATGATATGCCATGAAAGAAGGTGATAATGGAGAAAAAATATGGCATTTTAATAATAACTCCATCCAAATCAAGAGGACAGTGTAAATATGTAAACTACTTAAGTGTATTTTTTCTGAATTGGATTCAATGTGTTTCATGTTGTAATTCTGACTCATAAAAGTTGGTGTTATAGCTGTAAAATTTCCTTCATCACTTTTTGATATTATGCTGAAGATTTGGAATATTATAGTTCAATATAAATTTGCTTTCCAAACAGGCAGAAATCATTCTTTTTCTTCCAGGGGCTGGTATGTACAAAAATAACTAATTATATTCATATTCTACAAGTAGAATGAAGCAACAAATGTTTCATAGAAGAAAAAAGGACAGCTTGAACAAATAACTCTTCATTTTGTTGTATTTTAATGGATGTAAAAGTGGAGAGTGCTTTTAAAGGAAAGTGTTTTACAATGTATGTTTCTAGGTCACAGGTATACAGCTTGATTCTTTTCCACCAGTTTTGTGTCTGAATAATATAATAGTATCACAGTGAGGATTTCTTGTAAAAGGAATGGAGTATTAGTCCATGACGACATATTTATTCCATACTGGAAATATTTTAAGGGCTCAACTGTTTTTTACAAGCTGGTACATTTGATAATTACAGCTGTTCCTAAAGGATATAGTAGGAGCAATGGCTTAAACACAGACATATCCTAACAGTATTTGTGACAAAAGATGACTATTTAAATTGTGTACAGTGTTCCTGTGTACGTATATATATCCACCTGAAAAATACATATGTCTGCATATCTCTGTGTCATGTCATAAGTAAAAGACTGCATAAAGTGAGTAGATTCCTTTAAAATAGAAAGAGATCACAAAGAAAGTCTAATTGTCTTCTGCAGGCCTTTAAATAAACCTGTGTTTCTTAGTAGACAGAAAGGCTAAACTGCCCTGCTCTGGCACTCTCTATCCTCTATCCCTGCTGTGAGAGGCCAGCACCCAGTAGAAAAGAGGATCTGCACACTCTTTGATACCAAATCCTAGAGTGTAAAATAAGTGCCATAAGTTTTATGCTATTATACCCCTATCATTCTGGACTTCTTTACAGTCTTGACATTACTCTAGGCACTCTGACCTGCAAAGGAAAGAGGAAAATAACATCTCTTCCTACAATGATGATGTTTTAGATCCTCAAGGGCATCAAGGCATGATGTCAGAGGAGATCAGGGAAAGGTACATTGAATGGCAAAGCAGGCTGATTTAGAAGGCAGCATCTCTAGGAAGGGTGGATGAAAAGCACAGTACCTGTCTTAGGTACATTTATGATTTCTTCTTGAAAGCAGATGAATTCTTACAAAATGTTTCAGTTTTTAGGATACAGGCTACATGTAAAAAGTATAAAGCCATTGAAAATTTGGTGATTAACATGAGGTAGAGCACAATTTTAACAGTTGCATTTTTATTGATGTTAATTCTCTTCACAAAGAAGGGAAAATTACTATCATCTGCACAGCCTTTGCTGCTGTTAAAGCATTTCTTTATTGAAAATCACTCAAACAAGATCAAATTAGCTGATGATAAAAATCTCAGAGAGCTAGTGTGCGAGATATATATGGTTTAAAGAAAAGCAATATTAAAGATGTTTTTCAATCAAGCCTTTTTTTTTTCCTATTATCCTATCTTTGCTTTTACTTTTTCACTACATTTAAAGTACTTTTCTGAGTGCTTGAGACTCTGTACACTTTCTCTTGGGCAAATTAGAAGTAAAGGGGTTTTGCTGTTGTGCCTGAATTGTGATTCAAAGGTAACTGCCTGATTTGCTGTGTAGAGCAATTACATTTCAAATACGAGTTTGTCAGAAATTAGGTCAAGCCTGTTGTGTGAGGTAAATGCAGTGAAACATTACAAAAAACTTCATATAATCTATTCAGTATATTCCAATTTCTAAGCCTCATACAAATGTATGAATTGTGGTTTTTTCTTAGATTATATTAATTTATGGCAATAATATTTAACATACCTGCTTATAATCCAATAGATTTTCTTTGAAGGTGTTTTCTCATCCAAGACATCAAGACTAGGTTTTATATGTTGCCAGGTATTTTAATTTAAGAAATTCAATAACTGAACTTCAGATGTTCCTCAGAGACAGTAAACATATTATTTTGCTTTGTACACTGTTGTAATAAGAATTTAAACAATAAATTTCGCAGTAGTTGGTATAAACTACATCCCTGCATTTCATTGTATTGTTACGTACCAAACAGCATACCATATAGCTACAATTTCTATTCAAGACAAATTATCTAATATTTAATTACTTTAATTTCTACTTTTGGAAAGTTGTATTAAATCCTAGTTTTTCTTTAAAATACAGTGTTTCAATCCACTTCTACAAAAAAACCTAGCACAAACTTGACCATGTGATTCAGATACATTTATGGTTTTCTCTAGAACCCTTGATCGTTGTATTTCCTTCTGTACATAGGACCAACTTCAATGGAAGAAGTAAAAATACTCCATAGTTAAATTAGCTGGTAGTCTTACAGTAAATGTACCTAGTGAGATAGTGTTGGAATGTTGGATCTGGAGCTGGTTTCTTTCTTCATGAATGAACACTTTGTTTTCATGTAATTCATTCAAATGTCATTGTCTCCAGTGTTTACAAAGGGTGTGTATGGCTAGATCCCCTGCATCAGGTCCATCAGAGAAGCTAGGTAGCACTCTTTTAGTTTCTGGAAATAGATGCTGAGTTCTTTTGGTAAGACTGGCTCTGGCATGCATAGAAGATCCATATGTATCTTGTAAACTCTCACACTGAAATAGTAAGATTCTGCTACTCACATGCTACACTGATGTTTTACACTTTAATTTTTAATTTGGGGTTTTGTTACAGTTCAAATAACATTTAGTTTATGGAATTTTCATATCTTCTGTTCACTATACTATGATTTAATAGGAAATCTTTTCTGATTCTTCTATCCATATATCCTATAATTGGAACAAATATTTTTAAAATAGGTTTTGTTTTTAAAAAATCATCAGCTAAAAATACAGCTTTTTTTTCTTCTCCAGAAATACACTACTGCACAAGCGAAGTTTTGGCTTTTTACTATGCGTGTTTATTTTATTACTTCCCATGTGTCATTGCCATAGAGAGTGTAGTTACCAAAACTGACCACAAACAAATCTCAACAAGAATCTCCGTAAAAAGTGAACTATGAAAAGAATCATATGAGCCTGAATAATGATAGCAGTCTACAAATTTCTCTAGCTGATCAGTGTGAAAAAATATATGACAATTTCAGGTGACAAAACATATTAATTAATTAAAGAGAGTATATATTTCCTTCTTATTCACATTCCAGTTCTTTACCATAAAAAGGTAACCGGGAGGCAGAAGCTCTAGTTTATTTTCAGTGCTATACTGCAAGTGCGAAGGCTAATTGCAGAACTCCCTGTCAGAATGCATAATGTTTCCCATCTGAATAGATTTCACGTCTAGCTAAAAAACTGTGTTTCCGCTAGGCAGCTAGAATAAAATGTAAAAAATTCCCAAACCAAACCAAAGCAACAAATAAACCAACCCCAAAACAAACAACATCCCCTCTCATGATTAGGGAATACAGTTCAAGGTTTCTGAATTGACAGCAAGCAAGTTTGTTACAATCAAAATGCTTGTCATTATATGTCTGAGGTGAAATCATCTATTAAAGTTGTGATTATATGTTAAGGGTTAAATTTTCATTTCCATACCGTTATGCTCCACACCATGCTCCTTAGAAGAGCCTGAAGGGAAGCCTTGCAATAGGTTAAATGAAACTTCCCTGGGGGCAGCATTCCAGGAAACAGCCAGAGATCTAGGACTTGCTAAATCTCCTGACTTCAAACCTTGACACAGAGGTGAAGATGCAGCATGTAGTTTGACACAGAAACTGATTGCCATGATAAACCACATGGCATCTCAAAGAAACAGCTATATTTAACAGAAATCCTTTGTCCCCTCTATCCAAAATATATGACAAGAGTGGGAAAAGAAAAAGTTTCTTCTACTCACTGATCTTGCAATGATTTTTGTGCTGTGCTGTCTCCACAGGATCTCTGCTAGAGGATAGGCAAGGATTACACGTTGAATTAACAGTACATTTCAATATATGATAGTTTTTTAATTTTTCTTCAAATGCTTGATTTGGGTCATGAGAAAACAAAGTTTAATCCTTGTACCTTTACATAAAGGCTAGATAGCCTACAAGTGATGATGGAGATAGGGGGAATAAGCAGCAGTAGTGGTCACATACAGTGCTCCCAGGGTCAGGGTCTCACTTTTGGAGGAAAGCAATTCTCTTCTGACCAAAGCATATGGAAGTTTTCTGTGCAAAGCCAATGTCATGGACTAATTTTTTGGTAATACATATTTATAAAGAGTTGTTCCTTAATTGAAAAACTCTAATTAGCTATGATTGTATTACAAAGACAATATATTTTTGTTTCCTAGGTCTTGGAGAGAATAGCTTTCTCTTTCTTGAGGGAAGAAAGGAAAAGAGAGCAACATTTTAAAGCTGTCACACTAATTTATTTGTCCTTTTTTTTAATGTTTTCTTCTCATACAAGCTAATCTGAGCTTTACTATGAAATGCAGCTTTGAGTTGGCAGGCCTGAAGCCTGATTGAACTGCTGAAGAAAAAATACATCCCTTAATACCACAAATAATACAAGAAAGCTAGTTTAATGTTTCTGTGGTAGACTGGCATAAGGAATTATCTAAATAAAATAGGTTCCTGGATTCATTATTTCTTGACAAAGTCATCACTGCGCTCAGAAGTCATTGAAATTTCATTCTCCTGTTTTGTGTGTTAAGCCATCAAATTACTTGTATGCCCTCATTTTCATAACTTCTAACATAATAGATGAAAAAAAGAAAGTGAGTCGTTGCAATGGTGTTGTTATTTGTTCTGAAGTTGAGACAAGGCATACTATTACTCCTTTCAGGATACAGACGTGAACTTCTAAGGATTTTGACAGATGATTCATGACTTTTAAAAGACCTGTTCCCATTGTATTTCCGAAATTAAGTATGAGCAAACTTGAACAAACTGTATAAACATGTTTAGATCTCAAAGGGGATCTGAGGGATCTGTAGCACTGTGCTCAGAACTGAAGAAAAGTCTAAACATTTTCTCAGGAAACCTTTACATGTGAACACAAGGAATCAAATGATCCTGATGCTAAAGGAAACTGCATACAATGCAGCAAATTATTTTTCTCCCTAGGAAGGCAAGATAAACCTCATTTCAGTCAAGGAAGTAGAGCAGATGGTAACGCTAAGTTAAGCAACATAAATACAAGAACAGATTAAAAAAATAATTGTAAAATAAGATTTGGATGGCTAAATCAATCTAGTATTTCTTAATGAAGTGTTAGCAAATATTTGACGTTTTACTTACATACATAAGTAACACTTTTGTAGCTTTTAGGAAATAACAGATTTATAAGATATAGTTACTCTGTGTAATTTTTCTTTTTGTGTTACTGGTAGAAGAAAAACATTGGGATTTGCATCTTACCTAGTTTTTCAAAAAATTTGATTAACCCATATAGGTAAGCCAACCTACTGGGCTAAAATCAGCCCAGGAATTCAGGCAGCCAAGGAGCAATGCAAAACCTTTGAGGCACGAAGGGAATAAGCTGCCAAGTAGATTGAAAGCCATGTAAAGGAGGAATGTCTTGTACATGGTGAAATCCATGTCCGTCATATGATTTTCATGCTATGGTTCAAAACCTGTCAGCACTGAGAATATGCAGAGGACTAACATTTCATTATGACTCTTCAATGGAGTACAAAGAGCTGTCAGAGGAAGGAAATTTGATGTGGAATTTATCTAGGCAAGCATTAACTCTGTGAGATTCAACCAATGAAGGTTAAGCACATCTGTGGCACATATCTCAGTAATGGCATATATCAGAAGAGATGGAGACTCTTTCCATGAAAAGCAAGGAAATGTCTAAAGCTATGATTATCTCTGTATGTGATGTCAGCTTGGATTTGAATCCAAACTTGAGTTCAAACATCTTTGTTGTTCAAGTGCTGATTTTTTCCGTGGTCTGATGCTGAACAAAGCATCTGGTTCCCAGTTGGGGAAACTCAGATCTGAGGAGCTGGGTTTTGTGTAACAGAATGGATGTGACTCTATGTCTTACATTCAGATTTTGGCATTAGTTTTCCAGACTCTTAGATTTACTGAGATTAATAATTAATTTAGATAAGATCCTGAATACTGTCCTCAAGCTCATTTCATGTGATACATGATGCTGTGATCCCTTTGTAGCTGAGTTAATTTTGTCTATGCTTTCTTGCCTTGTTTTTTAGGATGTGTATGGCTTTTTATTTTTGCTCTTTTTTAATCATCAGGAACATTTCTCAGTAATCATGGGCCTTTGAATATAAAGAATAGTCCTGTCATGATTCTATTTACCTCCCTCAGTGTATTTAGATGCTTTGATGTCTTCATATTGACTCTGGTGTGTCAAAGTTTGCTGTGTGTGATTTCTAAGTCAGTTTCTCTCTGCTGGGCTTAATTCCTACAGACTGCTGCCAGGTTTAGGGACCTGGTGAGCCTCAGAGCAGACCTTGTCAGTAAAACTGAGACAGAAGTGGCTTTAAGTCTTTTCTGCATCATTTATCACTAGATCCCTTGCCTATTGAAAAGTGAGATTACATTTCTGTGTCTTCCTTTTGCTGCATGTGTACCTACAGAAATCTCACTTGTTGCCTTTTGCATTATTTTCTATTTCCAAATCCAGTTTCAACTTCTGGATTTTATTTCAAACCTGTATGCTTGAGCAATATTCTCTTTAGTTTTCTCAGGTCACTGCTTCCCACTTCTACCTTCTGTTTATTTAATTTTTGCATTTAAGGTCAGTCATGTGTTCCCTGTTCATCTATGCTGGCCATCTCCCATGATTACTAGACTGTCTGCACATTGGAAAGGACTGGTGTCCTTGAAGATGAGCTAGCTTTCCTAGGCTATATAGGGCCGTTTTTTTCATCTGCCCCCACCAATCAGATTCCAGAAGAAGATAAAACCTGATATGTTTGAAGTCCAGATCTGTAGTTCTGCTATTCAACTGATTTTTAGTTTTTAGAAGAAGGATTTGTGAGGCTTTAGAAGGTTTGTGGATCAGGTGGTCTGTAGCAGATGCTCATTTTCACATCACCCATGTTGGTCTGTCCTTGACCAGCTTGCTCTTTGCTCCAAGGTAAAGTTCTATGCATGTTTCCTGCTTCATTGCACTAAATTCAGCCCCTCCTGCTTGTCTTTCTGTCCCATCCATGCGAAAGGGCCTGTATCCATCTGTTGTACCACTCCATTCATGAGTCATACCTCGTTATATGTCTATGATTCTAATGAGACCACAGCTCTGGAACTGTTGATAGGCAGTCTCTAATTTCTCCAGCTTGTTTTCCATGCAGTGTGCCGACATGCGGCTTGTATAGCAGTAATGAGGGGGCCTCCACCTGTATGGATTTCTCTGTGCACTGCTTCATAGCCCTCAGGTATATTTCCCCTTCACTCCTCTTCAGGTATTTTCAGTTTTTCCCAACAGCCTTGTTTAAAGCCCACCTCAGTGAAGTAGCAAACCACTTTGTAAAGAAGTGCTTCCCTGGCTTTGTCAAATGGCTTGTGTCACTCCTCAGGTAGTTCATGGTAGCAGCAGTGTGAAGGTGGGGCAACACAGCCTCTGAGCTGGTGGTAAAGCTGTGCCTTGGATTCTAGCTTCTCATTAGCTGTGAAAACTATGCTGACATGCATTCCGCTGTATCTTAATTTGTCTGCACTGGTTTCTAAACTTGCTCTAGTCAAGCTAATTCAGGCTGACAAATGGATTATCTTTGTTTTTACCAAATGGGTACTCAGGGTAGCCGTAATTTGATGCTACAAGAAGAGAAAGAAAGATTTTGTGCATTTATGAAATTGGAGGTTGGAGTTCTGGACTCTGCATAGGCTGATGGTTTCTGTCTTGCAGAAGCAAAATGCCAGCTTAGTATCTGTGTGAAGGAGCTTCTTTGTGTAAGAAAACTCAGCTGTAGCTGTGAGCCAGAAAACCCCATTCCTTGTTAGGGAAACTGAGTACCAAGTACTGTTGTCTCCTAAGGAGTTTAGAATTCAGTAAATGCCATAGAACCCGTGTGGTTCTTTAAAAGTCAGCAGCTCATAAGCCATGCTGCTACCTCGTGTCTTCTCTGTAGTGTTCAGTGACAGATCAAGAAGCAATAGGTGCAAGTTGAAACACAGGAAATTCTACTCGAACATTGGAAAACATGATTTTACTGTGAGTGTGGTCAGATAGTGGAACAGCTTACCCAGAGATGTTGAGAAGTTCCTGTCCTTAGTGCCATTCAAAGTCCAACTGTACACGGCCTTGATCAACCTGTTGTAGCCAACTTTGCTTTGAGCAGGTGGCTTGGAATAAACAATGCCCAGAGGTCCCTCCCAGTTTCAAAGACTCCGTGCTAGCCATTACTATCAGCTAAAAAATTGTGTTTGTTCAAAATGCTGAACCTTTCTGAATTCTTGGAAGCATTCCAGCCTTTGACTTAATAAGCTTTGTTATGATAATTTTGAAAGCATAGATAGGTGAAATGTAGTGACATATCCCACTCCACTTAGAGCAATGACAGTTAAGAAGATCTGTCCTGTCTTTCCATAAATCCATCAAAGAAACCACCAATCAGAATTTAAATATTCTTATCTGTTGGTTGCAGTTGAGTTTGTATTTATTTATTTCCTTTATCTGAGCTCTGGATTAAGGTCAAAAGAAGAAATGGTTGCAAGGCAGAATCACACTGGATTGAGTCATCAGTGATTTTATGGTGTTGATGCCATTCTTAGTATTTTAGACATAAGCATCAATGTCAATGTTCAAAATTACTTCACTTGTTAAAACAGAGTCAGTTTTTGAGGTAAGCATTTCTTTTATGACATTTCCATCATGAAAATCCTATGGACCATTAAAAAATCAACATCATTAGCATACATTTTTCTTGACCCCTATTTTCTTAAACCCCTGCTTTATCTAATGACTTTTGCTACTCTTTTCCAGCATTTCTGAGCATAGCATTCTCATGTAGGAGGAAAAAATTCTCTTTGGAGTATTCTTCCACTTCCTTTTTTTCATTAACCACGCTTACACGTCAAACACACATTTCATGGAAGGTAGTAACTGAACAAATTGATTCTATTATTTTAATTCTTGCCTTTTTTTTTTTAATATTGAATACAATACCCAATCTTGCTTTTCTGCCTGAAGTCAATCCTTTTGGAGTCTTTGCATTACACAAGACTAGGACTTTTGTCACGTCTATTTACACTTACCTTTAGTAATCTTAGAATATTTGGTCTTTTTCATCATCATCATCATCCTTACATTTCAATTCAACCTACAGTCATGAATTATTACTATTATTCTTTACCTTCTCTTTCTCTTTTTGGATGTAAGGTATGTAGAAATAAAGATGATACTCTAAAGCCAAATTGAATAGACAAAATAAACAGTATATCAGAGAAGGAGATATATTGTACAACAGAGCAAGTATATTGGTAGTTCGTTAACATTTTGGTAGCACCCTAATTTTCGTTCTCGATCCCCAATGAGTGGGTGTGGATGTGGTTCCTAAGTTTCTATTGCCTATAAGAAAATCAACATAAATTCTTCTGGATAGGGAAGTATTGAGTGATGGTCATGCTTTTGATAAAGGAATTAAGGATAAGCAAGGAGATAAGCATGATTACATCTGTAAAGTGGCTCATGTGAAAATTACAAAAAGGATCATGTGAGAGAGCTGACGGTCAGTGACAAAGAAGGAGAAAAAATGTTCAGAATTGTACTGCAGAAAGCAGCCTGACACAATCAATTGCTGATATCCCTGGCTGAAGCCACTTCTTGTTTTTGTTTCCGTAAGTCTAAATTTCTTTTTGGCATTGATCCAGTACAAATAAAGTCAACAATAAGTCTGCTGAATGCTCAGTCTGTTTTTGTGATTTTTTTTCTGTTCTCTTTGAGTGTTTTTCATCTCCTTTCTATCTCTGTTGAAATGTGTTTCCTTCTAGTTTGCCAGTGCCAGTTAGGTTATCACTGTATATTGTCTGTTGGCTTAGTGGGAAAGTAAATCTTGGCAAGTTAACGTGGGAGTTCTGTCAAAAAACTCAGGAGTCATTGAGTCATCTCACCAAAATCCACTGTCTCTGTTACAAAGTTGAATAACTGTGTAACATTATGTAAACAGAAGCAAATGTTTATAAAAATGTTATCACTTCAATGAATTAGAGGTTCCATCAAATACATCAGATTGTCTTTCCAATGGTATTTAAAACTAAAAATATGTGCAGAAATTTCACTCAGCTGCCTTTAAAAAGAAACAAGTGATCTGATACTGGAAAAGGGTTGCCTACAAAGCTGATACCTTTAAATTCACACTTTTCTGAAGAAATTCAGTGCTATTTTTCAGATATGTGTTAGAATACTTTATTCTACATTTTTAGACTACTGACTTCTGAAACAAGTCACAAAGGTAAGATCAAGCTCGTAGCATGTACCTTAAAAATTTTTATCCAAGAAATAAGCAGACAACTTTAAATGCTCCTTTTGATCAACATTCTGTTTAAATCACATTCTGTTTATAAAATCACTAGGAGTTCTTTATAAATTTATTAATTACTACACCGAAGAAATTGTAATTGCTGTGGAAAGAACCCAAAGCTACCAGTACAAGATGTCTTCTTGTCCTACAGTTTCCCAAGAACCAATTTAGCTGGAATAAATATATGGCATTGTGAAATCAGTGTTTATTCATGAGGATAAAAACCCAAGGTGAGCTACACGCTTTCATTGAACAGACTGGATAAATTTCCTTTAAGGACCTGAAATTCTCAGGGAAAATCAAGGCACAACATGCCTGCAGAAGCAAGATCTTGTCTCTACAGTATGTATTTAAACTTAGGTAGGCAAAACTTGGTGGCATTCAAAGTGCCCCATCCCTCCACCCAAATATAGAAAATATGGCAAGTTGGTTCTTATTCCCTGAGTGCCTGATACTGCTGCTTAAGCTAGAGCACAGCCAAAATGAAAGCGGTGAGCCTCAGCGGCTGATCGGAACTCGGCACAAAGCCGCGGCTAAATTGTCAGTGGGGCGCTGCACCGTGCCACACTGAATGAAACACTGTGGTTGTTCTGCAAATGAGGCATTTTTTTTTAAACTCGTATTTATTGTTTATGAACAGCTTTTTCTGACAGTCTTGGAAAAGCCTTCAAGATTTTTACTATGACCTGCTTTTATATTCCTCCCTGTAATGGATAAACTGGCAAGGACATAAGTATCAGCAAAGGCATGTTGCTAAATGAGTATCAGTAGACACGGTCCTCAGCATATTATCCCTGTAGTTTGTGAATATAATTCATCCTTATAATAAAATATTATCTCACAGCAAGCCATTGTGGGGCTGGAACACCACACACTAATCAGTCTGTCGTGATTGCTTATATCAGCCTGAGCCTGCTTGTTCTGCAGCAGAAATAACAAATTTTATATCATCTCTGGCAATTCTGGTTTATGAGTACAATTATATGTACTAGGGCCCAATGTTATTAATATAAATAAAAGTAGTAAGTTTAAACAAATCCATGCAGTGGGAACCTTAATTACTCAGCAGTACAAAAATTTGTTAACCTGTTAATAGTACAGTGAACTGAGAACTACATAAATTGCTCATGGTATTTTTCTTCCTACCTTGATTTCTTAAGAATTAGCAAAAAGTTTAAGTAATGTTACAGACATGGCAACTTGCTACACATAATTTATTTTGTCTGAAGATTTACAGATTTACTTATGTTAATTAGAGTTATGTTAAATTAAATAAATAAATTATGTTAATTTTCACAACAAATTCCTCCCCTATGCAGAGTTCTCTAATAGTGATGTTGAGGACTTTAGCTTAATTAGTGATCTTTTGGTTTTATGAGTATTTAATTTTAAATTAGCTATTTTGTGAGGCACACTAATGTTGTCCTCTAGTAGACCGACGCTGTCTGGCTGCCAAACACCCGTATGCCACTCTCATTCCACCTCTTCAGCATGACGGGGGAAAGTATAAGATGAAAAAATTGGTGAATCAAGTTAAGGACAGGGAGATCACTCACCAGTTACTTTCAGAGGCAAAACAACCTTGTCTTGGGGAAGATTAACTTATTGCCAACCAAAAAAAAAATATAATAGGATAGAAACAAAGAATTAAAACTAAATCTGCCCTGTTTCTTCCCAAACATAGCTTTAATTTGCCATTCATGACTCCTCTGCTTTCTCCATTGTCCAGGCAATGCATGGAGATGGGGAATAGCACTTGCAGTCAGTTCATTATACTTCCTCTCTGCAACTCATTGCTACTTACACTCTTCCTCTGCTCCCCTTCCCACAGGCTACGTTATTTCATGCTTTCTTTCCATGGGATGCAGTCCTTGAGGAACAGATTGCTCTGGTGTGGGTCCCCCACAGGGTCACAGGCTCAAGCAGAAAACCTACTGCAGCATGGGATGTGCTTCCCACAGGTCTACAGGTGCTGTCAGGATCCTGCTTCAGTGCTCTCCATGGCATGCAGCTTGTTTCAGGGCATGTCCACCTGCTCCACTGTGGGACTTTCCATAATCTGTAGGATACCTGCTTTGTTGTCCTCCTCCAAGGGCTGCAAGGGGACAGCCTGCCTCACTGAAGTCTTCTCTCCATGGGCTGCAGGGGAATCTATCCTAGGGCCTGGAGCACCTCCTCCCCCTCCTTCTTCACCGACCTTAGTGTCTGCAGAGTTGTCACTGATTGACTCAGCTTTGGATGGCCATGGGCCCATCTTGGACCCAGCTGGAACTGTCTCTGTCCAGTGTTGGGGCATTCCTTGACTTCTTTGCACAGAAACCATCCCTGTAGTCTCCACTGCCTCCCATCAAAATCTTGCCACATAAATCCAATACACATCCTTATGAAATTTTTTAAAGGATTTAAATATTTGTAGGTTATAATATGTGTAATGACTGAAAGAGCAAGTTACAAAGAAGTACAGTGTGAACACGTGAATCCTGTGTCAAATGCATGGAGCAATAGTGAGCATGAGAACTTGCATTAGGCACAGAGCAGATGTGGGTTTTTTCTCTGGTGAAATACAGTGAGGATAAAGGATGGAAAAAAGTCATTGACACTGATGTGCCTGTGGAGCACAGAGATCCTTGAGCTAATCTTCACTGAGCTGAAAAATCCCTGTAGAAAAGCAAAGGGCCATGTGGCTGCACCAGCTGGTGTCCACAAATGTCTTATCAACACATTCATGCCCCACATCGAAACAACCAGGATTTGCCAGCTTTCCTGGCTTATGCTGGGCCAGTTTGCTGACAGCCTCACAGGATGCCTAACAGGCTGAGCACATCCAGTAGTGACGGAGAGTTGATGGTGCAGCTGGGCAAGTTTCATGATTCATACCCTACCTTTTGGAGGGAAAATCACACTGCTCATAGAAAAATAGAACAAGTTCATTTGGAAAAGACCTTCAATTTCAAGTCCAGCTGCAAAACTAACACTTCCACTTGTCCCAAAGTGCCACATCTACACATCTTTTTACATATCTCCAGGGCTGATAACTCAACCACATCCCTGGACACTGTGTTCCAATACTTGACAAACCTTTTGGTGTAGAAAATTTTCCCTAATATCCAATCCTAACTTCCCCTGGTGCAGTTTGAGGCAACTTCTTCTCACCCTTCTGGTATTGATTTTTGAAGCTGCAGTGTGCTGGACTTGCCGGACAGGATGATTTTTTTTAAGTTGTGGTGTCTACTTCCAAATACTCCTGGAATTCTGCAGCATATGCAGATACATTTTGGAATTAAAAATATTTTATTGAATTGCACTAGAAAAAGGCATCACTGTACCCTTGTTAAATTAGTTTGAAGAATCCCAAGTTCATTCACGGTTGTGAACTTCCCATAGCTTCAGTTCGCAGAGCATTTTCACATCCAGTAATACACTTGCCTATTACATTGCCCATGTTCCATTGATTAACTTTTTTTTTCAGAGGAACAGTACGCTCTGGCAGATATGCACATATTCTCTCTACTGTGTTTTGTTTGCACCAGGATTTCAGATTAATCTCTGTGTGCCTCAAACTATCATTTTAATGGGAGCATCTTGGAACAGAGCTCTGTGACAAGAGGCAAATTTAGGTAAATTTAAAAGCAAATTCTAATATAGCAATTAAATTCCGTAACAGCAAACTCACAAAATCTTCTTGCAGAGCTCTGTGTAGAATATAGCAGAGATTTTATCTCTTTTTTTTTTTTTTGTAAGGTCATGTCTGGTGAAAGGCTTCTCATGCCTTTAACTGTACATCTGTACTTCCCACAGAATTAAAAAAGTGCTACTTCAGCCTTTTCTGTCAGATGCTTTTGGGAGTATATGGAGGAAAAGATCTCAAAAAATATCATCTGCAGCAACATAGTAACTTTGTATTGGATATTGGATCTTCATAAGGAAGATGTTAAAAGTCGATGAATTAGTCACACAGACATCTTTTAATTTCTTCATTATTATTTGGAATCTTTCTAGTTCCTTTAATAATCAGCTTTGGGGGGGATGAAAGCCTGCTTTCAAGCAGCAGATGGGAGAACATCAGGGATGGTTTTAGTATACCTACTGCCTTTGTAAACATGATTCTTTGATCTAATTTTAAATTACATCACATTCCCAGAAAGTCCAATCCCAGTGTTTTCTTCTCTTTTCTTTACATTAAATTACACTGTTTACAGAGAAATCTATACGATTCACAGGATGTGAATAGATTGACAGAAAAAAACCCCACCACCATCTTTGTCTGCTGCCTGGCTATCCTTAAATGTAGCTCAGAAACATGAGTTATAGACTATAAAATAGTGGTAGCACCTTGAAGAAAAGGAAGATTTTGCTAGGGTGAGCTCTGGAAAATGCATAATCATGGAAAAGAGAATGTTTCCATTTCCTCCTGGACATGAGGGGCACAACTTAGTTTAACTTAATCTTCAGACAATGGAAACATTTTTTAAAAAATAGAATAACATACAGAGGTTTTTTGTTTCATTTACCATTTGAAGACTTATTCACTTTCACCTGTAGTTAGATCACATCTCATTTGATATTACCATCCCTTTGAAAAAAAGGCTGAGGAAGACGTGGTGTTCATTGTAGGAAAATTATCAGTATTTTGTAGTATTAAAATTATTCAAAAGATAAGTTCCTTTCCAAGCCCTCTGTTGAAAATATGTAAACTTTAGATTTCAATTTTTTAGCCAAAGCACTATTCAGCTTGTTGGTGTGTCTTAGTTTTAAATCAAATTTAAGAGAAGACACTCTGAAATGAGTAGTGTCCTTTGCAGAGTTTCAGTAATCCCCCTACAAAAATGAATGCTAATAGAGGAAAGTGAAAAAACCCCAACCCAACAGTTTATTAACAGCAGAATGCCCACAAGGCTCACCCCCTGCCCCACGCAGACACACACACACAGGAACAGAGACACAAAAATGCCCAGAGAATGGGGCAAATGTTGAAGAAACACCCCTTCCCGACACATGGTGTGAAATGGTACAGACTTTCATGCTGAGGGAAGTGGAGCTTCCATGAAGGCGTTCCAGCTTGAGGCTGGAACGGGGTGACGCTGCTCCTGCTGGTCCTGCTTCTCTGGTCCTGAAACAGCAGCTGTTCAGTTCACCTCAAGGCAGCTCAAAAGTTGCTGCTACAGCTCCTTCAAGCCAGAGAAGGCAAAACTTTTTGCCTGGGCCAACAAAACTAAGTTAAGCTAAGCAAAGCCGAACTGCACAGCACCACAGAATGCCTGGGCAGGGAGGCTTTGAAAAATGCCCATAAAAGAGCCCAAAGCTTCCCCCTTCCTGGCCCCACACACGCCCGGTCCTGGGCCTTAAAAATACAGCAGCCATTTTTTGGACATAAAGGGGAGGATTAGGGAAGAGACTATCATAATATATCACTTCAAGACATGGTGTCACTTCTGCAGGTGTGAACGTGCAGAGGCAGTCAACAGATAAAGCTGTTTGAGCAGCAGTTAATGTGGAGGGCTACAAAGATGAGTACAGCACCCCATCTAAGAACACCTTAGATGTGGTGGGTTGACCTTGGCTGCATGCCAGGTGCACGCCTAGACACTATATTATTTTTATCACTTCCCTCCACAGCTGTACAGGGGAAGGAAATTAGATGGAAAACACCAAAACAAGCAAGCAAAAAATCATTATGGGCTGAGATATAGGCCGTTTACTAAAGCAAAAGTGAAGGTTGTGCACATGAAAGCAAAGGATGAAAAAAATCCCCAGCAATGAATATTTTATTCCCTACTTCCCATCAACAGGTAATGTCCAGCCACTTCCTAGGGAAGCAGAGCTTTGGCAGACACAGCAGTTGCTTGAGAAGGCAAACATCATAAATAATGAACGCCTCCCTCCCTCCTTTCTCTTAGCTTTTATGTCTGATCAGATGTAATATTGTATGGAATATCCTTTGTTCTGTTGGGGTCAGTTGCCCTGTCTGTGTCCCCTCCCAAGATCTTGCCCACCCCCAGCCTGCTGGTGAGGGTGGGAGCCTGCTGGTTGGAGGGACAGTGCTGAGGCTGTGCCATCCCTGCTCAGCAGGAGCCAAAACAGTGGTGTGCCATAAACACCTTTCCAGCTGTGGGGAGCAGCACTGCAAGGGCTGCTGTGGGGAAAATGAAACTGTCTCAGCCAGAAGAAATATAGCCCCATACACATCCTCAGCTGTGGTGATAACACAAGGCATGCTCCCCAGCAGCCAGTGGAGCAACAGCTCCTGAGATGTTCAAGACCTTGACCCAGCTGAAGCTTCAGAAAGAGGCTGCAGCCCTGCAAGACTCAAGCTGCAGGATGCTGTGAAGTCTCTCTGAGGCTAAGGAAGGTTCATTTGCCTCCAGGAGGTCTGCAGCTGTTGAGGAGCTGTGCTGCCTAGTGAAGGAGCTCCAGGTGGAGAGCAGCAGTCTGTGTCTCATCAGGGAAGATGAGAGAAAGATCACTCAGTTCTTTTCTGAGACCCTGCTGTTTCAAGAGCCCAAACTGCCCACTATTGCAGAAGACTCTGGGCCTGTCAGATTGGAGAGAAGAAATTCCTTTGATAGCAAAGACTGAAAGCTGGTGACTTCAGACACCAGGAGGAAGACTCCTGCTAGAGCTTAAAATTTGCAATTACACAGTAGATTGACTGCTCTCTGAACTGATGAGGAACAAGTAGTGTTGACCAATGAAGCACTCATGCTAGCTGGCCCCGAGCCATGCAACAGAACCAAGAGAAAATGGTGAATGACAGCAGTGGGAGACTCCCAGGGGAGAACAACAGAGGTCCCCATCTGCTGACTTGATCTGTCATCTAAGAAAGTTTACTGCTTTCCATACCTGTCTTTCAGATAGATTTGTGGAGGTGCTGCCAAGGTTTGTCTGTCACTCAGACCTGCTGCTCTTTTGTGTGGGCACTGACAGAACTGTCAGGGGAAACCTGGATAGTGTGGAGCATGAGTCCATGGCTCTGGAGAGGGTGATCAAAGACATTAGGGACCAGGTCTCCTTCATACTTTTATTGTGGGAAAAGGAACCCTCTTTCTGAGGACTGACGACTGCTTGGAGGAAACCAAGATAACAAGATTTTCACCTGGAAAGGAATAACCCTACATCCCAGTATAGGCCAGGGCTGGACCACACCAGTAATAGCTTTTCCAAGACATTCTACGGTTTGGTGACTAACAAGCTGACCACATGTCAAAGCACCCTTGCAGCAAAAAAGGTCAACAGCATTTTAAGAATACATCAGGAACAGTGCCAGCAGGTCGTGGGACATGATCCTTCACCTCTACTTAGCGTTGGTGAAACCACATTTGGAGTGCTGTGTCCGGTTCTGGGCTCCTCATTATCAAAAAGATAAAGAGGAGCAAGTCCAGTGAAAGGCAACAAAGATTATTAAAGAACTGGATCATCTGTCATATAGGGAGGGGCAGACAGCTCTTGACTGTTGAGCCTGGAGAATAGCAAAGTCAGAATGATTTTAGCAATGTGTTTAAACCCCTGATGGAAGAAAATTTTTTTAAAAAAAGAAGAGATGGAATCTTCTCAGTAGTTCTCAAGAAAATAATATGAGACAATAGACACAACGTAAATGTGGGAAATTCCATCTACACATAAGAAATTTTTTTTCTGTGAAAAAATATTTAAAATGATGATTTTTTTAAAGATGAGTGAATAATACAAGTTGTGCTGGAATCTGATTTTAGTGTAGAATGAACCTATTGAGAGACAATTTAATAAAAAAGTCTTACACCTGAAAAATTCCCTTTCAGCAACTGAATTTTGGTACTTTTCCCAGTGAGTTCAGTGTAAATCTTGACGGAGCATAATGAAGATAAAAATATTATTTTATATTGATACGTGCATAAGGGAGAATGTAATGCTGCCAGTACGCAGTGTTTGATTCTGGTTTCCTTACTTGGCTGTAGAGTGCAGAGTGTGGATCTGAAAGGTCCCTGAAAGGACCTTGGGTTGTCTGGCTCTTCTAAGCAGAACTTTTTTTCCTTTCATCCTTTTACACAATAACTCTTTGTGAAAAGAATTAGATGAGAATGTCAGGGGGTGTAAATGGCAACTCAGAAAGAAGTGTAAATATTGATCTGATCCTTGGCATATGAATATGGCTCAGAGATGCAGAATTCATTTTTATGCTTTCTCACACTGTTCTTGTTCACACTGGCCAGATCTGCAGGCAATCCAGTGGAATTTCTTGTGTAATATAAGGGCTGCGGGATATAGCCTGTTATATCTCATGAAATTTCTTTCAGGTTTTGATTATTAGGGCTTTATACAGTTCATAAAACTTTTTGAAATATTTGTCAGTGCTGCTAGATGGCATCAACAGTGACACTTGAACTTAGTCGGACCTGGCTGATTTTAATAACTGTAAAAAAAAAGAAGTATAGTATGTTTTTCCTACCTATGCATATTGGACTCTAGCAGCATTCACAGCCAGGTATAAAAGATAATGGTGTATAATAACAGGAAAATAACAGATGAGTCATTGACACATCATTCAGTCACCATATGTGTCCCTTATAGAAAACTAAATTTCTTTGACTCAATTTCTCATTGTACTACCCTCATATCCCTAGATCATTTGCAGTGTTTTTTCCTGGGAGATTGTTCCACTGGACATTTACATCGATGTACATTCACATTCTATGATGAACTATATGGTAACAGTGGAGAACATTCATTCCATCAGTATTCAAAAAATAGATTTCTGATGGTAAAACCTATAGGACTTGTGATTATTGCAGGTTGGTTGACTGTTTAAGGAGTCATTTTGGTTCCTTGAAGACTCACAAAATGCCAACACTAACTGCATCCAACCATAAAGCAAATAATCATTTTTTCACTCACACACATATGTGAAATCAGCTGTTGTTTTCATTGAAGATTCATTTAGACTGTCAACCAAACATGATATTCTAAGCCTGGAAGAAGGACAAGTCAGAGAAGAAGAATATAAATAAGAATTTAGGAAAAAGCTGAATATGATAAAAAAGGTTAAAATAAAAAATTAGACCCATTGAGAAATATTGCAGGGTGATAGCACAACAGAGGGAAGTGAACCTCCATTTATTAGTCAGGATTAGAAATATTAGCAAAACCTGGATCTTGCAGAACAGCATTAGAATATATTCTTGAAGGTGTCCCTCATCAAAGCCTTAGGGACTCTTTCTTGCTGAGGATGTCAATGAAATATCTGATAATAAATTCCCTGTTGTTTATCTCATTCCCACTGTATTACAAACACATAGGTATGGAAGGGTACACACATGTAGTTATTTATGTACTTTTATAGATATTTACACACAGGCATGCACACAGACACACACATACACACATACACACACTGGCAACAGCTGTCAAACAAGCAAACAAGAATTTATTACCTAATTTTGATGACAAGTGGAGACCTAGCTTCCTTAAGTTCCTTTGAATAAAATCTCATATAGCATTATCATGTTGGCAAAATACAAAATAATTGTGACGTCTCTCAGCATAAAAGTATTTTGACTGTTTTTTTAAGCAAAAAAAGAGGTTTTGGCAATTCACAGTTCCACTTAACTCACATAGTTTTTCTGTAGGAAATGTGTCAAATTAAATTTAGTTTCTAAAGTCAGCAGTCTGTATATTTACCCCCATATTTTCTTGTGTCATTACTTTAAATGAAAGTTCATCTGTTACTTCTGAAAGATAAAACATAATACATGTGGCACAATTTAAAATATCAGGTTAGAAGTTATTGTTACATTGATATGCTTTTTACTGTTTATGACCAAATGTTTATGTTATGTGTGAGAACAGCTTTTTGAAGATGTTGTTTCTAATCTGTCATTACTTTTGAGCAGATTCACAGGACAGCAGATCCCAGGGGCTGAGGGATAGACTTAATAATAAATCTTACATGCATTTAGACAAATATTCTTTCTGAACTGGATTGTCTGTGTAGCTCATTGGCAGAAAATTCATGCAATTTGCTATTTACAAGGTATTGTGCTCTTCCATCACTGCTCAGCATCTGCTGTTTTAAGGATCCTTGAAGTCATGATGTGAGGGCTGCATTACAACTGAGTGTTGCAAAGAATGTTTTTGTCAGACTTCATTGTGAACTGCTGCCTCGGAGAGCAGGCAGTTATAAATGACAACAGTAAATAAATGGAGTAAAATGCAACACATGTAAAAGTGTTTAGCACTTAGAAATATTATCAGTTTCCTACTACTGAAGAAATAAAACAAGTATTTGACAGATCATTTCTTGAGAAAGAAGAATTGTATTATAGAATAGCACTGTACTACAAATATGTTCTGGAATACCTTTTAATTTTTTACTTTTTTTTATGAAAGGTTGCAAGTCTTTCAGTATTTTCTTCTATTGATTGAATGTGTAGTGAATATTGAATATACAATACTGGATGAGATTCCTTACTTTTGTATGCATATGTTTAAACCTGAGATATCTGAAGTGAGATGGAAAGATCCCTCTATTATCAAATCAGAAGTTATGGACATGCCTAACAAAGATTCATTTAACTGGAATCCTTGCCCTCCTTCACAAGAATAGAACCATATTTTACAGGGGATTTCTATCCATTAACTTAAGGACAGGTTAGGATGAAAAGTTCTACAATAAAGGCAGGCAAATCTGACAGGTTATTTCCAAAACTAGGTTATTTAAAAGGCCAATTCTTAACAGTATTGTGTGTGATTCAGCAAGAGTCTTAATATATTCTGGAATTCTGAAACTTCTGGAAAAATAAAAAACCTTATGCATAAGAAGTTTTTAAAAGTTTTTTTTTGTTGTTTGGTTTTTTAGGTTTTTGGGGGTTTGGTTAATGTTTATGTACCAAAGAAATTAATGTTGATGGGTTGGATGGAGATGGTGAGTGGATACAAGATCTTGTTTTAATTTGTTGTCTTCAAAAATAAATCCAAAATTTTAACTGAAAACAAAAATAACAATTTTTAAAATGCATGAGGGAGAATGATATTTTCATCAAATATTTTGTAATTTCTTGCTGCAAGACATGAGGAGATCAGAAAGAATAAATACTAATAGTTAGTCCTTTTACTCAACTAGTACAGGATCAGGCAGACATTTTTGCTAAATGGATTTCAGCTGAGAAAGACTGATATATTTTCCTCAATACATTCAATATAAATAATAAAAATACTGGGGTCCTCTCAGGCTACAGGCTCTACTAACATCAGTATTGTTTCAAAAGATGGTGTTTTGTAAATTTAAATTCACAGGCTATTTGGTCAAGATTCAAGCAAGTGAGATTTCTACATCTCTTTTTGCAGCTATGAATACAGACATGTTTGTGCAGACAGATCTTAGACACTTAAAAGTCTGTCATTTTCCATAGAGAGGGATTATTTTGCACAATAGGAACTGATGTTTATTCACTGGAAGTTGTTTTTTTGCAATAGAAAATTATTTGAAAGAGGGAGTCTAGAGCTCTTCAGACAGACAACCATTTCTTTTTTTTTGTCCTTATGTCAACCTTTTTCTCCTCTTTGCTTCTTCTTTCTGTTTTGGTTGGTTTGTTTGTTTGTTTGTATGTTTGTTTGTTTTACTTTTTCACCTCTTGTTCAGTGTCTGAAAAAGGAGCTGGACAATTCAGCAAAGCACAGCACAATTGAATACTTACAGGGCAAGAAGGAGTGGAAACACTGATGAGGATGTTTAGGCAGCATCCTTGACAATGTTAGTTACAAAACCTGAACATTTAATCACTCTGAGAAATTAGAAATGTTTTATCTTCAAAGCATGAACTTTTGAGATCTAATTGCTAGCTGCATAATTGCCAAGGTTACAAGACAACATTCTTAAGTTAAAAATATTTCCTTTACCGTGTAAGGTGTTTCATTTCTGATCTCAGTGGAATTACACATTATATCCATAGTTAGTTATGATTTTGCTTATGAGCCTTAAAGCCTCACAACATTGCCTCTATTTTGCAAGCAGTGTCTTTAAGTGGGTTGTGTTAATTGTGTCTTGAGGGCTGATAAGCAGATGTGTCTTACATTGCAGCCAGTGAAGAGAATTTTGCATTCTTACCCAACAGTGTTTGGTTCATACTAAAGCAAAATTACGGAAAGCTGTATTTCCAACACGTGCATGTCCTTGCTGTGCTGGGGGCCCCGGAGCTGGACACAGTACTCCAGGTGGGGTCCCATGAAAACAGAGTAGATGGGCAGAATCACATTCCATAACCTGTTGGCCACCCTTTGGATGCAGTCAATGTTTTCTGGGCTGCAAGTGCATATTGCTGGCTCATGTCCAGTTTTTCATCCACCAAAACCTCCAAGTCCTTCTCATTAGGGCTGCTCTCAATCTGTTTATCTGTTGTACAAGGTTTGCTCTGACCCAGGTGCAGCACCTTGCACTTAGCCTTGTTGAACCTCATGAATTTCCCATGGGCCCCATTCCCAGGCTTTTCCAGGTCCCTCTGGTTGGCATTCCACCCTTGAGGTGTGTCAACTGCACTACTCAGCTTGGTGTTGACTGAAAATCTGCTGAGGGTCCTCCACTGTGTGTTACACCAAGGAATGTAATAAACAGAGCAGGTCCCAGTACTGACCTTCTGACACCACTTGTCACTGATTTCTATCCAGACATGGACCATAACCCTTTGCATGTGACTATCCAACCAATTTCTTATCCACCCATCAAAAGCATCTCTCTCCAGTTTGAGAGAAGGCTGTTGTGGGGGACCATATCAAAGGCTTTAGAGATGTCCAGAAAAATGACTCCTGTGGCCCTTCCCTCGTCCACTGATGCAGTCATTCCATCGTAGAAGGCCACTGGGTTGGCCAGGCAGGATGTGACCTCTTGAATCATAGCAAAGCTTCTAGAAGGCTTTAATGAAGGTTCCATGATCTTACCTGGCACAGAGGTGAGGCAGAGAGGTCAGTAGTTCTCAGTTGGCCTAAGTATAGTGAAAAAGAAATTTGGATCCCATCTATGCATTTCTAGCTTTCCTTCCTTTTAATATAGCCCCTGTAAAATCTGGTTTTCAGATGTTTTTTCTGTGTTTAGTAGTTTTGTCAATTAATTTAACAGTAAATGCTCCTTTATTTGTGTTTATTATCTTTTTACTTTGTAATGCACAGTCATATTAAATTAATTTGTAGCAATATATTGTCCTTTCCTTCACTTAAAAAGCTACACTACAGACTGAATGTAATGATTTCACTTGACTGTAATGCTTGAGCTACTTTATGCTCCTGTGCTTAATACAGCTCTTGATTTGTATGATTCCTTTCACAATTTTGTGGCAGCTTGACTTTGAATGTGGCTGAGAAGTCAGATTTATTTTCACTGCAACAATCTGCCACAGCATTTTGTGTATGTTTTTCTTTTGCCAAGTACACAGCTTTCATGTCTCCCCCCCACCCCCCTTAAAGGAATGGCTTTGCAAACAACTGGCAGTTTGCAGCCCTGCTATTCAGTGTTTCAGTTCTGGATTTTTAAGCTGGTTATATATCAGAATATTCTCTTTTATGCTTAGAGCTACTGCACAGTTTTAAACATAAGCTGTAGCAGTCAGTGAGCTCTATTTTCAGTAGATAAAAATTAAAAACAGAGGAGAAAGAAGAAGAATGAAGTGTAAATTTCCAGTTTCCTCTGTTACTTTTACTATTAGTTTCACATTACTGAACAGTACTAGGTCTCTTTTTGGAAGACAGTGATCTTTAAGATTTAAAAAACCACACAAACCCTGAAAGAATTTATTTATTTTTAATTCTGAAAGAGGATTACAGGAAAATTGGCCTGTTAATGGAAAAGCAGAGAAGCAATAGCATATAACAAGAAATTTTGAATATGCTTGTTGGTTGTACATGATTTTTCTTAAGCAGCTGGAAGATAAGATTGACACTTCCATTCATCACTGTGCAAGCATGTGATAGCAGTTATGGGGATGAAAGGATTCCTTATTTTGTTCTATCACACTGTCAGCTCCAGGGATCCTTTCCTTATTTTCTTTTTCTTTTTCTCTTTTACTTAAAGGAAAGAACAGTAAATATTTCATTCCTGACTGTTTTTTCACCAAATCTATGTGAAAGTCAATATTTCTGTATAGTTAAATATGTATATAATTTAAATTTAAATGTTTACAGCCATTTAAATGTTAACAGCTAAACATATCTGGGAATAGCATGGGAATGTTTCTGCGACTGAGACTAGTTTTCTGTGCTGCAAATTCTTCCTGCCTCTCTTTTAGCAGCTGCATGATAAGCTTCTAAAAGCAAAGGTGTTAATTGAAGCTGTTGCTCATGGAAGACCTCAGCCCTTGGAAAGGTCATTTTGTAGAATCGTATAAACGATTTTGTTAAACTAATAGGGAAACAGAAAATTCAGATATATAATTCATCAGTTTCAGTTCTAACATGGTTAGTTTTCAAGTCTAGTCCTTTTTATCAACTAAATTCTAGACATAATAATATGAGCAGGAGTGTGGCCTTAATTTCCAGTCTCTTCCATTTGCTTTGTAAAGGCAAGTGTATGTGGGTGAAACCAGATGATGATGACAGCTGTGAAATATTATCAGTCATCTCATCCTTTGAGTGTACTGTCAGGAAAAAAAGAGAAAATAAATATTCTCAAGATTCAAGGGACATGGAATACAGTTTGATGTGAGCCTTGGCGCTGAAACTGTAGATGACTTGATATAAAATATTTTTACTGAATGCAGTAATGAAAATCCTTATCAACCCAATTCAGAGGATTAAAGATTAATCATCTCACATTAGAATAAGAGTAACTTTAATTTCCCTCTCACTTTACTCTTGAGTTTTCAAAGTGTCTTATGTGAACAAAACCAAATAGTATATATAATCTAGACTATAATTTCTGTTTCTTCCACCTATCAAAAAGTTAACAGAAAACTAGAAAAAAATAAAAATCCAAACAGTAGAATATTCAGTCAATCAGTCAAAAACCTAGTGAAATAAGAATAAAGGACAAGCTTTCATTTTTTCCTTTTTTTTTTTAGAAAAAAAAATTCAAAACATATTGGGAATTTTTTTTTCTTTGAATATTCCTTTTGAAAAAAAAAGCTAATTAAATTTGGATGTGTTATTTAAAAGCAAAATGTAGGGAGAAAAGTAAACTTAATTTTTAAAAATTATTATAATGTATAGACTTCCTAATGACTGAATTATAGACAGTAATAGCTAAGTTCTACTTCTAGTTATTTCAACAACTTACTTTAAACACGGGATTTGAAGCTTTTTCTTACTTGTCTTTTTCAAAAGAGCTCTCAGTTAAAAAAAAGTTATGAAAAGTTTTCTTCGAGGATCTTTGGCTCCACCTTGTGTCCTTTGTGTTTTTCTAAAGAAACTGATATGAGATGACAAAATGTGAAAGAAAAAAATGGATGAAATTTTCTGCTTAAACTTAGAGGGAAGCTTTAGCTTTGGCATGTGCCATGTTGGATTTGACCTCATTTTCCACTAAGGAGCGATGAAATTCAGAAAGTAGTGTATTTTCCATTTTTAATAATGACAATATTCAAAAGAGAGTAATGTTTCAAATGGAGAGATACATAAACCACTCAGAAATGTTTTCTATGTATACCAGTAAACACATTATTTGCTGGAATAAATCTTCAATTGATGTAAGTGAATTATTGAATTTAAGTGGAGTTTGACTAGGGGGGTAGGAAAAGTAAAGTGTCAATAGCAATGTGCTCTGCTCATTTAGGGTTGTGCCTAAGGAACCCAGTTTTACAAATAATCGTTTCAGATTCCGCTAGGCTGAAGTCAGTTTTATGAAAACCCATCTCTGTTTTTTATGTTCTACTGTACAGAGATTCTTTCCCACAAAAGGATCATATGGAGGAGAAGTGTCTGGCCTAACATTAGGCAAATGTTTTTCAGCTAAGTCACACAAAGAATTTCATGTATCCTAACATGAAATCTGTATCCTAACTTTTTATGTCTTTCTGCTTCTCTTTAAAATGATACTGACAATTATGTGCTGAATAATAACTGCTAGAACAGCAAGTGGTATGTAATGAATGGAATATTTCATAGAGTTATCTTTCTAAAATCAATCAATGTTTCCCTCTTCCTTTTTAGGTACTAACACTGGGAACCAGTTTGGGGTGGGGAGGAGGGTTGACCTGTTAGAAGTGAATGTTACACTTAGCTGTTTCATCTATGTGCCTTGTCTTATGGTGCACATCAGATCGTCCAGAGTCCTCTAATGAATATCAGAGATACCAGATAAGAGTTTGGAATTTTGGAAACTTCCCTCATGAACTTTTTAGAAGCCTCACTATATGAAACGTGTGTCCCAAAGCAGCCCGTAATGATCTCAGGAAAGAGAAGTATCTCAGTTCTTCTAACTTACCCACTATATTCTAAGTGTAATACATTACACAGGACAAATATATAGAAAAAGAACATTTTCATTTACACCCTAGGAGGAAATAGAATGTGTTTGCAGTACACAAAGTCATCTCTGTGTTTTCTCAGCTTTCTCTATTAATTTCATTCCTTGCAGTATTTACTCATCTATCTCCATTTACTCAACTTTTGTTCTTTAATTAGTTCTAAGATATTATTAAGTTTTGGGTTTTTTTGTGCGGTTTTTTTGGTTGGTTGATTTTGGGTTTTTCTACCCTCTTTGTCTTTGGGAATTTTTCTTCAGCTAGATGCTAGAGATGCTACTGAGAATTTATATTAGTTTTTCTTCCTAAACAATTGAGATGTCAGATTTTGTTCCATGATTTGTACAAACATTCATCTGTTTTTTCTTGCTGTTTTGTTTATTTGGTTTGGGATTTTAATGCATGGTTACTGCTCTACATCACTGAAGAGAAGAATTTTGCCATCTGAACTTTTATCAACCAAACTATGCCATATTTTTTAATGTAAAGGGTTTTTTTACACCTTGTTAAAGAAGGACATATTGAAAATAATTGCATTGACTAGGGTACTATATAACCATTACAAAATTAGGCTCAACCAGATAGAAAAAATGTAAGGTAAGGAAGGAAAGAATAAAAACTCTGTACTCATTTTACTATATTTTCCTCCAAATGACATATATTTCTTCCCCCAGCCCACCTTCTCCCTCTATTTTTCTTCCCCTAGACCTCCTCCTCCCTGAGATCATAACAACTATTGTTTTCTCTGAAGCAGAGGAAAAAGAAGGACTCAGCAAACTGCTATGCAGTCCAGAACACGGGACCTTGTTTTTGACATTGCTGCTTTCTTTGGCTTCTGTTAAAGAGCTGTCATTTCCTGGTACACAAGCCACAGACTGAATGCTGATCACCGTGGTAGCTACAGACAGCTGTCTGTGAGACTAAATCAGTCTGGTGTACAGTTTTTCAGTAACTTTCAAGGGCTCAAATGTTCAACATTGCTGGTTTAAGGCCAATGGAATTTGGCCTAACTGTTCTTTTTCTCTTCTAACCACACATCTTGTTTTCTAGCTTACACAACTTCAGAATTGCTCTCAGTCATATGATGGAAAGTTACAATATAGCTGCTAAGGCATTTTGAGCTTGATTTTATTAAGAGCTGATTACTACAACGTACCTTAGCAAAGAGACTTTGCTAGTAATAGTGCCACTCTTTCTCATGGGCATATTGATAACACCAAGTCTTCACATCCTGCCTAGAAGTAAACAGACACAGATACCACACTCAATGCAGCTAGTCCTGGGTCTGTTGTTCAAATCAGGAAGTCAGGAGAAGTCAGAACTAGATAAAGCAATGACCAAAGCAATCCCCATAAAGAATGAAGGACTACATTATAAAAGAATCATAGAATGTGCTGAATTGGAATGGACCCACAAGGGTCATCAAGTACTCTTGGCCCTGCACAGGACCATCCCCAAGAATCACACCATCTGTCCAAGAGTGTTGTCAAAATGTGACTTAAACAGGTCAGGCTTTGTGCTGTGACCACTTCCCTGGGAAACCTGTTCAAGTGCTCAGCCACCCTCTGCCTGAAGAACTAAAACCTTTTTCTAATATCCAATCTAAACCTTCCCTGACAACTTCAGGCCACTCCCTTGGATTCTCTCAGTTGTCACCACTGAGAAGAGATCAGTGCCTGCCCCTCCTCTTTCCCTCGGGAAGAATCTGTAACCGCAATGAGATGTCCCCTCAGTCTCCTCTCCTCCAGGCTGAAGAGACCAAGTGACATCAGATGCTCTTCATACCACTTCCCCTCAAGGCCTTTCACCATCTTTGTGGCCTTCCTTTTGACACTCTCTAGTAGCTTTATATCTTTCTTACATTGTGGTGCCCAAAACTGTACACAATACTCAAGGTGTGGCCGCCCCAGCTCAGAGCAGAGAGGGACAATTCCCCTCCCTTGCCCACTGATGATGCTGTGCCTGATGCCCCCAGGACAGGGCTGGCCCTTCTGGCTGCCAGGGCACTGCTGACTCACATTCAACTTTCTGTCAACCAGGACCTCCAGGGCCCTTTCCATAATGTTGCTCTCCAGCATCTCAATCCCCAGTCTGCCTGCATACCTAGGGACAAAGCAAATCAATTCAGACTTGAAGTCCAGCTAATTTAAGTTAGGTTGTTCACAATATTCAAAGACAACGCTTTGAATACTCAGCTTAATTCACTGAAACAGTTTTATTGAGAATGAAGGCTATTCAGTTCGGAAAATAAATAGATTTTGATTATACTCAGTTAAGGATCAAGCTGAGTCATGATCAAAGAGTGTCGGTTACCTTACATATATTTTCCTGGTAAAATATAAGAAAATCATTAAAGTCTACTTCTATGTCTCTTCTAATAAGCTATAGAAAAATTGTCAATTAATTAACAATGTAATATTCATATTCATCTAGCATGAAATAAAAGCAGAGCTCAAGGAAGTGATTTCTAAGTGTATGAATACTGTGATTGCAAATATCTTGTCTGAGATTGTCACTAGTGATCATTTTTTGAGATCCTGTTGAAATATTTAATGATCTCTGTATGGCTGTCACAGATCCCTGAGTCTCCCAGGGGCTTGAAGAAGAATATGTCCTACCTTTTTCTTGATGTTCCTGAAGGACATTGGCAACTTCTACTCTCTAAAGTGAAGTCCTACTAATACACATACACATGAAAGAATCTAGAGAACTGTATCTCTAAATAAAGTAATGCTGATTTTGCCTATGAAATATCCAAAATATAAGCCTTTAAAGTAAATCTCCCTTTTGCCCATTATGTTGTCCCCTCCTCTCAAATACTTCTTTCCAGCCCGGGCACTTTCAGAGGTTTTTGTACCTGAAACAACTTAAATGCAGACATCTAAGATTTGGTTTCTTGTCCTGCAGGCAGGTCTCTGTCTTAAGCACTTCCAAATTGCTGAACTCTAAAATCCTCATCAGCTCCTATGTTCAGGTATATCCCCAATAATATCCTAGCACTGAGAAGACCTGAATGCCCACCAAACTGGCTTAGGTGATAGGGTCTTCAGGAAAAAAATCCAGTCATAAGCGGCAAAATGGTGACTTGACCTGCTACAGACATGTCTCCCTTCAGCAGAAGTGTCCCAGAGTACAGAAGTGTTTGAAGTGTTTTTATCTTGGTACTTGTCCTGCCCGTTCCTATCTGTACTTCATAAATGTTTTAAAGGGGAAAATATTTCAAAGATCAAAATATTTCAAGGTTCTTTCCCAAAAGGCTGTTAAAAGGCCCTTAAAAACAACAGCAAGTAATGGGATACAAGGGAAGGTCATCAAATTAAGGGGAAACTCTTGGGAAGAGAATAAATGAGGGATAGGAATAAATTCTCGTTTTTCACAGTGCCAGGAGGTCACAGCAACAAAGGACTGTGGCCAGGAGTTGTGCTGTGGCCTGTCCTTTAAGCTGTTTGGATGTGATACTGTAAGGAGACTGAGCAGTACAAAAAGGCTTCTTTGCTAGTAACTTATTCAAGCAAATAAAGGCAGGAGCAAGAACTGCAAAGGGATCTTTCAATATTCATTAAGAAAATGGCATATTAAGTTCAGTTTAGGCAAAAGTAATGGCATGCACTTGAAAATGGACAGTCCAAAATATACACATATAATGATGTACTCTGAGCTAATTGCAAGAACAGAGGATTGAGATCTTTGGGGAATAAAACAAAAAGCTTACGTTACCTTCTGTTAAACAAATAATTTGTGTTAAAACAGACAACATTCTCCAGCAAAAAAAGAGTAAAAAATTTAAGTTTCTGAGGAAGATCTTTTTAAAGTTGTTCTGCAGATCCACAGCTTTGATTATAATTATGCCTCATCTCTGACACCTTTTCAGTGAATAGTTAGCTTCAGAAGGTTAATATCATGTAGGTTTCTTGCCAGTCAATGGCAAGAAAAGCTTAGCCATCTTTTGTTCAAGCTCATTTAACTTTTTCGAGCCTGAGATTTCCCTCAGAAAACTGCAAAATAAGCAATGGCAGCCAATTATTCAAGTTAAGTGGGCAGTAAGGATGCATCATTTACTTTTCAGCCTTCATTAAGTCTGGGCCAACTGTCTCTCAGAGGTGGTACAAAGGGTGTTGCCTAGCAAAGGATAGCAAGTAAGAACGACAAGGTAAAGACAGACCCAGTCATCTTATGGCCAGTTTGGGAAAAGAATCTATTCATATATGGGAAGATTTTAATAATTGCAGAGGATATTTGGGTAACCAATTACTGTTGACTTAGTTTCAGAAAGGGGTGGCCTAATTTCAGAGGATGAATATAACATCACTGTTTAGAGCTTTGAGTTTAGCCTATATGAACATATTGCTTTATTGCAAGAGACTGGGCAAATTAGAAAAAAAAAGGCATTAAACCTGTTAATGTGATTTTGTAAATTTTTTTTTAAATTATTTTTATTTTTGTAATGAAAACAATTTTGGCTGAAAAATGCAACCAAATTTTATCAGCACAAGATTTCAACTTTTGAAATATTGCTTTGAGAAGTAGTCATGTACAGAAATTACGAATAGAAATTAGTTGCAGTTGGTTTTCAAAATTATTTAAGTACTTTAAAGGCTCACAAATTCTACAAAAACACCACATTTTATACTCTTATAAGGAATGAAAAAAACAAGCACAATATTGTAATCAAATATACAGAAACTGTATAACTAATGTTTTGTTTTCAAATATACTTCAGTGTATTAAATTCTTTTGAGTGGTTATAAATGCAGCTTCAAATTTCTTTTATAGTAGTTATGCTTGATTTGATATATTGATAATGAGATTTCAGAGATGGCTTTCTGGTCTGAGATGCCCATAAATAGGAATGGTACCTGGGACTTCTGCAGGTTTACATGGTCACAAAACTGGAATCAAATCCAGAAAATTATGCCAAAGAAAAAAATTTCTTTACATTGTCTTACTGTTTGGCTTACAGCAAAATGTTCATCTTTTTTGCCACTTATACGTAACATAATCAGTCAAATAATATTTTTTTGCAATCAAATTAATTTCTGAGAATAGTCACAATGGCCACTGGAAAATAAGGGATGCCAAATGCTTGAATACTTGTCTTTTGCCTGTAAAAGTTAATGTTCTTCCACCTGTTAATAAGAGGAAAAATATAACATGGAGAGTAATGTAATTACAGAGCAAAACAGATGGTATCTTCAGTGAGAAAATTATCAGTAGCTGTTGAATCCTAGAGCATAGATTAACTCTTGTTCATACAGAGGACACTATTCCAGCAAACTTGGATGCATAAAATTAAATACTGCACATGTTGGCTCAGCTGCTCAGCCATAAGCAAGTGCAAAAGCTTTCTCATGAAACCAGGTCCAGGTCAGGAAATGCTTGCAAGAAAAATTTCTAGGCACTTCGGGCAAGGATATGAATTTGAGACTTTGCTTTGCAGATCTCTGGCCATTCAGTGCTGTGATGCCTTGGATCTTTTGCAGGTCCAGGATATTTTTAGGTTGTTGCACTATCTTTCCTGTCTGCAGAGGTTGGTCACTGTTGTGGTCCCACTATGAGTGGAGGCCTGGCACATTCTAGTTGTCTTTAGGAAAAAATCTACCATTGGAGGCTGGAAGATGTAGAATTCAGTTTATGTTTTTGTAGGATTGCCTGGGAGCTGTGCAGTATATTTTTTCTTACAAAGATGACAGGTTGCATTTGTTTGCAATTTTGAGGTCTGGGTCAGGTGAGTTGCAGAGTCTGACTCTGCCCTTGCTGCATCTAAAGACACTCAAAAAAGAAGATTATGTAGTACAATGTAGGGTAGCCAGCAGCGTGATAAAGCTATAAATGAGGCAACATGCAGCATGAGTGAGGAAATAGTGTGGACAAAGCCGCATGAATGATTTTTTTTTTTGAAGTGGCACAAAATCATGGCCCAAAGCTCAGCTTTCTCTGTCCCCCTACTGCCACTTCTTTTTGTAAAAAATCATAGCTACTGATGCATCCTCTGTATACAAAATACATTCAGTAATCTGACCCCATTGCTAGGAAATTAAGATTGTAAATTATTAATGAACTGTGTGCTTGGCCTCTTGCAAGCTCACTTGATCTCTCCTCACACTCAAGGGGAAGCTGTATAGCTGTGGGTAGAACAGAGCTGAGCCTGAGATAGGAATGAGCTTGGAGCACAAACAAAGCATCTGTGTCCAAAATTAACTTGTGTTTGCCTGCCAAGGAAATTGTGAAGAGTACGATACCACAGAAAGGAAGAAACAACTTGTTTTTGGCATTAAAAAGATAAAACAAACAAGATGCTTAACAGACCTATTATAATTTTCATAGGACGTGATCTTTTTCATGCCAGTGGCTCCTGTATTCCTATTGGAAATATTGGTGCATCAGTAGCTGGTGCATCAGGGGCTGCTGTTAACCTGTGTATTCTCTGCCATGCTTGAGAGTTGTCTACTTACAGTTATCAAAGCCATGCCTTGAGACTATTAAAAATCCTGTTATCGAATCACACATTTACAAGGCAATGTGTTTCTCTCTTGCTTCCTTGTTATTAACGAAGATGGTGCTGCTGAGATGAAAGGCAGTTCTTTGCTGATACACACAATTAATGTCCTGTCTGGATAGTTCTGGAATGAGCAGCATCCAAACCATTCATGTTATGAAGAAACTTTATTTAGAACTTTATTTTCTCGCTTGTCATCCTGTGTAATGGTGAGAGTCAACTGATACAATTAGCACTGGATTGCTTTCCATCATGTAAATCCAAGCTAATCCTGTTCCAGAAGCCTGTCTCCAATTAGGAAACAGTGAATCAAAATATGATCATTTCTACACTGCAGTGATGCCTTCTGGCCTATTTTGTAAATTAATCTGCTTTTGTGATGGATCAGAGGCCTCCCACTCTCATTCATTTTAACGAGAGAATAATTTCACATGGTCACGGCTTTATCTCCCTTTTTCTGTTACCCACTTTGTGCTTTAGAAGAAGCTTTTCCCCCAACAGGTTTCAGATATATTCTGTGATGACATACAGACTCTGTATGTGCACAAGCACCCTCACTATTCCATCTGATACTGGGGATTATGTGAAACTAAAAATTTTATTATGAGCCTGTAAAAATGCGGGTGTTGGAGTTGTAGGTGGATTCTTTGGCCAGGGCTTTGAGAGTTGCCAGTCTGGAAGCAGGAATAAGAAACCTGGACTATCACAAGTACTGAATGCGCACAATTCCTGTAAGGTGAATGGGAGTTAAAATAGCTGCTCATAATCTTTTAAAACCCTGAATTGTTAAAAAGGGTCTCTAGAAAGTGCTACAAAAGCATGAGTAAATGGGAAAAGAAATTATTAAAACTATGAGAAATCATTTTATAAGAGCTAGGTATAGCTCATCTATCAGTCTTTCACGTCCAGACTTGTTGGACTATTTTGGTGTAAATCACTGTGCAGCTCAACTCAACTTAAAGCTTTATACCACATGAAGAAGCAGTCCAATCTTGAAATCAGTGCTTTCTATTTAATTTATGTGGACCTTTAAATATAAAGTCTCTCTGCTCATGCTTGTGTTTTCCTTTGGGCAGAGAAATTACAATACTTATGTGAAAGGCAATTATTCTGCTCTGGTGAGTTCTTTTTGCTTTCACCACCCTCCTCCCAAAGCACTTACTGTCTGGAAGTAGAAAGCATGCTCCCACCCAATTTCTTACCCGTGAATGAGGAAAGAAATGTGAATATGCTGTAATTCTGTTTTGACCTATCACGTGTGGTCTAAATTGTCAGTTAACATTAGCCTTGGATGGAGTTTTGCACAAACTTTCAACTGAAAATAAGAAATGCTTCCAATCAGTGAATCCCTTAGAGTGGGGAAGGTGGAAAATTGGTTTTATAAGCATAAAAGAAACTGAAATTAGTCTTTTGGAGTTTTCTCTGTTAAGTGAGTATGTGAAGAGCCTTCTGCTGATGAAAAATTTTCCCATTATTTTTGAATTACTCATATTCTGTTTGTATTCATTAGATCACCCTCCACAAAGCCTGAAAATGACTACCAGTAATTTATTGGCATGTAGGCAATATTAATCAAATGTTCACAATGTGTTTTGGTGTTTTAAGTGTCTCTTTCAGAAAGAAGTAAAACCCCATACATATCGGCTTGCATTCAACTTTATCTGAGATATTCACATGTCCTAAGGGAACGAGCTGGCTCGCAAAAAAAGGATAAGAAGCTTGACAAGGGAATTCAGAGATAGCATTTCCCTAGAGTACTGCCAGAGCTCTTCACACATTTTATTTATTTTAGGATGTAGAAGTTTGTTTATTGTCCTCCCTGGAAAGAACAAAAAAATAACAAAATACTCAGTAAAGGAAGCAAGAATTGACCCCCATCAGTTCACTTTAATTTGAAATAAACCACTATTAATTATAGGGAAAATGTGGCTGTTGAGCAGGAAGGAGGGAAAAAACCTACCACAAAACCATCAGTGATGAGGGTCTGCTTCCCAACCATTCTCACAGAGCAAAAGAAATTGTAGTTTATCATGGTAATAGTATAAAGATTTATTCCAAGTTTGGCAGGCTGATGTAACCCACTCTTAAGTAGGCCAGGCTCACTAGTTATTGAATGTCTAGAAAATTGAGTAGATTCCATCTTCTCCTGGCAGCTACAGCTGCACTCATTAATTTTCAGGATGAGCCTTTCAGCAGGCAACTTGATAATGGCTCCATCAAGTGGTACAACTGCTTCATTGGCACCTCCAGGCAGGGAAACCGGCATCCTGATTTTGGCTAAGAGATGTATTTGGCTCATCCTGTGGACAATGAGCTCTGCCAATGGCTTTCACAGGACAGTTGTTCAGAGATAAAAGATTCATTACCGCTAAAAGGCCAACATTCATCGTATGAATCCAAGGGATTTAGAGGATCTCAGATGCATCTCAAAGGGTGCCAGAGCTTATATTAGAGATAGATGTTCATGACATGTTTTATGTTACTTTTTCCTGGAACTAAGAGAAACAGTTCCGTTTTAGGTTAGTACTGGATTTATTTCCTTGTGCAATGGAATAACTTCAGAAGTTCTCTTTTGGCTGAAAAATGAGGAAACAATGAATTTTGAGATGTTATGGGGAAAAATGCCTTTATGCTGCCTAGAAATTGGCCTCAAAGGCTTTTGCTCTGTTTTTATTCTGCAGCTATAAACCTGTACTTAACTGAATGTACTGGATATGTTTTTTGGTTACCTTGCACAGTGTTTTCATAAGACTTTATTAATTAAATACCTAACATGTCAAGAAAATATTGTTCTCCATCAAATGGGGAGATAGAGTCAAATATAGCTTATGGAAAATTAGGATTTTTAGACTTCAGGTTAAAAAGCTTCACAGCACTATTATCTCTGCAGACAAACGTGCTGAGGAGTGTGAACAGTCTCTTCAACCAACAAGATAATTATACTTAGGGTATAAAGCATTTGCTATGCTTAGGGTATATTTTTTAGGAAAACAAAACAATGAAACCAACCAACGAAACCCGCCTCTCCCCCCCCTGCCCCCAATACCCCAAAACAGCCAAACAACAAACCAAACCAAAACTATGATAAAATTAAAAGGACTATCTAGTTGAAAAGGAAAAAAAAATTCTTTGAATGTGTTATCCATTCTTTATGATAGAGAAAATCAGAAATTACAGATTTTGCATTATTTTTATGTGAGCTCATCTGCAGTTTCAGACTTTATTACCTATTTCTATCCCTACTTGATCATGCTAAGATTGGTGGTAAAAATGAGTTTTAACCTTGACATTTGTTCTGTTCTTCTCTAGGCATTACGTGGCATTATGAAGTAGATAACTACAATCTGTCACATATGAAATTTTTTCACTAAATTCTGTAAAGAATGTTCTTTAGTAACTAATAAAACTTCACTCAAATATAAAAGTGATAAAACATTTTTCAAAACATATAATCACTGCAACAGAAAAAGAGAAATCCATTCTAGGCTATCTCATAGTTTAAATAACTCAGAAAAGCAGAAATAAATGGATGGCGCAATATTTGAGTCCATATACTCTTTTCTTAGTGGCAGTTTTAAGGATTCAAGCATGCAATTTCATAGTTACTGTGAAATTATCTTGTCAAACTGCTAAATAACAAAGTGAGCTTCATGGATATTTCATGTTGTTTAAGAAAAAAAATTATGCACAGTATTTCTTGGTTTTATATAGTACCAGTTTTTTTCACACAAATTATTAACCAGGAAAAAACGGAGCTCTCAGTTTCCTCCGAACTATTTTTTTTTATTTCCTTCAACTATTAAAATAGAATAGCCTACTATACATAATTTCACACATTATCTATGTCAGTAAGATTTGTGAATCCAGTTGAAGAAGTTACTCTTGGGAACAATCCTGCATCATTCATGCGATGCAGCATTCCAGAGTGAGGGACATTCCTAACATAACACAATGGAATCATACAGAAATCTAAGTTGGAGAGGGTTTCTACAGAATCTGGTTCATTTCTTTCTCTGAAATCAACATTTCCAGTCCTCTAGACTGGATTCTCCAGTTATCTAGATTTACAGATCTGTTCTCTTGTCTACAGCTAATCTCCAGAAGATCAGATTGACCTTTTCTGTGGAGCACAAGCCCTCCCCTTTTACTTTTTTTTGTCTGTCTTGAACAGCCTGCAACTGTCCATTGCAGTACTTGAGTCACATGAGTTATCCCACCAAATATCTGTACTTCCAAAGAGTGTAATTTTGAGACTGCACATGGAGACTGCAAATTTCTTCTTTCTTATTTACCAGAGTATGAATTTTGGCATAAAGGCACTCAAGTGATTTGTCATCTGACCCTTTGCTCCTGTTCCCAAGGTACTCTCAGCTTGTCCCTCTGTCTTTGCTCGTCTCCAAACTTTGAGCACCACTCCCCAAACTACCTAGCTGAAAGCCACTTCTGAAACTTAGTTAACCTATTAAAAAGATGTCATTGCACTTTTTTGGCAGGTGGGTGTCATCTCTTGGCAGTAACCCACAGACTTAGAAGAGTGTCTGAATAGTCATGGAGGCCAAAACAGCTGTGCAGCCAGATGTGATATGAGTGATATACCTGCTGTTGCTTGTCCTTCCTTCTGACTGGAAGGTTGTATTTACTATTTATAGTAGAAAATAACCTGAGGGACTTTCCCCTTTGCTTCATCCTCTATGTTCCTGAAGTCCTGTTTGATTATGTAGGTGTATTTTTTGTTCAATACGTAACTGGATCCAGTTTAATTATAATAAAAATGCATTTTTTTTACAATGTCAAAATAAACAATCTGAGGATTTTATGTGTATTCACGTGAATCAGCCCACAATTTTTTTTAAATTACAGTTATTTTACTGAATAACTCTAATGAAAATCTGTTCTGTCAGAATTTCTAAACACTACATAAAGAGACAATAATGGGTTAAAAAAAAATAGGAAGGTCCATAAAATAAAATTCTCAGAATCAAACAACACTTTCTTTCAAAGAAAAAAACAAAAGGCCAAAAAGATTTCTCGGCATAGTTGCACTGTGTTATTATTGTGACTACATCAAAGACATGAACCTGAGATACTACCTTTATGAATCACATGTGCTTTTTATTATTTTTTTGAAAATAAGAAACAATAGGGGTTTTTTGTCTTTTCTGTCAAAAAGAGACGACAACAAGCTGTCTGTGAAACTGTCTGAATATGTCAACACGGGGATTCAGTAGCCTAAATATAAGTGTTTGTTGTTATTTTAGACATTGGATGCATGTCCTCCAGAAGGATAAATGTATCTCATAAATCTTGTGCTGTACCTGCAGGTTTCACGTAGAGGTCATAAATAACTGGGTCGTTCTCACACTCAAGTGCTGAAACTTCATGTGCTTCAAGATTTCCACCTTCAGCTGCATTAATGGGGAATAAAGACAACTGAGGAATTAAATGTGCATATGAGATAGAGTTTGAAAGAATGCCCTGCTCCTAATTTTAACCTCTACACATTTTTAAAACAAATCAGAGATTTTGCTGTAATCCCTGGCCTTCAATAGATAGGCTTTTATAAGCAGCATCAAATATAGACATTAGCAGCAGCAATACAGACTGTTTTTCTCCCTGAAACTAGATTATCTAAATCCAGAAATGTTCTCTTTGTTATATTTTCCTGATTGCTTTATGATTTTGATACTTCAAAATCAGTGAAAACTGAGAATGTAAAAGATATGCTGACATTTGTGTTTTGGGACATGTGGTAGCATCAGAATTTTTTTTAGTTGACTCCATCATTACCACTACACAAGTCAGCTGTAAAGGAAAAAATAGTGTTGTATTCCAGAAGGTGTCAGTAGAGTATTAGAAAATAAAAATGAGGATGCTGTCTAAGCTCTACAGTATTAAAACATTACAATGGCAGAAATGTCTGTTTTGCATGGTGATTTGTACAAAGAAAACATTCTCTATAACTATGACATGCTACTCTTTTATGATCATTTTAAGAAGACCTGTTTTTCTGCACTTTCAACCAGTGAGTTAGCTATAAGATATTGAAATATATTCTGCTGAGAAAAAGGCCTCAGATCTAAGTATTAATGTGAAACAAGGAAGCAACAGCATACTCTGCAGAGATGGCAACAACGCTTCCACTGGGCTGAGGGGGTAACCTGACAAGTTTGGGCTAGAGCATGAGAAACTTCTTGCACAGTTATATGTCACTGACAAGGTCTTTTATTGATCCAGGGCCATATAACAGCTTCAAAAGGAGTATAGAAATGTGGAGCTTTTGATTTATGTTCCTCTGTGTCTACTCCTTTGTTAGTGGTAGCCTGGTTCCCTCGCAAGTCAGTTAAAGAATTCTAAAGGATTCAGCCATATGAAACAGCTCACATGACACAATGCTACATTTATACACACTTTAATAAATGAAATTGCAGAGCAGATAACTAGAACATTCAATAATTGTAGCAATTTAGGAGTGAAATGTGTAATTATCACTAGCCAATGCAGCAACTGCATTAAAAATGAGAACTAGAGAAAGATACAAGCATCTTAGGGTGACCCTGCAAATTTTTTGAGAGTCTTTTAATCTACATGATTGTGAAAGAAATGAGGCTAAACAGAAGATGGAACCTAGCTGTTTGTCACAGTTGGGGTTTGCACGCTGACAAAACCAGTCCATTTTCTTTTCTTCTTAGTCGAGAATATGATTAGAGCTTGGTCTGTCATAATCAACAACACTAATGACAACTAATTGCACTTCCCTTAAGTAAAAAGGGAGTAGTTGCACTGATGTTTTTAGGGATAAAATGATAGAAAATGTACATCTAATGGAAGTACACTCTCGTACACTACTGAGATTGTATAACGTAACATTACCAACATTAATTTGAACTGCAAGTCTACACTGGGGAAAAAGTAGCTTATAATGCCGTTTCAAAGGCTGCCACATATTCACCCCATTGGAACTCACTTGTTCTGCACACCAAGTTCTCATCAATTCCCCAAGAGAAAAAACAATGCAAACAAATTGCCAGGTGTAATGTATGCTGCATCCCTTCCCAGAATCTTTTACAGTACTTGAAGAAAAATGGGACTAATAGTGTCTTACAGGCAGCCTCCTGGCTCCTCAAGGCTGGCTACAGTGGCTATCCCTGAAGCAGGCTGTGCAAGAAGAGAGGGCTCTCATTATCTCCCAGGACCACTGTGAAGCCTGTTGATATTGATGGTCATTAGGAACCACCTCACTGCTACTGCAGTGCTAATCCCAGCCAAGGGCATCCTAACTATTGGCAATTTTTTTACCATTTTAAACTGCAGCCAATTTTAGTTGTTAAGGTACCCTATGATTCAATTTTTAAGATTTTCTTGGTTATGAAGAAGGATTAATCAAATAATTTAAATGTAATGAAAATGAAATTCTCATCTCAATGTGATTTCAGAACCTCCTAATTAATCATAAAATATAGGGGTTTTTATTTAAATACCTTATATCACTTTTATATTTTGCTAGTAAAAATAGCGGGTAACAAGACAGGAGAAACATGGAATAAATTTAAAGTAAATAATGGACTGTGAAAGACGCAGCAGTGTAAGGCTACACAATTAGGTTCTTATACTTTTTTATCTTAGAACTAAGCCAAAAATAATTCATCCAAGCATGATAAACCATGTCATTGTTTTGCCTTTCATGCTCATGTTATGAATTTGGCCATTGAAGATAGTGCTTGTATATGATCATGCTGTAAAAAAAGCACAGTAGTCCAAATGCATTCAACATGATAAATATTGGCTTATAAGGTTAAAATTAAAATGTTATGAGAGTATTTCCATGTTTAAAGTACATCATGCTCTTCCATACCATTGATCTTAACATGACTTCATTCAAATATCAGAGATTTTCTTCATCTCTAGAAAATTTTACAATAAAGAAAGATCACATTGTGTGACATTTTATTGGTTGTCATGTATCTTAGGCGACTTCAGAGCACTTGTTTAAATAATTTGAATGGGTCAGGACTTTGAAGTTTAAATAAGCTTTGAAGGAATGAAAGGATCAAGGACGAATTGCTGTTAATGATGTTTTCAAGTTCCCTCTTTAAGTGATTTTTATGAACAAAAAGTACTACAAAGATTTGCCTTTGAGTGAGTACTTTCAAGGTCTATAATTGAAAAGAAATGTACAAAACACTTTAGAATTACATTGGGCATGTATGAATATATTAAAGTATGGTTTCTTGAAACAGAACATCTGTACTTATCAGGTATATCTGCACTGTAAGTAAATCAATATTTCTTATTCCATTTCTATTTTGTGTTCATATTCTTTAAGTGAACCAAGGGGAATTTTTTGGGTTGCAAAGCACATTGCTCCCCTTACCAATGAGTAAGGTGTTCATTCCTGCCACCTGCTGATGAATCCTTTCCCCAGGACTCTCTAACAAAAAAGACCTCCTCTCAGGGTATTTGCAGGGGAAGTTAATTGAATTAGTTAAATATTGCTTTCTGGCTGGTTACAAAACATTTTTTATATAAATTAAAAGTTGTTAAGTTTTAACACTGCAGAGATTATACATTTATACTTGAAATTATAGTAAGAAAATAACTAGATCGTGGTCAGTATGAGTCTGCTTCATGTGCAATCCTCAGATAAAGGTGGAGAAGCCTTACTTAGAGGCATTGCTAAATGAAGTTTTATTATCTTCACTGCCAAAGTTACAGAATCTTTCCTAATACAATCTCTTTTCCAAAGCAGAGGCAGTGTGCTAAATGCTGTCTCATGAGGTGATCTGTCAGAGGAGGATCTGTAAAATAGACTAGTAGCGAGATAAAACAGAACTGAAATAATATTGATAGATTGTTTAGAACCTTCCTTACAGCAATTGGGTTATCATCACCTCAGCTGCGATATCTAATAAAGCACAACAATATTTTATATTCCTTAATTTGAAGTCATGACATCTCAAGAAGAAAAATTTTCTGATTCTGACAATGTCTTGTGAAGGAGGTATGGGGGCTAAGTACTCTGGTAACTTGAGGTTAAAAATGTTCATTTTATGTAAGTATGGTTGTGGATAATTCCCTATTTGTCAGTGAAGCGTTATATTTAACTCATCACTGGGTGATCAATGGGCATGATTAAGCTTACCATATTTTCAGAGAAAAACTTGAGCTAGTGTGATCAGATGTTCTTTGACAGTTTGTTGTCAGTTTGTTCTAAGTATGAATTTTTAGAAACCTCGTCTGACTTTTGCGGCTCACTGAAAGTACTGGGCAGAAGGAATCAATTACTGGTGTGTACACAGAACTTCCTTAATCTGTAATCGAATTTTGCTGTGCAAAGAGAAGCAGGTGATAGGCAGGATGCAGAGTATAGGAATATAATTTTGTAGAGTACACGGTTTAGCTTTGATCAATTTTAAGAAGCTGCAGCTGTAAGGCTGACATTCTTAGTTTGGCTATTTTAGTAACTGATCATTAAGAAGTTTCAGAAAGAATTTTACACTTCTGTGATTTACATTCCTGAATGATGAAATTGACTTATTTTTCTAAATCTTCTGCATTCTGTTCTCCTTGTAACAGATTACATCTTACTAGCAAGATGCGCAATTTTGCAATCTGCTTTTTACTTCAGATAGACCTAAAATGAGCAGTTATTTTAGAATTAAGTCAGATGAAGGACAGCTCAAAGCAGAAATTATGTATCAAAGCCTAAGCATTTAATATGCCATTATGAGAGATATATTTTTTAAATTACTCTGCAGAGATGCACATGAACTAAAAGAGGAAGTTCAGAAGTTCGCCTGAGTGTAAGAGGTCTATGGAACTAGTGAATATATATATATNTTTTCTGTTCGACTACATTTGGTCAAAATTTTTTGGTCACCCACTGCACAAAACACAAGAGGGAATATTTAACTTTTCAGTGCACATTACAACTGTAATGAAGTAAGAGGCCCTTGTAAATTAACTAAACAGCTTAAAAACTGGCTTTCAATACGATTTATTTTCTGGGAATATTTTTTGGAACAGTTCTGCTGCATGTCAGGCAAAACTGTCAGTCAATCCTTGGCATGGGTACAGAGCATATGATATTTCCAGGTGATATTTCCAGTATAGGTGAAGATATCCCATTTTAAGGAGGTGTCAGATTTTAATGACATGATAGAGAGAGACATTACACCAGATTACTTGTGCTCAGACAAATAACAGAAAGAGCTCATGACCAGGCAACATGGGTCATCTCACACAAGCACTGATTTAAATAAGCTCCCTTCATGTCATAATTTCCTTGGGAAGAACTTGCTGGAATAATCTAAAAGCATTAGAGGTACTGAGGCGATAGTTAAGTAGTTAAGGAGCTTAATCTCTGCTTGGTTTATTACCTTTGTTTAAAGAAAGAGCCCTTTATATAGGTATAGTCCATGATACAAGTGAAGAATACCATCTGTATTACATCTATCATTAAACCAAACTAACAAGAGTGTACATAAATCTTTTGAGAGCTTGGAATCCCACTGGTGCCCAAAAATCATTTGTAAGATGAATGTTATTCACTGTATTAAAATGGTGGAAGCTTGGCAGAAAAATGGATTATTTTCTTCTTTCTTCTTGTAAAAACAACTGACAAATACTTTTTTTCAATGCCATGAAAAAAACGAAAACAGATAGATTAATTTTCTCCATTCTCCTGAAGGAGACTGCTGCTTTAAGTATAAGCAATCAGACTACAAGCACTATGTAAAATTAGTAGCTGGATTGCTAAAATCTGCAGTTGGAGAACAGAATGGTCTTATTCTGCTCCACAGGGCTCCTGTGAGTCTAATCTTGGCTCTCTTCAGGCATTAAAACCTCCCCATGATTATCTTCCAGGCTAGAAATGGGTCAAGCATTTTACTATGTTATATTTTTTAATTTATATGCTTCTTCCAACAGATCTTTGGCTAAATTTTCTCTCTTCATCCCTTTGAACAAGCTGAGAGACAATGCTCACTACCAGATAATGTTGCTGTTCTCATTAATTTGGGTACAAATATTATTTTTTAAGTTCTTTTTTAAAGTCCTTTGACTTTAAATAAGCAAATAAGCAAATAAAGCTTCTGTTTCTAATGACGTAATATAATGAACTCTTTGGTCTGTGGGCTTAATTTGGCATCTGATGCCAAAAAGATGGACAGACAGATGTACACATGGAGTTAGCAACTATATACCTTTCTCAGCTTCAGATATTTGAGATAAAACATTGCTTTTACTCTCATTCTTTAAGACTGAAAAACACATCAGACATTTGATGTGCACTATTTTACTTCCATTTACTTGCATATTTGCTTCCATTATATGTTTGACTGTTCAATATTTGTAGCACAATACAAAGTTTTATTGTTTTGGGTTTTTTTAAATCTTTTTGTCTCTGAAAACTCACTGGGTTGGAAGGAAATTATAGTGTGAACTCTGTAATCTATTGCAGAAGGTAAAATCTTTTGGTTTTGTTAATTCTTTACTAGCATTCAAAAGAAATAAGAAATATTTCTTTTATTTCTGTTGGTGCAGTGTTTTTCCTTTGTTTTGAAACAGGCATGCTTAGAGTATTTTTTTTTTAATTTTGGTGGTATCTTATGCAATTAGATGCCCTGAACCTGCATTGTATGTTTCTTTTGCAAGATGAGATTGAAGGCAGAAGATTCCCTAAGAGTCCTATCAGGATATTAGGGATAAGAATACCAATGTGGAAAATTCATCATTAAAAAATCAGCTCAGCACTCATAATCAGATTTTGTTAAAATGCAAAGCTGGCTATTCAGAATTTCTCCACAGACTACAGGACTTTTGGTCCCTGCTATTGGTGTTTGGGACAAATGCTCCAAAGGTACATGAGCATGAGATTAATTGATATGAGACTGATGTGTACAGAATTAATTAATATGAGAGACTGAGAGATAATCAATATGAGCATAGAGATCTATGAAATAAATTAAATGATATTTTGGGAAAATCCAGAATCTCCTTGTACTATCATCTGCACTCCATGGAAAATACATGTGATACTCTGGAAAAAAAAAAAAATTACTTTTAACAGCCTTTTAATTCTACTGGGCTAGTTCCACCAGTAAACTGGAAAATATTTAAATGGCAGCTTTCTCCAAGCCTCAAAACAGAAGGGAGATTTAAAGAGATAAATAAATTTCAATGTTTTACCTGCTACATGAGATAAATAATTTATATTTTGAACTAAAACACTTGGCTTGTGAGTTGAAATAAATATAATTTAAGTAGATAGGATTCATCACTACTTATAGTGCTTGAAATGAGTATTACAACTAATTAGTATGAGGGCAAATGTTTTGGAGAGAAAAGACTGAAAGTATGTTTGTTAATTTTTTCATATACCCTGTACAACAAAAACATTCTGTTGTCAAAAATCTACATAATATCTGGTACATAGACGTTTGGTAGGTTACTGCTCAACAGGACAAAGAAAAAAAGTCATATAGTTAAATTTATTCTATTTCCTTTGCATTTAATTGTTTTTTTCTATTATTTTGATAAAATTGTACATGCTTTTAGAAATTAAGAGATGTGAAAAACATCTACTTTTGATCATATTGATGGATCCATACATTTAAGCAGTTCTTTCAAATAAAACTGCATCAAAAGACTGAAATTAAGCTCCCAGATGAGTTTAATGAGATTAATGAGTCTGAGATGCCATAGGTGTCCTGAGTAATGGGTCCAAAGTAGTAAAACAGACCCACAGAAGCATGAAATTAATTTATTCTAAGCATGGAAAATGGTAACATTTTGTTAATATCTAGTATTTTGTCAGGTTGAGAATCATTACAGACTCCTTATACTCTGTCATAAAGATTGTGGAGCATAGGCATCAAAACAAATACTGTGGTTTTATAAGATTTGCAGCTGGATTCTTTACCCATAGCTTACTGTTACTGAGGGTGGAACATTGGCATAATAAAATGTCATAGGAAGAATACTGTGAAAAAGGAGACAATGTCCCTTCTCTTTCTATGACGCATTCTTTAAGCTGTTGACCATTCTACCCTGGCCCAAGGAAGCATCTTGGATATTTTGTTAGCTTTAAGCATGTTGTCCTAAACCAGACACATTAATTTTACAGAAGTGGAAGGTCTACTGCATTTAAGTTACTGCCAGCTCCTACCCAGGAAGGATGAGATCAGAGGAGATAATGTGGGGAATTTTGTGTTTGTGAAGGCTGTGCAGTTTGTCTCACCATGAAGCACTGATTCTCTGCATCATTAATTTAAACTTCAGAGAAAGTCAATTTGCTATTTGCCATTACTTTTTCTTCTTTGCTATATCCTATTTATTTAAGTAAAATCAATGTTGTAAGAGGTGTGCTCCATATTCTGTGTGAGGTCTGTCTTTGTAAAACTCTCTTCTAAGTAACACTTCCTGCTTATTTTATCCCTCTCATTTAGCCCTAGTCAGTAGGGAGATGCAGCAAAGCATCTGTCCAAAAAGTTCTCTGTTCCAGAGAACACAGTTTACCTGGGAAAAAAAAAAAAAAAGAAGAAAACAAACCTACAAACCCAATAAAAATAACATTTAAACTCATTTCCAGAAGTCCCCATTTAAATTATTGCTGTGTCATTTTTAAATGACTACTGCCCAATGAGACTTTGCAGGTATCATTCAATGAAGGCAGTTTCACCAGAACTTAAAAATTTCTGACCATAAAAGTATGGGAAAAAAATGAACAAATGTTATCTGATGATGACTTGTTCAGTAGTAGTGGCTAATTTCAGTACATTTAAGTTTTATGCACAGAAATGCTAAAATTCAGCGCCATTGGTTTAAGACATTTGGCAGTGGACTAACACACAGAGACTGACACAGTTTTCACAGACATTAATACAGTCAAGCTAGATTTTTATATCAGTCTGTAGCCTGGAAATTTAGGTATGGAAGGGACTCCAAGAGATTAGCACCTTCAGGGAGGCATGCACATACAAGTTGTCCCTTGCAGGCAAATGTATAATCTTTTTTCTTTTTTCTTTGAATACCCTCAGTAAATGGTATACTTCATGCTTCATATATTTTTCTCTTTAAAGCATCTTCCCCAAATATTAGAGTTTGAGCGATCTTCTTTCTTGATGTGTAGGTGTTACATGGAGCACTGTGCTCATCAGTTACCTAAATCCACACGCCTCTGCCCCAGAGCCTGTGATCTCCCTCCACTCTGGCTTCTCTTCCCACTGATTTTGGATGACTCACAGTGACCTTCCTGCCTCTCTAATCCATCCCATGCTTTTCACCTCTACTGGCTCTGCCTTGCTCCATTTACTCTTCTCATTCCCTCATGCTCAGATCCAGCTTTTTGGTCTTATCTGGTTGGCTTATAATTCTACCTCAATCTACTATGCAGACACCAGTGAGTACATACCAAGGGCATAACATGTATAAGGGAAACTGCAATTATGGCTAAGAGCTAGCATATGCTGCTTTTACAGCCATAAGGATTTGTTGGAATTCTATGACAGGAATGCTAACTTGGAGAAGAAGTGAGCAATCACAAGAGACATCAAGAAGGGAAGAAAGAGAAGATACTAGAAATGGGATTGTATGTGCCCCAGATGCAAATTATCTTTTTAGAGTGCTGGGAATTACTGAAGATAAGAATAATTTCAGGGAGAGTCTCACTGAGCTTCTGCTGCCCTGTGATAGAGCAGGTCTAGCACAGATGAAACCTGCAGAAAACTGAGGTGATAACTCACAAGATCCTAATTAAGTGTGAACTCTGCTTCTCTTAAAGCTTAATGATTTTTTAGTATATAGATGAATATACTGATACATATCTAGGGCAATTAAAGGACTATACCATATTTCAAAGATGTTCTTTGTCAGCTTAGGGCAAGTAAATTTTTTTCTGTGAAAGTCATTAGATTTTCTTTTTTGTGTAAGCAAAACTAATTATTTTCCACCTATCTCCCACCAAGAGCTTCCTCATTCTACGCCATTACAGTTAGCTCTAAATAGATAAATTTTGGAATAGTCACAGGCAGTAGAACAGGATTTTTAAAAATGCATGAATACTGGCAATCCTGAAATATAACTACCATGCATATGAAGTAAATTCCTTTTGCTTTTCCCTTTCTAAAATAAAGGAATCATTTATTTTGAGGCTTATCTTGAGTATAACTTAATCACTGACTCTTAGAGAAGGTACCTAGAGCATGACTACTAGGCAAATTAGCACAGAATAATTATCTAAATTGATTATCAAAACAGCAATTATTCTGATCTTGAATAATTCTGATTTATATGAAAAACCTAAGAGCGTATTGCACAGCAGCAAACTACACTATTTCAAATGCCCATTCCTTTGAAGATAATTTTTCATGCAGTGAAGTTAGAATGTAGGAGCAATGTTTTGTAGAAGACGTAATTAAAAATAAGATACTCTATCCATCAGTTCGTATGTGGTTTATATTCTGATGAATTTAGCATCTGAATATATGCCATCATTGTCAGAAATTGCTGACATGGATATAAATGAACTGATTTTTGTTCCTCTAAAATGAACGAAAGCAGATTTTGATATTTCATTAATTATGAATTTATTTATTGAAATTGAAAGTCTGACCTCAAATTAGAAATTTGACCTCAAATCCCTGGCACATCATAACCATGGTGTACAGTGAAAATCACGCTGAATGCATGAGAAAAATCATTGCCTCCCAGATGCTGAACCCTGCTTATTCAGTTGAGAACCCCAGGTCAGTTTCCCCTGTTCAGTACAAGGCAACACCAGCTGAATACTTTAATTTGCTTTTAACCATGGACAAACTGATCTAATGAGATACTGCAAAATTTTATCTAATTGTTGTTAAGCATGGTCCTCAGATACAAATAAAATGTTCTCAATGGAACATTAGTAACAGTCATTTTACCCACAATACCATTCATTTTTTCAATAACGCCTAGAATTTTCCATGTCAGCTAAGTACAGTGAAGAGGTTTTGGTGCCATACGGTTTACAGAACCATCTGTGTACTCCAAGGACTGCCTTGATGCGCACTCAAATGCAAACTTGTTTTGTGAAAGGTTAAAGTGGCAGAAATATATATCAGAAACTATCTACTGGTATTCCCAAAATGAATCTTGCAGCTGTTCATGTCAAATTCTTTTTGTTATTATTGGAAAAGACCATTTAACTTCAGAGGAAAGCTATAAGCCCTGTGATAATAATATGCTGTAGGCAACCAGAGAGAATCTGTCTTACTTTGAAACAGAAGTAATAATTTTCAGCTAATATTATACATTTTTGGTGTTCTATGCATAAAAAAAAAGATTCAGCTTGCAATAATAACAAAAGTCACAACATCTCAGAGAATAACTGGGAAAAAATTTTATTTTAAAACTCAAATTCAAGAGACTCGGGTTCTAAAAAACAGTTTGCTGCTGTATAATGAACTCATCCTTCCCTCACAGGAACTTCATTGCAACCATGTTCTTTTTATAGACTTGTTGCTGGTTTTCTTTTTAGTGTTGTGATTTTTTTATTGTTTCCTGCACAGAGCCTCATCTGCAGGGGCTGCACATTCCCTCTTCAGTTTGCTCCATACCTGACTATGAGTGTAAAACATGAGGATTAAGCTTTCCTGCTTCAGGATGAAAACCTGTAACTCCTGATTCTATCAAATGGTAGAAATACAAAACTAATTCTAGCTCTTTAAAGGAATGATTGAGATTCACTTATGTCTTACTCTGTTTACAGTTCATGGAGACAAGCCATTCCAGAAGGCAGCGGTTCTTGGCTACCATAGGGCACAACCGAATGTGGAGGGAATCCAGAAGGCTGACTTAGATTAGGCTTAATTTTTAGAGATCTACATTTGGCTATGATGAATCCCATCCTTGTTCCCAGAAAGATAATTACAGGCTGTGGATCTCAGGTAGATGAATAGAATTTTTGAGATGTATTTGGTACAATGGTTTAGTTGCATCTAGAAAGTATTGCCTGTTAATTGCTGTTGTCAGGTGTTGTTTGAAACGCATATTTGAGACATCTATACACAATTGGAAATATGGCACAGGACCTACAAGAAATCTGCTTCTGTTTGAAGTGGCAGCTGCAGTCTTGATGAGTTATATGAGTCATCTCAAATGACACACTAGGTGAGTAATCTTGAATATCTCCTAGTTTATAAATAAACACTTAGGGAGAAGTGATTTTCAGTCTTTTTATCTCTGTGGGCTAATTCATTTTAATTACAGATAAAGAGGACTTCTACAAAAAGGAATGAGAATGTCAGTTTTTATCTTCCCTGTATAGCAGTGCAATCTGAGAGTTCTTGGATCTAAGTTTGAATCTCGAAAAAAAGTTGGAGCTATGTCTCTTTTTCTCTATATAAGTGTTGAAATGGCTAACTTAGTCTATCATAAATAGGAAGGAAGAAAAGAAACCAGCTTGATTACCATTGTCTCTGAATTTGGAAAGAAATATGCTGTAGTCTCTTCTCTGACTTTGAAATGACTACATATAATGTCCTGAAACTAGAAATTGCTCAGGGCAGATGGACTTTAAGGACAGAAGTAAGGAAAAACTTAGAAAGCAGGATATACTCAACCCTTTTTAATGGGCAGCCTAGACAACTTGGCACTAAGTATACCAGTCTGAAAATTGAAATCTGAGACTTGTATTTTACCCTGTGCTTTACATAGGGATGTTGAATATGCATAGAGGTCAGATGTCTCAATCTTATTTTGCATCTAACCCTATTTCTTTCTTCTCTTTTCTTCTTTTTGGATGAAAAAACACCTTTTGCACAACTTTGGCAAAAGTGAAGAAGATGCAAACAATTGGATCTGACATCAGAATGGCCTTAGTATAATGTAATTTTTACATTTAATTGATTTCAGTGAAATTTTGCTAAAGTAAAACAGGAATTTCTCAGTTGTAATTGGACATTCCTTAAACTTTATACACTTTCAAAATATTTTTGTTTATTTATTTTTAAAGTTAAAATGCAAGGGTAAAGTTATTTGCATTTAAAGAAAATATTCTTCTATTCCCAATTTGTCATACATTTGATCCAAGTTGATATCTTGAAATGATAGTATCTTGCCCATTTTCATGGCAATAAGCAATGTTGATACACCTGTAGCCATGACCATTCTTCCTCCCTCATGAATGCCAACAGTCAATATTACTAAGAAATTATTTTTCTTCTGTTCATATCATGAAAATGATTTAATTTTTCTCCCTACTACTAACTGCCTAGCCTCTCTTCCCCACCTTTCAATTTTCTTCCAATTGAAACACAATGAATGAAATAATTTGAATCAATTAAAAGTAATATAGTTGTCCTAAGACTGTGTTGATTTTCTGTCTTCCATTTCTCCTCTCTTAATGTTTCCTTCTGTCTTCTGATTTCTTTTTCTTTTATTTCTGTATCTTTCTCTTTTATGGCAGGGAAAAAGCATCTCTCTTTCTTTTATCCCTTTTCTTCAGCAGTGATTTTTCATTGCCTTCATAGCTGTTCTGTGAGGATTTGCAGCTGCATTCCCATGACTCCTCTTCACCCTGGCAGCAACTCACATTTTTTTGTCTTGCAATCCTCGCCTGCTTGTTGTAAGGGTGGGTGTCTCATTACAAGTCTGTTGGTGTTTTTGTTAATTGGTAGAGACAATGTTAATTGAGGAGTCATTTTGTTAATAAGTGTGTTAAACCTCTAAATATATCCCATATGAAGTCAGCATTTTCTGCAATTAGAGCATTTTCCCACTGAGCTGGCTCATGCAATTCATAAAAGTTTGGTGCCTTCTAGCTTGCACTCTAACAGCCTACCAAGCACTACAGTTTGGGTTTAGTGGCAAACTTGATGCTAAAATCAGAGCGATTTCTGAAGCCTGAATGAAGAGTCAAGAAAATCTGGGTGAGCCTGACTCATTCTTAAGTAAAAGTGGTCTGCTTCATGTCTGTTGTTGCAAATCACTTAAAATTCAGTGGTTGTCCAGAGATAGTTCAAACTAAGACAAAAAGCACTCTATTCAGTTTTGTATTGATAACTCTCACCATACTAAACTATTAAGGCATTACACTGTTACTACTACCCTGTTAAGGTATCCTTTAATTGGACCACAATTTCCTGTTACCATGGAGAGCATCCTGGCACAGAGGAGCTCAGAATAAAGTTGAATGCTTTTTAGCATTTAAAATAGACAGCCTCAGTTTTAGAGTCTGTGTTTAAAATATTGCATAATCTTCTCTGGTTCATTTCTAGAGTGCAGTGAGCCACACACTAGAGCTTGTAGGACAGTAAAGGCTGAGAATAGGAGGTTAAAGGATGTTAAAGGTTTTTACCCAAGAGAAAAATGTGTGTGACAAAGGCAGAGCATCTTACCTGGCTGCTTCTTATACTTAACAAAGCAAACAGCATCCCCAGAATGTGATTTTTCCCACCCCTAGCTAGAGATCCAAACACCCAATGACCCTTAACCAACTAACTATGGAATATGTTACTAAGTATGGAACATGCCATATATTCCAACTCTAACTATGGAATATGCCAGCTATTAACTATTAGCTATTAATTAACTAAGAGAGGGACAGGGGCTCATTGGGGACCTTATTGCTTTCTACAACTTCTTTAAAAGGGGGTGCAATAAAGTGAAGGTCGGTATCTTCTCCATGGTAACAAGAGACAGAACAAGAGGAAATGGCCTTAAGTTGTGCCAGGGGAGGTTTAGACTGAATATGAGGAAAATTTCTTCACTGAAAGGGTGAATTTCTTTTGCAAATATGTAGCAGGATCTTCCTATCTATCTGACACTACACATGGTTCCTTTAAACACCTTTCAAAGCAAATTATTTTGGGTCTTTCACGATAAATTTTATACCCTTTTTCTTTATCAAGTGTAATTAAAATATTTATAATGTGTGTAAATCTTGAAAGAAAATATAATACTTATATATTGTTTATATTAAAATAGAAATGTTTGTGACTCTCGCTAGTTAAATATTGATATATTAAATGTCAATATGATGTAAGTGAACTAACACAGTACCTGACAACACAGAAAAAAAAATTTAGTTAGGATTTAAGTTTTTAAGTTATAGTAGAGATAAAGAAAGCATGAGTCTCTCTAGAAAGAAATACTTGCAGGAAGTGATTTTCAAAGTTTAAAACACAGAAATTGTAACCAAAAGAAATTTTCAGCTTCTATCCCACATTTATTAGTAAATAGCTGTTAGTAAAGAAACCAAATTTCACAATTGTGATGTTTCTGCCACAACCCTGTTTACTGTGAGGACATTTATACAGTAATATGTCTAATTTTGATTTGACCTATGACAGACTGAAAAAATGAAGTTTGATTAATTTACTTCTAGTCTTAAAGATGTGGAAACAATCTGCAAATCAAGGCCTATTAAGTGTAGGTTATTTTTTTTCTAAACAGCTTTAAAGAAAAGAATGACTCACAATTTGAAGGAAGGGGTTATTTTTTTCCATTGACAGTTTGTTAATTAACCTTTTATTCAGTTGAGATGATTGAAAATCTAAGGGGAGTTTTATGGATTATTTTGAAAACCTACATTTTAGTAACATCTCTTGGCATTAGTAGACTAATAAGTCTAATTTTTGGAAAGAACATTTCTATATAGATATTTATACATATTTGTGTGTGTATGTCCTGAAAGGGATAGAGAAATGTAAAAAACATACTTACAGTGATTTTAAGTAACATTTTCATTAGGTTTAATTTAAACAATGGGTTAAATTTCAGGTTTTAAATAAATACGTTTAATTTCAGATATATCTTGATATTTTTAATGAGTAGGCCATTTCATGGAAAAAAAATGTTGGTAAACAGGCTGCTCACTTTAATAGAATGAACTGTAATAATTTTTAATAACAATAAAATGGCTATAACTTGCAGTCATAATATTAAGGGGCTTCAGAAAAAAAATTCAAATTTACAGTTACTTATTCGGTTGGCTATTGGAATTCTTTAGCAAGGGGCTTTTCAGTTTTGGTTTTGTTGTTTGGGTTGTTTTGACAGAATAGAGATGTTTGATCAATATTTTCATTTAAAAATGTGAGACTATTACTCTGAGTCTCACCTTCTTTTACCATTCCAGATAATACATTTGGTTTTTTGCATCTTGACTCTTTGAAGAGGTGATCTCTTTTTAATAACTGACTGAGGAGAATCTCTGTTGTGCTCCCAGGTTGTGCACAGGTTGTATAGCCCAGAATCTGAGGATAAAACTTTTGTGTCACCCAACTATTTATAGAGATGTTCAGGCATTCTTACTGGGTTTGTCAAGATAGAACCACTATTTGCTTCTTCAAAAACTTTTTTTATATAGCATTGTCCTAGTAGGTTTGACTTTATTCTTATTAAAGATGGTATTTTCAAAGTAGATATTGATAAGTTGCTAAATAATCTAGCTCTCTTCTAGATTGGGACTGGCTCCTGTGATTGCCTAAGCCATTTTATTTCCCTCCTGGAGTCTCTGCAGGAATCATGAAACTAGAGCATTCCTAAATAATTTATAGGTCAAACTCTGAGTCAAGGAAATAGCCACAAAATGCAATGCAAACTAGATAACATAAATATGTGATTTGACCCACACATTACAGAGTGCTCCAAAGGTGTCCCAGCAGTTTTGGCACACTTACTGCTCCCTAAATCACACCACAGCTATGCAACACATGCAAGAGACTCATGCCATATAAAAAATACTTTGGTGGATGCAGCACTGCTTTTGCAGTGTTTTGAACACATTAAGCTGGAGGGCAAAAACAATAATAAAAAAAAGATTTAAAAAATACACCAAAAACTATTATGTCTTACTGTCACAGAAATGGTAGATGAGGCCAGAAGGCCCAGTGCTGTGGAGTTCATACATAGTGCACAGCATCTAATTTTCTATGGAAGAAAAAAGTCACTTTCCATGCGACAGAAAGCCTTGAAGAGTGTCATTGCAAGCTACTCCTCATCACTTGTCCTAAGAGTAAGCATCACTCCTTGGGATCAATGCACTTAGCAATATACATTTAGCTAAGGGTATGTCTTTAATGGTAGGTGAGAAAGGGCAAAAGACCTTGGTCATATAGTGCTGGTCTATTTTACAGGATGCCAGGGCCTGTCCTCATTCTCTTCAGGCAAGTGCCAATGTCTACAATGTGTCCATACCACTGAGCAGGAAATCACATCCACAGGGTCTACTGGGAGCAGCCTATGGCTGCTGCTTTTCCATGAACAGTGTCAAAGATCATCTGGGAGACCAAAGCTGGTCCAAGTGCAGTGGATGTGAGCAAACAGTGCCAGTTGGCTCTAAGAACCAATGCTTAGAGCCAAAAAGTACAAGAAGGGCTGTTTATTAATACAACACAGATTTTTTGCTTTATGTCATCTTGTGTTATAAGTTGATTTCAAATTTTTGCCTAATGTCACTCCCTGATCTGTTTAACTTTCATGTTTTAGCCCTCCTGTTGATTACAAAGTAAGAGTTTCAGACCTTCATTTTTCTTTAGATGTGGTGGCTTACTTTTTTTTTTTCCTTTCAAAATTTCATTTTGGTTTTTATATCCATTTACTCAATTTTTATAGCTTGACTTTTTTGTATTTATGTCCTTGGTAGGGTTTGAAAGGTCCCTTTAATAAGTGCAATCTGCAAATACTGTTAACATAATGGTTGTTCCCTCCCAAGCGGTCTAATGAAGTTGTTGAATGAGGACAGTTGTTACACAGTTGGTGAGTTCTCCAGAGGTCCTAACACAAAGTATGTTATCTTGAGATAACAGTTTATAAGATCTATTTATTAAGAATCACTAAACATGGAAAGTTTTATTTTGCATTGTTTTGGGCATTGCAATTTCTTTTAATTAAATTATTTTAAAAGAATTTTAAAAGAATTTTAAAAGAAATTTTAAAATAATCTCTAAATTCTTTTAATTAAATTCACTTGAAAGTTTGAAAATATAAAAATCATATTAAACTGCACTGAACTATGTTTTTAATAAATGGATGAAAAAAGGAAGAGAGGGAAAGTGAGATATTTATGAAATTCCCAGAGTTAGAATAAATTAAATTCATCATTACAGCATCGAAAGCTTTTCCTGAAATTGATTTTGTTCTAATAATCCTAATGTATATTAAAAAAAACAATGAAAACTCATAAAGTTGTTTGGCTGCCTTTTCCTTTCTTGGCTGACATTTTGGATTCCAAAATGGGAGTGCAAAATTCAATCCAGACAGCTATTTTACTCCTAACACCCTTTGCTCATATATATTTTCTGAATAAGGTTCTAACAAGCATGTGCAGAAATGCCTTCATCTGGGAAGCACTCAGAGACTTTTAGTTCTTTTTTTGTACCTGACATATCCACAAATAATCTCTGCTGGTCTCATTTCACAGATACTTTCACAGAATATCTACTGGATTTAAGCCAGCACAGGCCTCAGCCCTGCTCCTCTTTGATTGCTCAGTGATTAAGTAATCCATTTAGGATATGAGAAACCAAGACTCAATTTCATTCTTTGCCTCCCCATTTCCGATGGGAATGCACTAAGGACATGTTCTGCAATGGTGTAATTTCAGTCCACCCTGCTCAATCAGTTCTGCTGTGCATTGTCTGGGTAAATATTCATTAGGCTGGAGAGAGAGAACATGTAAAGCTGGTAGAGGATTTTGGCCCTTGGCTAATAGACTGAAAGCACAGTCTTGGGCCCCCTGAACAGGGGATTTACAGAATGTGGTACCTCAGAGTGGAGATCCAGGATGGTGTTACTCTTAGCTTGCCAGTGAGAAATACTACAGAGATCTTACCTTCCACAGGGCACCCCGTGGCTCAAGCATATCTTAGAAATCATCACCAAAGCAATAACAAGCATTCATTTAAAGAATAAACTAGAGATTAAGCATTTTTTTACAGCACTAAATGCCAGTTAAATATGTAAATATAAATATACAAGCATATTGCTTTTAATGTAGGTAGGTGTATTCCTGTATCTTCATATTAAAAAAGACACGTTCTCATCAGAAAAATTTTCCAAAGACTGTTGACTGAAGAGCTAGGGACCACAGAATCACCTGTATCGTGTTTATTTATGTTAATAATAATTAACTTTTTCAGCTTTTTATCTACCTCTGTTACTAAAGAAAGGTTTTGTTGAGGGTGGGTGGATGTAAACCCAAATACTAAAATCTGTGCTGTCACAAGGTGGTGCTGTTGGATAAGAAAAATCTAGAGAAAGAACAGTGAGAAAGGTTTTTACGGTGAGTTAAATAAAATTAAAAGAACGACAGCTTCATTCACCTCTGTCATGTCCAATCTTTCATTTCTTCTTTTGACACAAAGATTTTAAATTAGGCAGAATCGTTATTCCTGTGGCTTGTATTCTTGATAACTCACACAGTAGACAGAGATCTTTAACATCAATTTCATGCCTCTGAAGACTGACAGTTAATGAGGCTATTATTTTCATTTTTAAATTGGCCAAATGTGGGACATAAAAATTGAAGGTTTCACATCTCTTACTGTTACCTTTCAGTGCAAATTTTATTCTTCATCTTTTAAAACCTTTTGTAATATAAGGTGAATGCCTAAATCATCAGATGATTCAATATGATATTTTCTATTGCAACAAGTATTTCGCTAAGCCAATAACCTTGTTTACCAGATATAAATGGCACGTTTTGAAAAAAAAATGAATACCAGCTCAAATTGCTTTTGCTGATGTAACATCTTGACATTGAACTGCACGTTCAGAACCTTGCTATCATCTAATTTACAATCTTTCTTCAGAAATGTCCTTTTTTCTAAAAAGATGTTCAGTGCAGTAGCTGTAAACAAAGTCTTCAATTTGACAATCATCTGTGCTTATAACAGTTCAAGCTGAAACGATTGAAAATTTCAGCAGAGCTCCATGGGATCTTCCACTATCTGTGGAAGAGTGTGGAGATGTCCAGTTTTAAAATTAATGAATAGACTAATTATATCTTTCCTGATTGATAAAGCGGCAGGTAATGACATATTCTGGGTGTGAGGTGTGCTAAAATTATTTTTTAATTATGGAAGTCATCGTGATATTAACTCTTTTATCAGGTTGAGTGTATTTTGAACTTCTGGTGCTCCCACTAGGATTACATTATAGCACTGTATGTGAGGCCAGAAAATATGTCAGAGCTTTAGCAGGGATTTTCAATGACAAAAAGAAAGTTTTTGAATTGTACTTTGCCTCAAAGAAAGGGTCTCAGCAGTTGCATTCTTTGTGACATTGATAGGCAGACACATCATTAGCATCTTTGACTTACAAGAATAGGAAGCCTGAAGGTCTAAATTTTCCCCCTTTACAGTTAAAAGATGAGGCACTCAGACTATGCCTGTGGCCAACTGCTGTTTTCAATATAAGGGGCAGAGTAATCTCTCAGTTTATTTCCACCTTTCACCTTTGTGCCCCATGTGTAGTTTTCTGTGGGGGCTTTGTTGGGGTTTTTCAATTTTTATCTTACTTTGGATGGAAATCCTGAGTGAGATCCTGACTATCCTTAACTCCCATTGAGACTAGCAGAATTTGTAAATGCAAATTATGTTATCAGCACATTTTTAAATGCAGAGTATGTTATCAGGACCACTTGGGATCTGGTTCAAAGCCTTGATATGTTTGATTTATTTTAGATGTGTTTGATTTGTATTTTATTAAAAGAAGCCCCTTCAAAGGTAATGGATAACATGCTTCAAAGACAAAATGCACTTGTGATCTCACAGAACCAGCATGGTCTGTTGGGTAAGTATTAACCTGGGAAAATAAGGTTGGAATTTCTGGGTATTTCCATCATCATTCATTACCCTGCTGAATTGCTTGCAGCAAGTGGTTCCCTCACTGTGGCTTTGGTAGTTTGTTTGGCTGGTTTTTTGTTTGTTTCTGTCTGTGAATAGAGATGACTGATGAAAAGCTGATGTCAAAGTTTGGCGTTGTTACCACACTCAGAAGAAGACAGTGCTTCTTTCCATTGGGGTAGAGGAACATGAAGAGAAGCTAGAAATAAGCATGAAAACTCTGCATGTTCTCTATCTCTTTACACACATTTGTTTCTAAATATAGCAGTGTTTTGTCTCTTTCTTCTTTCTGTGAAACTTCTGTGTTCTTCTTTTGTATTACTAAGTATTTCTAAGCTAACTATTGTGTATAAAAACTTTTTTCAGAGAAGGCTAAAAAGAGCAGTAAGTCCAGATACAATACAGAAATATACATTTTTCACTGTACACGTATTTTTTGTTCCTCATCCATTATTCAATCTGCTGTAGGAAAAGCTTGTACGTGTGACATGAGACTAACAAAAACATTGCAGTCATCAGTATTTTCAATTCCTAGCATCTTATTGTTTGGCATCTAAATCTGTGTGAGTTGTTTTCTTCCTGCTGTGGTAAACAATCTCGTTTTCTTACCATTCTCCTAAACATTGTAGTCATGGAGAATAGCTGCCTCTCTGGGGAGTGTGTACACTACAGTTTGCACCTCGAGTCTCAGAGTAAACATAAACATTTATGCTGTTATGTCAGTAATATAACCTCCCCACTCCAGCTGAGTATTCCCCCGATTATGCAGCCACATTAGCCCTCTCAGCCACAGCACCACACTGGGAGCTAGCAAGATCATCTTCAGCTGTTTTTAACTTGAAGGAACAGATTGTTAGAAAGCAACATGTCCTCAGCTTCGTTGATTTAGAGCTTGGGTAAACCTCTATGAAGTGAGAGTTTGGGGATTGCAGTGAGATCAAATGCAGCCGTATTCTTGCCTAAATAGGAAATATTTAATGCAGTATTACAGTTTAGCTTGCCTATTTAACATCATTTTGGGATGCTCATGTCTCCTACCACACTAGGCAGCTGATATTGTCACTGAAGTGAGCAGGAAGGAATTGATAATTAAACAGATAATGAGTAGTAGAAATTCACTAAAGAACATGGGTGGTATTTCCATGTCTGTCTTTTTTCTACACTTCATTTTCTTTTTATTCTGTTGTCTTGATGCAGCTGCTGCAACTGAAAAACTTGATTGCAGAGCTTTAGTTTTTTAGAAGATGGAGGGTCAGGTTTTTGTGATGCTGTTCCCACACCAAGTGCAAACTAGCCCCAGAGCTGCTGTAAACAGCCTGGCAAGTCCATTACAGTGCAGAGGTGATCCAAAACTAAAAGTGAGCAGGGATTTTTCTCTCTCTTCTCATGCCTGAAGCTGGGAAATACTGGCATTACTCTGAGAAAACACAAATGGCCAGTGTGTTGTTTTGCCAGGAGTATTTTTCCTTGCAAGGGAAGAGAAGAGAGTTCAAAATCACTTCCTTTTTGTAGTTTGATGAAATGAAGACTAAAGGTGTTTAGGATTCTATAGGGGTCCTAGTTTAAAAATAGCAACATCAAAACTGAATTGACAATCTAAGTCCTTGTTAGTGGGGATTTTGCTGCTAGTGTAAGCCAAAGGGGCATCATGATGCTCTGATTCAACACAGAGCCTTATGCCACCCTCTCAAAATGGCTGATATCCCAGTTGATATCCGTGTATCAGCTGATGCCCAGTATCTCGCCTCCATTTTTCAGTTTTATGCAGAACTGTAACAGAACAAAATGAAAAATACCTATGTATTTATACTGTAGTATATTTATCTGAACTCTGCCGTTTTTTTAGCCACAGATCTAAAAATAATGTTTCCATATGCTGTTTCAGCAAGGTAATTTTTGAACTCTATAGCCTGTCAGGGTCCTAATTTTTTCCTAATATTTATCCCTTTTTCCTAATTTCTACTGTCTGAGGACTTGGGCACCCATAAACTATTTCAGGGACTTGATCCAGCTAAGGACTAATAAGTGTTTTCTTTTCTTCTTTCTCTCTCTTTTTTTTTTTTTTTAATTTCTTTTACTCTGTGAATTTTCGTTCGTTCAGCTCCCATAATGTTTCAATACATGATTACACAAGACATAGTGCCAGTGCAAGGCAGGAGAGTGCACAGCTGGGGATGGAAAAGGCAGCTGAGATCACAGCAGTCTCAATTTAGATTTGTTGAAATGATTATGGATATGCACCTTTCATTTCCTGAATTTTAGCTGCTGCTGAGAGAAGTGATCCCCGGAGACAAAAATATTTTTAACCAGACCAGTTCATCATGCAGCTATAGGAACTTCATGCACTTGGCATTTAGAAAGTGGTGGAAGCTAGAGGCAAACAACTGAGGGAATGAGGGATATACCTTTAGTGACAGTGGCAGTTTATTTCATCTTATAGTGATACTGAAACTTTGTGTGTTTTAATTGAAATGTATTTTAATTTTAAAAAAATCTGTTTAATTTCTTAACAAGTTTAACAGAGCTACAGTTGTATTTCTTGAAACCTTATATGTTTAGGATTTTTCCAGAGGAATTTCAACCTGGCCATTCTCCACAACCTCCCCCTCTTCTTTGGTCTCTGTTCTTTGCCTTCTCAGCTCCTCTAGATGCACAGAATGCAAGGAATGATGTAGGAGAATAGAGAATGGGTTTCCATGTGGTTATTATCTAATGATTTGCAAGATTTCAAAGTTGTTGGTCTTCAGTTCAGAGATAAACAATTCTGATTGTTTCTAATCATCTTAGTTGCCTTTGAATACTATTCAAACATATAAAACATCTTGCAATAAATTGGAGATGAAACACAGTGAAAACCAAATATGTGTGAACTTGATAGTTAGGAATATGTCATTATTCTTGATAAGCTTCTATCTGACTGGCAAACCTCAAAGATTACAGCTCCACACTTATTAATTATCAATGAAAAAAGGTGGCTTGTTTTCTAAGATATTACACACCACTAAAAATACTCCTTTTTCTGAGTCATGCCTAGGACATAACTGTAACATGGTTGCAAACTAGATTTATTTTGCATCCTTCAGGTTGAGCTCCTAAAATGAAATGTAATTGATCAAATTATGTATTCCGAACAAATCAGACAAACATGGGAATTTCTCCTTAAAGAAAATTTTTCAATTTTGTTTTCATTTCTTGGTTTAATGGAATAAAATATGATTATATCTAAAGTCCTCTGTTTCACAATTTTACAAAATAGGTAATTATAAAATTGATTTTAACAAAAATGAAAATAGGAATGTGGGAAAGAAAATATTTAACTTACACTGCAAAAGGAATCTAAGAATTTAATATGAACCTTGATACTGGTACTAATTCATAAACCTCTTTTTATTTAAAAATTAACAATTTTTGATAAAATGGATGAATACAAAGCCACAATAAAAGTGATTTTTTTTTTTCCCCAGAAACATAAAAGTCATGGTTAGGACACATGTAATAGAAACGGAATTCTACCATATTTTTTTTAAGCACTAACTAGGCACTTCAATACACTTTTTCTCTTAGTTCAATATCAGGTTTTGCATTCATTGATGAAGCTTTTACTTTTTGAGTAAATTTCTAGCTCCTTCTGTCTATTATTAAGAAGTTTATGGTTTAATTAAATTACCTTATTGATTAGCATAAAATAGTCTTCTAATATACAGCTTCTCATAACTTTCTTAAATCTTTTGCAGTTCACTTGACTTGCTATTTTTATTTAGTTACAAAAAAAATCTGTTCTATGGCATCTTCAATTTTCATTAGCATTACTAGGTGAAAAAAAATGACATAAACCCAGAAGTGCATCTTTTATGCACTTGCACAATGTCAACATTGGCATTTCATTGGCTAGCAAAGGTCTCCAGCTGACTTCATCAGTGAATAGATTGGTAAAATTTCTCTCTAACTAGGGAATAAAGTCACCAATATTTTACAGTTCACATGCATACTTGCATGTTGTGAAAATTAAATATATCTTTTGTGCAAAAGCCCAATATAAAAGCTTTTTGCAACATATAATATCTACGTCCTGGCTTTAGAGATGAAGAAACTGGAGAGCAGAGCCTACACATGAATGCTGGAATGTGAATAAAAGGATATATGTGTGTAAACCAGCCTCTAGTTCTTTCAGACTAGCAATAACGGGTTTGCTTCCTCATCCATGTTTCACCTTCAAAGAGACAAAATAATCAGTGGTTATTTTAAGAATAACACATCAGAGATCTCTGGGATCCCGGCACTTAAATGTTTGTAAGCAGTACTGAATGCTAGAAACCATAGAGTTTTATACTACAAACTTGGAAAGTTATAGTCTGTCAGCACAAGCTCAATTCAGATTGCTGATTGAATTCAGAAAGCACTGCTGAAGAATTTTGGTTGGAACCAACCATTAGACCTTAGCTGGTTCCACTCCTGTGCAAAGCTTTTTTCAGAGCTAGAGCAGCTTGCCCAGGGTTTTCCACAGCTTCTCTGGGCACAGCTGGGACACAAAACACAGCTGTTTACTCAGGAACAGTGGGTCATATGGAGGCACAAGTCTTCTTAGCAGGTGTTTGGGATCTTAAGGGATCTTTTGGTTAGCAAATGTTTACATATAATCTTATAATCTTTGTCTGCCTAGAGAAGCCACTGCTGTCTTGGAGGTGCTCCAAGGCATAACCTTCACTGCTGATGCTGGTGTGTGCAGGAGGCCTTGGACAGGTTCAGTCCACTTCTAGTGCTCTGCATGGATCTGTTCTTGTGGTTCAGTAGCACATTACATTGTGGCAACACATTACATTGTGGCAACACATTACACCTCAACACATACTTCATTTTACTTTAGTTTGGTTTCTTTATTTTACTTTTTCTAATAACTACTTACTCCACACCCATAAGTGCATTATAGAAGATATTGACATTAACTTTCACTTAAAGGTGTTTTCTGATGCTCCCTTCAGCCTCAGGTAGAAAAGTCCCAGGAAGTCCATTTTGGCTGAGGATGCTGCTGTCCCTGAAGATTCCTGAATCTGCCAGGACGAGGTACCATTTTTCCTAGCACAATACCACTGTCACCATGATGACATGACCATCTTCAAGCTCTTTTTGTATTCTTTTGTCTGCCACTCCCCATGGTTATGCCTTGTTCCTGTCTTTGTGTCCTTCTTCTTGTGCCACTGATGGCTACAACTTCCAGTCAGTTAAGTAGGAAACCCATCATAAATCTACTGGCCCTCCATGACCTTCTGCTAAGTATGGGTTGTTTGTTCCCCTGTCAAGGTTCACAGCCCTGGTGAGTCTGTCTCATATTTCTTTCTCCTTTTCTATGCTCCAAAGGTGCCCTTTTGCATGACTGCACCTTGCCATAGTCACATGGAACTTTTTGGAATTCACTGGATTTCAAAGTATAGTCTTCTTAAAACTTACTCTTAGAAAATATCCTAACAGATACAAAGCAGACCCTTCCATATAGAAAATATACATCAGCTATGTAGATATTTTCATTTTCTTTTAATCAATTTGCTTAGGTTTTTTGTTTAGTTTTTTTTTAATGCCAGTCTTTTTCCTTCTTTTATCTAGCAAGTAACCTAGGCTAGCTATTTTATACAATTTTTTTTTCTTAATCTGCACCTGTTTTAACAAAAAAAACAACAAAAATAAAAAACCCAAAACAAACAAATAAACAAAACCCCAAAACCCACAAAAAAACCAAAATTAAAAAAAACAAATAGTAGATAACTTTTCCCTGGCATGTATTGAAGTACTACAGCTACATATGCAAACCCCACTGAATTCTGAGCAAAAACAGCTGAGCAAATAATTTGAAATTAATGCCTCCCTTAATTGATCTTATCCATTTGCAAAATGTCTATAGGCAAATCATTATTTCTTCATATTAATTCAGTATTTGAATTTTCTTAAAAGTTTTTCACCTAATTGATTGAATGACTGGCTGGGAACAGTTCAAAGGACTTGTATTTTGTTCAGTATTCAGCTTGGCTGGCAATTAAAAAGCTGTTTCTGATCTTTAACTTGTCTATAGTTTCTTCTTATCAAACATCTCTTTTTTTGGGCTCTATGTCACAATATCTGAAGACCTTGCAAACTTAAATGTGCTTACTCTTATAGCTTATAAATTCAGGACTTTTTTTTCTTTTTTCTCTGTTTTATGGATGAGAAGCAGCATATATAAAGCCAGATTTTTTAAAGGTGCTTAGGCATAGTTCCACTAAACTAGAGAAGCAACACCTCATCTGCTGCCAGCTTACTTCCTGGAAAATTCAGCAGCCAATAAATGATTTGGCTCCCAATAAGGTATAAAGAAGAGCCAAGTGCCTAAGGAATGGATTTTTCAGAAACCTGCAAGCTAAGCAGAGTCTATGTCAGTTAGATATGAGACAAATCCATACCAAAGGACATAAATAAAAGCTGTGACTTACAATCCTTCCATTCCAGTCATCCAGAAAGCAATTGATCCAACAAGCTTAGGTATGAGGAACTAATGCTGTTGAAAAAATGAGGACACATCAATCTCTAGTAAGTACTGGAGAAGCATAAAATGCCCACCTTCCCCTTGGGGATCAGTGGCAAGCTACGCATTGTTTCCAGCTAGAAAACGCCTTCTGTTTCATATGGGGGCATCAGGGCTCTGGAGACATCAGTACACCTTAGTGTCCCTGACAAGCTTCACCCAGGTCTTCCCCTCCCGTGGCACCAGGAGTTCATGACAGCCCTGACTCAGGCATCCAGTCCCTGCCTGAGCTATGTGTGCTGTGCTGGAGATTTTACCAGAGCCTGGCACTGCCTGCTGTGCTCAGACCCTGTGGGACTGTGACCTATCGGTCAGGGCATGCTGGGGTCACCCTCATCTGCCAACTTGTGTCCTTGGCGAAGCATGAGAAAATATCAACAGAGCTGCAATCTACAGCTCTGTGATAGAACTGACAAGGGCAAAGGCGTTGACAGGACAGAAAAGTTCACTGGCATAGCTTTTTCCCTTTCCTTCCTCTTCCAACTTGTGTTCTTTGACTGTCAATGTTGTCACCATATCAAAAAAAGTTCCAAAAGCAACCAGTTTTCTGGAACAGCTTTCCAGGAAAAACAAAAGAACAAAAGGAAGACCAAAATCATACCTACCTCTCCCTAGGACAAACCCATGAACCAAACTGAGAGTTCTACTTAGATGAACTGGACTGGAAAACTAGATTGCCTACCATTGTCTATAAGCCACGTTCTGGTTGTTTTCACCTAAACTGTTGAAATATATTAATTAAATATTTCATTTTTATTAATTACTAATTAGATAATTATAAATTATCCATATTATAAAATGGAGTTCTGAAAATATTCACAATACAGTCAGGACTGTGTATAGTTTGTATAAAATAAATCTGGAAATATAAGAAAGATTGCTCATAGATACGATTCATTCTGTTCAATCTCAAACATAGGATTCAAGTACAGCTTTAAGAAACTAAGGTTTTAATGTTAACATTTACATGTCTCCTTACAATTTTAAATGTTTAATTGACCTAAATGTCAAAAACTTATTCAAAGTGATGTAAATCTTCATGTGTTTGGAAGGAGGGTGTTACTTTGTTGTTATTTCTTTGTTTTTTGGTGGGTTTTTTTTTTTGTCTTTATGATATAAAAAAAGGCAAAGAGGAGCCAGAATTTCCATACTCCATACAGGTACATGTACAATCTTACGTACGCTTTTATGTTCACAGCTTGACAACAAAAAACATTCAGAAGAGAAATGCTATTTGTTAGCTTTTTTATTGTTTTAGTTTTGGCTGTGGAGTTAATTGTATGTATTTGTTGTTGTTTTCCTTATGTTCGGTGAGATCTGATAAATGCGAGATGGAAAGACTTGTTCACAACTTTATCTTGATGGGCTAAAATGAGCAAATATATAGATACTATCAAAGAACTACCTTGTTTATATTTGTATTGATAATTTCACACCTTTTCAATTAAGTATCTTTTACAGTCACAACAAACAAAGCTGGAAATCTTAAAGTTATTTAATAAAGAAACCAAAAAAAATTAATTTTGGTGAAGGTAGGGATGAATTGATAACTCAGTAGATAAATTGCAGTGACTCCAAATAAAATATCATCTTCTGAATAAAACACAATCTTTTAGAATCCACCAAATCAATAGATGTTATATTTCTTAGTCAAAGGTTGAGTCACAAGAATATATAATTCATTGAAAAAAATTGCTTTTGAAACAATCTTTGACACAGAACAAGAATAAAAATATGGTAAACCCTTCACTATTACATATAAGCTTGTACAATTACATAGAAGCATAGGTTCAAATTCTCACGTCAGATTCCAGTGAACTGCCCAATTAAATATTTTACAGGGGATGTGAAAGAAAGTAAAAGAAGCCTTTAATAAATCATGATGCTTTGGATAAGTGCTATAAAAACACTCCAGTTCCAGCACTTTATCTGCCTGTGGTGATTTTATCCCGTGATTCTAAATTTGTATTTCAGAGAGATTATTATCTTACAACTGATTATTTTTTCTTTCCTGGAAATATTGTGATACTTCTTTGATGAAGTTTTGCAAAGTTCTGTATTGTTCTTGTTCTGTTGCTCAAAAATGAAAAGTCCATAGTAAATCATTGTAATGAATCAACAGAAGATTCCCGGTAGTCATTTATTTTCATGGGTGTCCTGAATCCTGTAAAGTTTATACTGTGAATTCTTTCTCATCAGTAAATCTGAAAGAAAAAAATTGAATAAGCCTTTGGTACAAGTAGCTTTTGCAAATCAGAGTCCTCATCAGAACTTTCCCCTTGTTTCTTACATTTCTTTTCAGGACTTGGGGTGGCTGTATAAACAGCTGATTTTTGAAGATTATTCCCTCAAAAATTCAATTCTTCATATATACAATGAAGGAAACCTAAAAGTAATGATCACTATGATTTTATAATTTTATTAGTAGCATTAAAATATGTGAATTTCTCTCTATATGCTGATTTCTTGATCAGAAAAGTTGTTCTTTTATTACCTCATAAACATATTGTGAAATAACTAGATGAAGATAGTGCACTGCTTTCTATGACACCTATATAAAAGTCTGACAGAAAAAAGAGAAATATTGAGTAGCCATAATCTTGAGAATTTTTGAAATTTAAGGTTCTAGCACTATTTATACAGATTATAATATTTTAAAGTTTAATACTAATCATATCTGCTGAAAAAAAAAGGAAGAAAAAGAAGAAAAAAAGGAAGAGAGCTCTTAAAATTACACACCTGCAAAAGATATCTGCTAGATGTAAATTATCAGCTCTGTCTATAATTCATGGTTTTTTCAAATCTGAGAGTTTTTCAGTACTATTAGAGAATGATTGGTAATTATTAAAAGAAGATATTTACTTTAAAATGTATGTTTGTTTGTTTTCTAAATCCTCTTTTATTCTGTCTGCTCTAGTGATATGGAGCATATAAGGATGGTTTTGGAGCAGGCTACACATTACCTTAAACACCTTATTTCAAATTATCTGAGATATCTCACATCCAGGAACTTCACTTTAAAGAGGTAAATATTGTGCTGAACCTATGAGAGACTCACTCTGCCCTTGGCTAGCACCTTAAACCTGGCTGAGATATTTCTCACATAGTCATTTGAGTAACTGAACTGAGCTCCTACATCTTCTCACAAAGTCTGTAGAAATCTCTGAATCACAGGGCATAAAAACCTCCTCTATTTTTAGAATCAAAAGGAGCTACTGTTTCCAAAACATTCAAAATGTTCAAGAAAATACTGGATTTTGAGAACAGCAAATTGATGCAACAAAATTCAATTATTTTCTTGTAACAAAATATCTGAAAAATGTATATGGGCCCACACCTGCTTAGGTAAAGTCCTACAGCCTTTACCTAAGAAGTTGCAGAATCACGTACTTATTCTAGCTGAGGTCTAAAGGATGCCATTATTAGAGAATTCACTACTATCTTTATCACATAATCCAGGGTGAGGCATCATCTAAGTTTGCACAATAAATTTTTCAGGTGACTGTGGGAATTTTTAAAGTATTCTGTAAGCCGTGGAAGATGCCACCAAAAGGATATTTCAGACCATATGGTGTCATGCTCAGCATTTAAAGCGGGGGAAGAAGGAAGGAGGAAGTGGGCGGTGCTCAGATTGATGGTGTTTGTCTTCCCAAGTCACTGTTACATGTGATGGAGCCCTGCCTTCCTGGAGACGGCTGAACACCTGCCAGCCCATGGGAAGTGATGAATGAAGTCCTTGTTTTGCTTCGCTTACATGAGTGGCTTTTGCTTTACTTATTGAATTGTCTTGATTTCAACCCACGAGTATTCTCACTTTTACTCTTCTGATTCTCTCCCCATGCCACCAGGGGTGATTCAGTGTGTGGCTGCACGGTGCTTTGCTGGCAGCTGGGATTAAAACACGACATGCTGAAAGAAGCAGTATGAGTGCAGCTCCTACTTCTCAGCCTTCACTGGAGTCCTTGTCTGGCAACATCTGTTTAATTGTTCGAGGACTGGTAATAGAAATTGGACAGAACATGCTGGGGATGATAATTTGCTGAACGCCTGCAATGCTCTTTGAAGACAGCAAGTGTCCCGAATACTTTACACTAGATAGGTGAAAGAAAAGTCCTACTCTGTACTTCAGTAGCAATTGCTGTGGAGTGAGGCTTTCAAGAGGATCCCACAACACAGTGGGAAGATGCATTTGGCAGCATGAATTAAAACTGTATCCTTCCTCAGATCCCTGACCAGCTCTTTGTTCAGATAAAAAGAGAATTTGTATTCTTACTGATGGTTCTGACTGCACTTGGTGCTGCAGCATTGTCAGATCTTATAGACTTGTTCCGCACCTCTTGACACATGGTGTGGTTCATAAAGATTCACATGACTATCAGGTGCTCGGTTTCCATGAATTGAAAAACTATTATTGTTCCAGCTGTCAATCTGATTCCATTTTCTAAAACAGCAGCAAATAAACAACACAAAATAAAAAAGCCAACCCAAACGTTTTTATCAATTCTGAAATTAGGAAAAAATAATTACACAAACTGTACTTTTTTTTTTTAAATCTCTGATTTTTAAGCCAGTGTAATTCTTCAAACTTGCTTGCTGTTTTGGGTCAATCCCAATGGGCAGTCAAGCACCACATGGCCTGTTGCTCACTTTCTCCTCATGCCCCCAGTGGAACAAGGGAATATTAAAAGAAGAGTAAAAGCAAAGAACTGAGAAGTCAATAAAGAAAAAAAAAATTAAATAAGTGAATGGTAAGTGGAAAAAAAGAGAAATAAACAGAAGTGATGCAAAAACAATCATTCACCATCTCCCATAAGTGGACTGATGCCCATCCTGTTTCCTAACAAAGGATGATTAAAGCCCTCAAAGCCTCTTCTTTAACCTTTCATTGCTGAGCATGACACTATACAGTATGGAACATCTCTTTGGTCAGTTCAGGTCACCTGCCAGGTTGTGACTCCTCCCAACAGATTGTGCAGCCCCTGGGGGACAGAGTGAGAAGCAGAAAAGGCCTTGATGCTGTGCACTGGCCAGCAAACACTGGAACACTGGTATGTTATCAGGACTTTTTTAGTCTCAGATTCAAAACATAGAACCATATGAGGTGTGTGAAAGAAAACTAACCCTGTCCTAGCAAGGCCAGTACACTAGCATAGTTCTTCATGGATTTTGCTAAGTGGATTTGCCAGACTGGAAATTTCTAAGTCAGTCAAAGCTATTAGGTTCCCAATCTTTTGCTTTCTGTTTAAACCTGTGTACCTGAATTTTTGAGTCTTTTTATAATTTTCAGACAACCTGCTATTGTTTAAACATACTGTTAATTAAATAAAATCTTGAATCATCTTAATGCAACTTCAAATTACATCTTCAAAAATAGTTGATTGGGAACAGGGGGAAACCAAGTGGGAATGGATATACTCACACAATCTAATATTTTCCCTCTGTAGCCAAATGTGAACAACTTAAGATTGATTTAGAGGACCAAGAACAGAGACATAATTTTCTCTTTGTTCTCAGTGTAAAAGATAGAGAGATGTAGATGGACGGTCAGTTATGAAGACGTTAACCTCAGTTAGAAACCTAACGTTATGCACTTTGTTTGGTCATTATAATTTAAATTACAAATTTACCTCTAAATTTCCTATTAATTATTTTATCTCTACATGAATTAGAGTTTCTGACTTCTGTCTATTATTTTCTTCTGATATGTTTTCAGAAATAAATACTGTACTGTGGTAGGCTATAATATGGTATGCTTTGACACTACACTTGCCCAGCAAGGTTTTTTGGGGGCAATTTATGCTGTCTGCATCTGAAACAATTTAAAGTGTCTATATTGTGCTCTCAGACCATCATGACAACAACAAAAGTAAAAATTATAGAAGGCAATGTTGACTCAGACTTGTTTTAAAATGCTGACTTTAGCTAATCAGAGTCACTTTAAATAATAATTCATCTCACTAATTCATCTTCTATGCAACAATCTGAAAATCTTTACAAGAAATGAGTCACATTTAAATGAAAGATGATCCATTTCTACATCAAAACCCATGCCCAGGCTTGGTCCTGTTGCTGCACAGTAACATAAATGAAGTAGACACAGCATAAAAGGAAACTGCTTTTTCACTTACATCAGTTGAAACACAATGGCAACTTTTCACTGCATGTAAAATTCTTTAATTCAGTATATGTAATTCTGTCTGTTTATTTACAGAAGGAGCAACTATTTGTCTTATAAACTATTCAGTAAAATTATTAGATGTTTTAGGAATATTGTCAGTTATATGGAAGTTACCTAAATATATGTGATTCATTTGAATGTTGTGTCTATGCATGTTCTGGAGTCTTGTAATGAACGAAGATTTAGTTTCTAACTCCTCTTTGGTCAGTTTATTATATGAGAGCATTTACTCTAAGTAAGGGGAAGTAAGGTTTCAAAACATAGACTAGAACCAGTTTTCCTCTGTGATAGCCCAGTGACTATGAATAATCACTGTGGTCTCATTTGGGGGAGGGGAAGAAAGATTTTATTACAGAATTCTCTTGATAATTTAAGGGTCATTGCACTAGTATTTTCTTCCTCCTTCAGTTCCACCTACTTGCTAATATAGCTGTATATATCTTCTTCATATCTCAAGTTTTCCTGGGTTTTCTTCACAGAATCACAGAATTCTTGAGGCTGGAAGGGACATCTGGAGATCATCTAGTACTCCTGTAGCAGTATGTAACAGCTCTGTGAAAATAACAGAAAGAGTTAAATAAAACAATCAATCATATTTTTCTTGAAATAATTTATCTTCAGGTTCATGATCAATAAAATAAAATTGAAATCTAAGAGATGAATTGAGAGATTAATGATGCATTCTTTTAAACCTACTTTTGCCTTCCATGAGCACTTGAAATTGAAGAATTGTCCTGTTACCAATTCTCACTTTGTGTGCATGTCCTTGGTGCACAGTAGTGAAATATCAAACTTTGTTTTAGTTTAGCTAACCTGTTTGCTGGAATATACATTATTCCTAGCAGCATGTTTATTTAATCCAGTTTCTAGCTGTAAACCATGCTGCAGTAGTTTTACTGTGCACTGCGTAATTCAGAAAGGCATAGCCAGAGTTCAGGAGACCAAAGCATGGGGAGAAGTCACCTCTTTCTTCCAGATTACATGAATATCATCTGTTCAGTCTTCATAGGGCATTGGCCTGATTTTTCCTTAGACAAGTTTTGTCAGGCTCTGCTCTGTGTGTTTCTGTAGTCGCTTTTGATTTACCCCAGTGCCATTGAAGAAGGGTAAGGTTACATAGCTCTCATGAGACATCTAGTCAAAAGATGTAATTATAAAGACAAATTGTTACACGATTTTTTGGTTGTTACTATGCCACACTGTGGTGCTTTGAGTCAACTCAGCCAGAGCTATTGTGACAGGAGAAGAAAATCTGTGCGTCTTGCTTCAGCTTTACTTGAAAAGGAAATAAAATTGCTGCATAAATCTCCCTTTTCCAAAACCAGAATTGCAGAAATGGAATCTACAAATCTCTTGTCAGAGTTCACTAGCACATTACTGGGAACGGCCATGTTAACCTTCTCCAGGAGATGTCACTCAAGACACTGGTAAATGTACATTTCAGAAGTTTGCAGTAGGAACACAGAATGAACTATGGCATAAAGATCTGTTCACTCCAAAAATACCTTGGCCTATTTCAATATCATTACTGCTATATATACATGTCAGCAGCAAGGAGCAAAGTTTTTAGTTCTGTTCCTTTGTAAAATACACTTGTTTGTATCAGTCTGTTAATGAGTCATCATTTATTTACATCCACAAGAGACTGATGCTCCAGAGCAGCTCAAAGACTGAAGAGAGATTTGGGACAAAAGACAGCTCTAACAGGAGTTATTGCAGCCTGAAGGAAACAGATACAGGCAGTTTACTACACATGCATTTTACATACCAATTTATATTACTGTTGTATTAAAATAAGTAGCCTGTAACTACTGAGCACTGTTTCATGTTAGTGGGCATTCAAATCAGACTGGGAAACCACTTTTAGACAGAAAACAGATCTTTTTTCTTGTGAACAGAGAAAGGTAAGGAAAAAGAGAAGGGGAAAGGAAAGGAGAAGAACAAAAAAGGAAAAAAAAAGGTGGGAGGAGAAAAAAGGGAGAATGAGGGCGAAAAAAGAGGAAAAGGAAAGAGGGAATAGGAGATATTAAATACTGAAATGCAAGAACACAAAGATGGGGTGGATTTTTTATTTTCTTCTAGTTTTTTCAATGATCTCAGAAAACCTTTGAGCGAGCAGTAGAGAGAAACTTGATAATTTGTCATTTAGTCATTGTTTGATAGACTAAAAGCATTTGAAAGAAATTGTATGAAGGAACAAAGACAGATTTGCGGTGGGTTGACACTGGCTGGATGGAGGTACCCACCAAAGCCACCCTATCAATCCCCTCCACAACTGGACACTGGAGAGAATATATAACGAAATGTTCATGAGTTGAGATAAGTGCAGGGAGAGCTCACTCACCAGTTACTGTCACAGACAAAACAGACTCAGCTTGGGGATAGTAACTGGATTTACTACCAATGAAAATCAGAGCAGGAAAATGAGAAATAAAACAAATCTTGTAAACACCTTCTGCCCACACCTCCTTTCCTGGGCTCTGCATTCTCCCTCACAGTCATGCAGGGAGACAGGGAGTGAGGGTTATGGTCAGCTCATCACAGGTTATTTCTGCCACTGCACAGGAAGAGGAGTCCTTCCCCTGCTCCATCATGGGATCTGTCCCATGGGAGGTAGTTCTCCATGAAATTCCTCAGTGTGAGTTCTTTCTACAGGCTACAGTTCTGCACGTACTGCTCCAACATGGCTGCCTTTCCACGGGAAGCAGTCCTTCAGGAACAAGTTGGCCTAGTGCGGGTCCCCCACAGAGTCAAAAGTCCTACCAGGGAACCTGCTCTAGCATGGGATTCTCTCTCTGTGAGTCAGCTGGTCCCTCCTAGGACCCTGCTTCAGCATGGGCTTTCCCATGGTGCCAAGGTCTTCTTTTGGGCATCCATCTGTTCTGGTGTTGGTCTCTCTGTGTGCTGCAGGTGGATCTCTGCACCCCAGCAGACCTCCATGGACTGCAGGTGCACAGCCTGACTCAGCATGGTCTGCACCACAGAGAGGAATCACTGCAGGGGAATCTCAGCTCCAGTGCCTGGAGCACTTCCTGCCCCTCCTTCTGCACTGACCTTGGTGTCTGCATAGTTCTTCTTTTCTCACATTCTAACTTCTCTCTTCTCTGAGTGCAATTACATTTGCATAACAACTTGTTTATCTTCTTAAATATGTTACCACAGAGGCACTACTCCCAGCTCTGATTGTCTTGGCCTCTGACAGCAGCAGATCTGTCTTGGATCTGGCTGGCATTGGCTCTGTCAGACATGGGGGAAGTTTCTGGCAGCCTCTCGTAAAGCATGCCCCTGTAGCACCCCCCTGCTACCAAAACCTGGCCACAAATGCCCAATACATTAAATAGTGTGAGACAAGGACTGAAACTGGGGAATGAAAGAAGCAGAGAGAAAGGGAAAACAGAAATAAGAATGTCTGTGGAGATTCTCCAGAGAACAAAGAGACTGGACCAAGAAAAGTGCAGTGGAGATTTTTCATGACCATAAGTAGAGATGCAGAAGAGGACTAAAGTTCTCAGAAGGAGAAAGGAGATTAATTGAGAGCCAGCAAATTAGCATAAATGAACCGATGAAGGATGGCTAAAATAACATGGAGGAAAGACTACTGCACATTGGTCTTAGAATCTATGCTAGCTCAAGCGGGAAGAGTCTGGGTTATTGATTTATAAGCTACAGTCTTGGTGGAAAACAAAGGTTTTTAGAGATCTAAGTCTCTACTTTTATGACTATCATGTATAGCCCGGAAGAAATTATTATAATACAAAAATAAAGAGCTAAAAGTGTACTAGTAAACAGAAGCATGGCAGGGATCTATTTTCTAGTTCTACAGTTAATTGACATGGTTTGGCTGTATTCACAGTGTTAAAATACCTAAGATTCCAACACAGTGTACTTGAGAGCTGTTTTGAAAATTATGCTCTGGCTTAAACCTCTGTGGGAGACTGATACTTGACCCAGATGAAAACATTGGCAAGGATTCTTTTAACTGCCTAGCCATACTGACAAATTGGTTTGACAGCAATTTTCCCAGTACAGGTATTGTAAATATTTACTTTATGTAGTAAAATAATGGAGTATGGACTCAAACAGTGAGAATAAGTTCAATGGCTAAAAATTATAAAAGTATAAAATTACAGTTATATGTTATATCAGAAATAGTGTGGCCAGCAGGACTAGGGTAGTAATAACTCCCTTGTAATCCATGCTGGCATGGCTCCACCTCGAATCCTGTGTTCAGATTTGGGCCCCTCACTACAAGAAGAACATTGAGGTGATAGAACTTGTCCAGATAAAGGCAACAAAGCTGGTGAAGGGTCTGGATAGTCTTACAAGCAACATCTGAGCGGGCTGGGATTGTTAACTCTGGAGAGAAGGAGACTCAGGGGAGACCTTAGAATTCTCTACAACTCCCTCAAAGTTGGGGGTTGGCCTCCTCTCCCAGGTAACAAGTGTCAGGACAAGGAAATCACTTCAGGTTGCTCCAAGGGAGGTTTAGATTGAGTATTAGGAAAATTTATTCACAGAAAAATGTGCCTAGCTTTTGAATAGGCTGTCTAGGGAAGTTGAGTCCAGGTATTTAAATGATATGTAGATATGTCGCTTAGGGACATCATTCAATGGTGGACTTGGCAGTGTTAGGAGTTAACAGTTGGACTTATTAATCTTAAAGGTCTTTTCCAACCTTAAAAAATCTGTGATTCTATACAGTTATATAGTTGTTATGTAGCCTGGGGAATTTTAGGTGTCCCCGCTAAGATTTAAAAACAAATTCATAAACCACAAGATTTCCAAAATATGTTCTGATTTAGTGAGAACTTGTATGCCTCTTAGTAGACTTCGCATTTGTGATGAAGTAAAATTGTACAAAAAAGATGAAAGACAAAATAGAAATTTAAAGTTTTAATTAAAATGAATATTTGGCTAGCCCTTTTTTTTTTTTTTTTTTTTGTGAAAATATACACTTGTACAGCTATAGTATATATAAGATGTCCACACAAAAATATATTCATGCTCACATCCATATGTGTATGTTGAACAGCCCAGGCATGTGATACATGGTTTAGTATAAATTAGAATATGATATTATCAGTGGTGTCTAATTTTCCCAAGCTGTTGCTGGATGTGTTTTTAAGCATGTTGCATGGCATGATAATATACGTTTCAGCTTTCTTGGATTATTTTCTGTGAGACATGGTTATAATAAGAAACAACCAGGCATTCTACAGGAACAAATCCTAGAAAAGCTGAAGTAGTCAGACCCTCTAGAGAAATAATTAGCAGGGATTATAGACCAATCTGGCAAGTTGTAGGTGGAAAGTGAAATCTAAACTTCTGGAACAGTTGTGTTGAGAATGGATTAGCTCCAAAAAGCCTGCAAAGGAATCACCTCTATAAAAATTCAATATGTCTTAAATCTTTAGATATATTTAAAAATACATTGTTAAAATAGAAAATTTATTAATATTAAGCAACTTAGAAGAAAGATAAGTAACCACAGTACCCTTTTTACTCTTACACAGAAAGACTTGTGTACACAATATTGATATTATATACTCCTTATACTGAAAAAAAATCACCAAAAATACATCACAGATATTGTCATTTCCTTGAACGTATGATTTATTTAAATTTATTGTTTATGAGCTCTGCAGTTCTGTGAAGGGCTTTTTTCCCCATTCTTTGTTTAGCCTAAAGAAAAGAAAAGTCAATGTTAGATTCCAGGAAATGTTACCCATGTTGTAAATCATTAATATCTGAATGTTTATGAATGTTAGAGGTTATAGCTCGTACTATATCCTAAACTAATCTAAATATTTTCTTTGAGTGTGAAAAAAATGAAACCTATCAAGAGAATCAGTCTTGTATAGAGTGCTAATTGCTCATAAAGTAGCACAAACATCACAAGCAATATAAATGGTCTTTAAGTGCCACAGGCTAGCTCCATTAGATTAATGAGCCAACAGCTCCAACTTTGATGCCTTTTCTAATTATGCATTATTCGCCATTTCTTTCAAAAGAAAGACATCTAATTAATTAGGTACAAAATGTCATCTATAGGTCATTGGCAGCAAGGGAGATCACCACTCACTCGGTTTAGTCTTCAGGCAAAATTATTACTCCTCTGGGATTACCACCAAATGTCATTATTGAATCAAGAAGAGTTCCTGCAGTAGGAAGATTAGGGAAAAGAAAGGAAAAAAACTCCCACAAATCCTTTCCTTTTCACCCTGACTCATACACAGAATTATCTATTCGACCTTAAGTAGGTAAATACAATACTCCTGAGATGCTACAAATTAAAGACTCCCTTTTAATCACATAAAATAAAAGGATATTACAAAGTCAAAAGTGTTCCATAAAGCTCTTAAACAGTAATGCTAACTGCTGAATTACCTCAGTAAAACTACTTATCTGAAAGTTCCTAATTTTACTCAAACTTTCAACTCCCAAACTGCCATCTTGAAGTTAGAGTTTCCACTCATTTTACAAAATGTGACATTGCAGCATCCTCTGAGATGTTTGTAAATTTTTGGCTTGATTTAAGGAATAATCCAATTCCCTCTGATTTCAAGGCCACAGTCTGGAAAAATGCAGGATTGTTTAATGATTCCATCATTATACAGCTGCACGTCTGTTAGATTACCTTTAACTTGTGGAAAAGTAACTGAAACAGAGTTATTTAAAGTGTATGACTCTTGAAACCAAAAAGTAAAACTGGTTTATTCCAGCTGTTCTGCCTACAAATGAGAAGAAATGCTATCACTTGTAACTTGCAAGGAGATAAAAAAACTTTGTCAGGTGCTTTCTCAGTTTGATTTATTCTCCTTTTTCCAAATGTAAAAGCTTAGATTCTTGATAGAGCAGTCCTAGTCAGACAATCTATAGGCCTTTAAAATAAATCCCATGGTCGAACTGACTGGAATACATACTGAAAAATTTACATTCAGCACTACAGTGTGAGGTATTAAGATGCTCTTTTATTTTAAACTGATAGATAGAAAATTAAAGGTATTTATTTATTATTTTTCTGTGAAGGAAATAGTTTATCTTGCTGGGGGACTTTGTTTAAATTAAATTTTTGGTTTGTGTTCATCACTCAATTATACTATATTTGATACATATTGGAACAATACTGTTGAAACTTTGCTACTGTCCTCCTGGAAATTAAGATAAAATGTGACAGCAAAATATTTTACTTTCCTAGGATGAGCATTTTCTGACAGAAAATAGGTTAATTAGAAAGACAGGAAAGAATTCTATTTTTTCTTAACTTATCATCCCAAAGATATGATCTACAGTTACTAGGTGTATAAAGGAAAATGTAATGCTTTTTTGTTTGTTTTTTTCCTTGTTTTTTGTTTGGTTCACATTTTACCACATGGAACAGAATGGGGCAGAACAGGGCAGAATGGGGCAGAATGGGGCAGAGGACAACCTTGTGTATAGTCTTCTAGATTCTAAATACAATATGACATGTTACTATCAAGAAGACCTGCACAAAGTCCTGAGTTTGTGCCCCTTTGGGTTTCATTGCCGGGTTTCAGTTTACTCCAAACTTCAATTATGTTCTGCTTCATAGAAAGCAGATACAGAGAGCCATATATCAACAGATGTCTTGCCAAACCAACCAAAAGCTAACCATTCTATCAGACTGCAACCATACGGATATAGAAGAAACCTTGTTTATGGGACTATGGACAGCTCCAGGCAAAGCAACAGCAAAGCAACCTCAGAGGAAGATGTGGAATTCAGGCCTTCCAATATTTAGAAATTATAAAGCAATTTGCTGGTTTCTCTTTGGTCTTGAGTAGTAAGACATTTGAGTTAGTGGTAAAAGTAGAAGGAAAATTGGGGGAAATTCAGAATGACTGTCATCTAAATTCAGCCTTGAACAAACGTAACCTAGACATAAGAGAGTGATTTCTTTATACGCAGAGCAGAAATGTCACAATTCTCTGGGTGGTCTGGGAACTCCCTGTTAATCTGTGCACGGACAATGAGTGCGAGACTGAGTTCATAGCCACTGTCACAAAAAAGCATTTGACTAGTTGCTATAAGAATTCTCCAAGTAAGAATTTTGGACTGGCCTGGAGATTGTCTCAGGTAGTCCCTGCTGTGTCCAGAGTAATTAATAGACTCATTGTTTTCTTCCATGAGTTGGGTGGAGAACCTGTCCATCTCAGAGATATTTCCAAGATGTCTCTGCTGTATAACAGAGGAAACCTAGACAGAACACTTGCAAGAACTCAGTAAAAGCTTTGCTGGAGATGCAGATATGGTCATGTAGGACAGTGTTTTGTACACAGAAATTTAGGAGATGTTTTGTATAGTGTTTAAGTTGCTCAGCAGTGATGGATTCATACTTGCTGCGGGGTACACAGGGCAGATGGGTATCAGGAATTGGCAGGATATTGGTTTTGGACTGTCACCCATTCTGTCTAATGAAACCATTGTAAAGATATTTGCAAGAGACACTCCTGTCATTGTATGGATTAATAAGAAATTTCTTTCCTCAAAAAGTTGTTACCCTCTGCAGAGATTCCTATATGGTTTTAATGAACACTTTGTTGGTGCTTTTACAACAGGACCACTCCCTCATCCCTTTTACTTTAAGACTCTTTTCCTTGTTTCCTACAGCCAGAAATCCTTTGAATGTGGGCCAGGTTTGCTCTTTAATATTCGAACAGAGATAGAAATGCAGTAAGTCACATCTGAATATGAGGAAAAGCTCCTTTACTTTCAGAATGTCATAACACTGGAATAGGCTGTTCAGAGTGGTTGTGGAGTTTCCTTTCCTGGAAGTATTCAAAACCTGCCTGAATACAATTCTGTGGAACTTACTCTGGGTGAACCTGTTTTAGCAGTGGGGTTGGCCTAAATGATATCCAGAGGCCCCTTCCAAAACTAAACATTCCGTGATTTTCAGAATCTTTGATTCTGTGATCATCAAGCCTATTCCACATACTATCTGTGTGCTATGAAGGCCACTTTCTAGTCTAGACACAGACCAGATTAATGCATATATGTATGCAAATGTGAATATCTCTATATAAGAGTTAAATGGGTTCATGAGCATAAAAACTTTATCTCAAATTAGAGCTTCAAAACCCCCTCCTCTCTTAGCATCAGCTTGTAGAAAATATCAGTTCTGATGTTGATGTCTCAGGTTTCTTAGATGTTTGTAATGAAATCTTGCAAATTTGCACGTCACTACTTGTTCAGATGAGAAAGTGCATGTGAAAGTAGATAAGTAAACTGATATAAGCAGGCAGCAACAGCATTATTATAATAGTACTATTATTAATGTATGTAGTTGTAAATAATTTTCCTGTGTTTTCTCATACTGCACAACAACAATTTTTTTATTGCAGATAATTAAAGTGTTTAGAGCTCTCAGTTTCTCTTTAATAGGCACTTCATGCAGTTAATTTGTTTTCTGCATTCCTTTGTGGTGATTTAAGTGTTTTACACCTAGGAGTATATATTTGAAGTTCTGTTCTTTAACTAGAACTTTGTGATATTCAGAAATTACTTTTATCTACAGGGAAAAGAGATAGAAGTGAGAAAAAAACCTGTTACATGACAAGCTGGGAACCACTGACTGGAATCCTCGGCTGCATAAGGCAAAGATGATATGATCAGCTAGAGAATTTTCATGATCTTAATGAAGAGCCAAAACCCCAGTTTGCCAGCCTGTACACTGATTTCAGCAGAATATCAAAGGCTTGCAAATCATTTATCATCTGGACTTTTAAAATTTAATCAGGGATTTAAAAGTTTTGTTAAATTAGGGCCTGATCTTTCAGACCTTTAAGTCAATGAGAGTTTTGCTATTGAGTTAATTGGAAGCAGAACTGAGTCCTTTTCAATTCAAGGTGTCATAGAAAACCACATGTTGAAAACAAAATCACAACTCCTCTTCATCTGTTTTAAAAGACTCCTTACCTGATCAATCACCATTCAATGCATTGTTTTGGAGTGGCAACCTTGTCTGAATGCAAATAGCCAAAACCTTCAGCATCCATTTGTCTCCATAAAAGAACAAAGAAATGAAGAGGAACATGCCTGTGCTGATATAGGGCTCATTTGGATTTGTGCTGAAAAGAGGGTTGATAATACAGAGATGTTTTCATTTTTGCTGAGCAGGGCTTACTGAGTGTCAAGGCATCTCACCACACCCCACCAGGGAGGAGACTCGGAGTACACAAGAAGCTGGGGGGCAGCACATTCAGGCCAGCTGACCTTGACTGACCAAAGGGATATTCCAAGCCACATGACATCATGCTCAGCCTATAAAGCCAGAGGAAAAAAGAGGAAGAGGGAGACATTGAGAATGACAGTGTTTGTCTTCCCAAGCCACAGTTACATGTGATGGAGCCCTGCATTGCTGGAGATGGCTGAACACCCACCTCTCCATGGGAAGTGATGAATGTATTCCTTGTTTTGCTTTTTTATGTGCATGGCTTTTATCTTACCTGTTAAGCCGCCTTTATCTTAACCCACCAGTTTTCTCGCTTTTACTGTTCCCATTCTCTCCCCCAACCCACTAAGGGTGATTGAACATGTTGTTGTGTGGTGCTTAGTTATCAGCTGGGGTTAAACCACAACAATATCTAAAAGAGGTTTAGGAATTAACAAAGGTAGAGACCACAGAAGAAATAAGTACAGGGAAATAAAAATAAACTACGTATCTTGTCCACCTTTTCCTATAATCCTGCTTTTAGCATGCTCACATAACTTTCAGCATGATATAATATGTATTCTCTGGTGGGCTACACATCACAACAGATTCCAGCAACATTCTCAGCTGTGGCTCCTAGTGAAACCTTGATTCTGCTACAATCTTTATGTAGGTAGGTTTATGTGTGGCAAATGATGCAGTCTGCACTACTCTTTACAGACTTACACATCAATGCTGAAAGGAGACGTGTGTGTTGACCCTCAAGAGACAACCCATCAGTTAAGAAAGCAGGTGGAGTAGTGTTGCTGCAGGCCTCCAGCCGGGGAATAATTAGCATTGACGCCATGATTGTAGAAGGCTGATCAATTGTGTTATTATATCATCTTATACTATATTATACTATACTTATATTACACTAATAAGAACTATCACTAGCTAGCAAACCCCGTGACTCTCTCCTGAGAGTCCCGACACACACATGGATCCAATTGGTCAATGAATCCAAAACACCTCCACCAGAATCCAATCAAGCAATCACCTTGGGTAAACAAGCTCCATACCACATTCCACATGAACACAAACACAGGAGTAGCAAATGAGATAAGAATTGTTTTGATTCTCTTTTCTCTGCTTCTCTCACAGCTTCTCTCAGGAGAAATCCTGAGAAAGCTAAGTCTCTCTCTGTTCAGAGGACATGTGAATACCACAGAGTAGGAGTTTCAGGGGACTTGTTTGCCATGGTTCACAGTTATGAAACACATATATTTGCCTCTTTCTAAATGAAAAAAAAAACAAGAAAAAAATAAAAAAAAAACACAAACCCAAACCAAAACTTTAATTTTAACTGTGTTGAACCTCCTCTTCTGAGATACTCTGTATATGTGATTGGAGATAATTAGGGAGCAGTTGTCTTCACTGTGCTCGACCTTAGGTGGGAGACTAATGCTCTTTCTGATCTATCTCATAAGTTTTCTGTAACCTGGCTCATCTCAAAAGATGTAGAATATAATTTCTTCACAGTAAAGGGAGCAGTTGCACTCATAGATGTCATTTACAGGGCAGTTTGTGCATTCAGAGAATATAGTTGGTACTTACATCACAAAGCACCCTTTGACTGCCTCCATTAACTGTGGCTACATGGTAGAAAACAGGGACAATAAGAATTAGGGTTGATTAGATCTTCACATTACAATAAGTCAAACTCAGGATACAACCACCTTAGCTCCCAAAATTTTGTTGCAGCTTTAAGGAGGGACAGTTTCTCTACTCCCTTGCAAGACAATTGCTGTTTTTCTGTAATCTAAAGTAAAAGTCCTGGTTGTGGACAGGTGCTGAGATTCTGCTGACATTCCCTTCAAATGGAGGATTTTTATAGAAGCCAAATCAATTGAAGCCCAAGTGAATCAGCTATAAAAATTGCTTCATATTTTGTAATCTTTCAAATGAATGCACTGACAACTATCTGGGTTTAAAAGAAAGGAGTGAGAAATGATCTTGCATTTGTTTAGAATTGTACACAATGTGTTAGCGAAAGCAATCAATACCTAATTACGAACCTATCTCTGAGACCACAGTCCTCTCTATTCTAATGTTTTCCACAGAGATAAACCACTTGCTGCATGACCTGACACATTTGTTTTGACAGCTTTGCTTCAAACATGACAGTGAATGTCACAGTCTAAGAATAGCCTCCATCCTCAAAACCCCCCCATAATTCTATAGGTTTCATTTATGTCACCTGCAAAAGTTTTCACGATGAACTCTGGTTTGTTTGGTTCCTCTTTTGTCCTTGGACAGTGATTCCAAAGACACATTTACACTGAAAGGTTTTTAGTACTACTGCCAAGCTGTTCATAAGCAGTCAAGGGTTTCCAAGGCCTTTGCAGAATTGAATTCTACCTGAGAAAAGCTAGTTGTGGGATGCAGATTATTTCCATCCAGCTTTTGTAAATAAATCTAGACTTACAAGACAACAGTCTTGTTGGATTTTCTGTCCCAAATGCATCCAGAGACAACCATGTCTAAACCCAGGACTGGATTTCAGTTTCCATTTCAGGAGCCAAATCGCAGCAGTAGGAGCTGCTAATGGCTTAACTGTAATTAGTTCAAGCAAGTCAGCAAAATGCAAAATGTGACAAGGAATCAAGGTATAAGCATAAATTAACCTGTGAATACACAGTTGTCATGTGGGTGTATAAAGAGCAGTCAGGCTATTACAGTTTTCATTCCAGCTCATGTCTATTTTCCAAGAATCAACCTGAACACAAGAAATAATTGTGATGAGACACCTAGGCTAATAGTAAAACCCTCCCAAATTTCATGCATGCTTTACTACTTTTCTCACTTCTCATGTAAAAACAAAATAAAACGAAGCATCAATGTCGGACTTCCCAAGATCAATAGGTTTTGCCATATTCAGAAGATTGAACATGAAAGGCTGCATGTAATGGAACTGACCCAGCAAAATGTGTCATAACAAGTCTTCCACATTCTCTGGTCACCAGAGGGAACTAAAAATTATTCTTAGCTGAATCCACGAATAGCAGTGTCACACCTGTGCAAATTAAGCATGTAATTATCTGATAAATTGCATAGGCAAATAGCTAATTTGCAACCAACTAGTTAATATTTAAATGTGAAATCTTTCAACTCTTCTACTTTCCTAACTTAAATTATCATTGTCTGTGAACTCTCTACCTTGAAGACAAAAATTACATTTAGATTTTGGAGTCACAGTACTTATAAAAAAAGGATACTGATATCTAAATGTCTAAAGTAACTAAATTACCGTCCAATCGTTTAAAAACTATCAGTATTTTATTAAAAAAATACTTATTAAGTATGTGAATCACTGCAATTGTCTCTGAGTGTTCTAAGCATGTAGCTGAATGACTGAGTTGCTAATTATCATGGATCAGAAGACCCTGAAATAATCATCATCATCATCATCATCATCATCATCGAGAATAATAGGACATGAGAAACAGGGTGTTGACATGGATCTTGGATGTAGTTAAGATCTGATCTAGAGTTCAAGAGACATGAGGATATGAATGTGACTGTGGATCAAGACAGGAAGAGCATGCATTCACCTGCTAGTGAACTTCAGCCTGTATCATCTGGAGAGGACAAATGTATTTGTGCTGTGCTGCTCAAGTTTTGTAGTTTTTGTGACTGCTGTTGGTGTTTATGTGGTTAGCAGTAAGGATAATGTTCACTACTTCTCTTGATTTTTTCCTGTATATCAGTTGTATGTGTGTGTCCGCATGTGTGTTTGTACCTCCCGCTGTAGAATGTATGCTCAACCTTGCTACTGTCTGGACCTACAGAAAAGAACATCAGCAAACATGGGAGAGTAGAAACGTCCTGAGCATTGAAGTTTGCTGGATTCAGGTTCCCTCAACAGATACATATAAGTATATGATGACAGTAAGAAGGTGATCTTACCTATAATAAACTTTTTGCTCCCCAAATTATGAACATGAAATGGATGCTGGTTCTTGCTGATTTGCTGTTCTTCAACAGCCGCCTGCAGGAGCCTCTAGATAAGGAGGAAGTCCCTAATGTTCCCAGAGTCACTGCTTTCTCAGGGCAATGATTTTCTTTCAATTTTTACACGTTTTCCTTACATGTATTTACTAAAAGAGGTAACATAAGACACCTTATTCTGGGTGTTTTTACTGAAAAAGCTGGATTCACCTATTCAGCCATTAATATATGCATTCAGTTTTCTTGCTTTCCTTTCTTGCACACATCCCCACCATAAAAAGACAAAACACATGCCTTTGACATATTTTAGTCAAAGACAGACTGTTCTTGAAGTAAAATTTCTTCTTCACAGAGTAACTCAAAAGATTATAATTGAGTGATTTATCTTACCAATAATTACAGCTCATGTTTACATGAATGATGGGAGAGATCCAATTGTTAAAGCCCTTCAGCATCATTCCACACTTTGATCTTTTCTCCTTTATTTACATGCACTCATTAGTAATTATTGTGCAGTTTTTTGTATACAAAAAGCCCCCACTGTCTTGTGGGCTGGTTTACTTTTTTCTAGCCCTCCTGAAAGGCTGTACCATTGAAAGTAAAGCTCCATAACACTTCCATTGGAATGTCTTAGAGATACTAAGTATCTTGCAAGGTACATTTATAACTGCGCAATCTTATGTAAACAAAAGAAAAAATGAGATTTAAGTGTTCTGGTTTTCATGTCTAATATACTTGTTTTTTCAGCTGCACTTTGCCCTGGTACACAATTTATTTGGTGCTATATTTACTTCATTTAATCATTTCAAGCAGCAATTATGAAAACTCCTCCTTGCATCTTATCATCTGATCTTTCACTTGCGTATTTTCTTTCATTCTTGGCAGAAAAAATGAGAGGTTTTTCATCTTATAGATACCTAGAATATTTACCTCTTCATTTTAACACAATTTTCTATCAACAATCTTATTAAATCTTTTTATCTTTTGTTTGCTGGAAACAAAATACTTCAGAATAGCTTGCTATGTAACTGAATAGAAATCTCCAGTCATCAGCCTCTTAAATATTAAGTTTCTGCTATTGTTCATTTTCCATTGAATCTTTTTTATCTGTCACCAAGTCTTTACATTATCATTTTTAGAATGAATTTTTCTGCAAAAGTTGGATGAGAAAAACATGCCAGTATGTTTATGCTTGAATTAATTTTTCTGATTTTTAACAGGCAAAGCTATTGCTCTGCATTTTCACAGTACTTATGAGTTAATCCTGGCCAAAAGACAATGTGGAATATTCCTTTATCCAATTTAGGTCAAATGCCCAAGTACTCTCCCTCCCAACTTCCTCACCCCTAGCCTAGTCACTACAGGGGAAAGACCTGGGAAAAACGAGAAAGCCTTGATACTGTGCAAGCATTGTTGAACCATATTCAAAACACTGGTGTGTTACCAACACTGTTAGGGCAACAAATCTAAGCCACAGGACCATACAGGCTGCAATGAAGAAAGTTAACCCGTGTCAGCCAGACCCAGCATAGTGATCTGCACACAACCACACAGTGGTGAGACTCTCAGAATGTGAATGAACTTTGTGGCAATTAATTATGCTTGTGAGCTGCAAACTGGTAGATACCCCATGTCTTCTGCCCTTCAGAAGACCTCTGAATAACCTCTGTAGTACATGAGAAGGAAATGTACTTGAAGAATATTTTAACTACTAAAAGAACTATAAAAGAACTCAAGCTTTTGAAAAGGTTCCCAATGGTAACCCTTAGTACTTCTTCTCTGTTTATGTTCTACCCTTGCAGCTGAGGGAGGGAATAAGAAATCTTTGTCATTCTTCATCATTGGGAAAGACCCCAAACTCTGAAATGTGTTGGCAGGGGCTGATAAACCCTGCTGTGACTATTTTTCAAAGGGTTAGGGGACGGAAATGCCAAATTCCCCATCTTTGGTGACTGGATGAGTGCACTGTGCCCCTTAGGTGTACAACCAAGATTTTATTCTTATTTTTAACCTACAAACTAAGTTTATGCTTGACTGAGCAAAGCAAACAAAATTAAAAGTAACAGTTACACCCTTGCCTTTCATAGAGTAAAAAGACAAACTACTACCTGCAGGATTAACATTGCTGAAACCACTACAAATTAAACACAAATTGCTGTAACTTGTTTGACAAAAGGAGTATGGTTTTTCTTTATATGGTATTTATATAGATACTTTGAAACACTTGTACTTTGGGTGACCTACCCTGAGAAGAAGCATCAGCTGTGGTAGAAGCAAAAAACGTAATTTGATAACTGATGGGTTTTAAAAGAAATTTGGAATCAAGGAATAAAAAGGGTGACCACCCTATTCTGGCACTAGTTTAGCCCTCAAAATTAGCTTTCAGACTGATATTATGTCAAGGAGTTTTTGGTGCATTGGTCTCTATAGAGAAGTCTCTCAGCGACTAGAGGAAAGGTAACTCCTTTTTTGTTTCTGTCTTTGATGTGTAGCTCCGTGTGTCCATGCCATGCTGGTCTTAGTAGCCTTCTTTTGTCTACTACACCACATTGCTTGTAGATCTCTCACTCATTTGGAACATATTTCCTTCTCATCCTGAATTATGCCACTTGGTCATTTCTGTATAGTCTAAGTTGCTCCCTGAGCAGGAGTAATTTCCCTCTCTTAGAAAAGGTTTCATTCTTTGCTTTGATAAATATGGTGCAGTATAAATTGTAGGCATGAGTCTGAGTAAATCAGCACTAGCCCCATAGTGAACCTTCATAATCCTGCACCACAGCCAGAAGAACATATATTATTCTGCTCCTAGTTGAGTTCATACTGAAGCACACAAGGTGTGCTCACTTAATTTGATCTCATGGGAGGGCTATAACCTCTAGTAGAGAGGTGGCAGTGAGTATCTGAAGAAGGTAATTTCTTTAAATTCATCAGTTAGATTCAGGAGAGAGAGACTAAGCTGTCTTGGGTAATAATAGTGTTTAGCATGTTGCACAAAAGATCCTTCTCAATATCTTTGAGATAAATGACTTAATAAATAGCTGAACTTTGACTTCATGAATAGACTCTGCTTTAAGCAGGGAGTGAAGTGTTAAGACCCCATGTTCCCTTATTTTTTCAATATTGTCTTGAGTGCATTCTTTCACCCTTTTTTTCTTCAGCTGCTGTGGTAGAAACTCTTATAGCAAGGTCAACAAACAGTTGCATTTATATTGGTAAGTGGAGTGCAGGTGTAGAGATGAGCTCAGGAGGGCATTGCAGGAGCAGAAGCGCCTCTGCCCTAAGATGAAGCCTGCCATTGCTGTAACTTTGTGCTAGCTGATTCATGGAGCAGTAATAAAGGTTATGGCAGTCAGTAAATAACCTGTCAAATTCCTACTGCTTCCCTTACCCAATTCAAAGGATTCATCAATCTCTGTACACACTTGTGCTGCACATCTGGGTTGCTTATTGATGATCTGGATCATGTTCATCAGTTCCTTGCTCATTTAATGCTTCTATAATCACCTCAAGCCTGTGTAAACCCTTTCAGAACCACTGAGGTGTGAAATATCTTCCCTTTTGGTGTTCAAGGTGCCACTCTGCAATCTGACTATGCACTTAACAGCACTATAGACTGGTATAAACCCACCTTCCTTTCCCTCTGGAAGTATCTTTATTAAAGAGCAGTAAGTATCCCTACCTTAAAAGATGCAAAAACAGAGACCCAGGCACACACACAAAGTAAAAGTACCCTGTCCCCCCCACCCCACTTCTTAATTAGACTTTTAAAATGTTATTTTAATGAAAAAAATAGAGGTTTTTTGTAACACAATAGGTGTTTTAAACATTGTTTTTAAGAATAGGGATAAAATTATTACTTTTTTTTTTTCAATTTTTCTATGAATTGCTAATGAGGAGACAGAAGCAGTGTTGATTGAGTTTTTAGGCCTGCTCACAGAATATTTCCTTTAAAAGACTAACATCCAGTAGAACTGAAACATTTTTTCTGCGACAATTTAGTGTAATGGCATATGGGTTACAAAACCAAAACCACACTATTTTTTTTTCTTTCTTTTGTGAAAGGAAAAGTCGTACTCCACTAAGAGATGTGATAAACAGACAAGGGAAAAATATGTGAGTATATTTCCTGGAGAGCACCCTCACAAGAACAGCATTCATGCCATCAGCTGTTTCTCTGTGCCTTCCCCAGGATATAGTCAACCTCCAGCAGAGACTCCTATAAATCTGGAAAGGCGGAAGAGCCAAGCATTCCATGACGTCCATTAAAATCTTCAGGGTGGTCAATCTGTTTTGTGTAGACTGTAGCTGATGTAAACCCCCTAAGATCTATATCTAAGTAAACTGATAGTGTGTACCTAATGTGTTTTTCTCCTCTATGTTCATTGCAGGAAAATTAGCTTCCTGTAAGGAAACTGCTGCTGGTGAAAAAGACTTAGTAATCTTCCTTTGAGTGTTGCTTTCTAGTCAACAAGAAAAAAAGTAATTGCAACTTCTTCAGCTTTAGCTACCTATTGGTTTTTTCATTCTGTTTTAAAAGGAAATCCCAGAGCTTTGTGATCTAGACATAGATATTTATTATAAATTAAATTTTAAAAATAAGATATGACTTCTCAATATTCTGTTGAAACTCAGTCAGATATTGAATGCAGTAGCTATGTCTTTATTATTAAATCTGAACTTGGAATAAAAATCTATAGAAATGCAGCCTTCAGCTTTTGCAGAGATTTTTGTGGCTTTTGGGGTTTTTTAAAAATTCAAAATCTTACTGAAATATGAAGACTCTTCATGAAGGTATGAATGATACATATTCATTCACTGGAATTACATCAGAACTACATTTTTGGCCTGTGTTTAATTTGAAGAATACTTTTTCAGAACTAAATCTTGATATTAGCATACAGATGGAATTGAACAGTATGTCAATACAGACTGACAAAGCAGATGGATTACTGGTTGCTTTATTTTAGATTAGTTCTAAATTTTCTCATGGAGAATATAAAAATGTAAAAGGGCATTTCAATTTCCCATTTCATTTAAACTGAGAAGAAAGCAATAATTCAAGGAAAACTAATAAAAGACTGATGTTAGAATATGATTGACATGTGGCTAAAATGTGTTTCAGTTGTAAAGACAGTCCAGTGCTAATAAAACAACATTGACTGACTTGTAACCTTCAGGCCTCCCTTGCTCACATATAATTGATTTTAAAACAGCATCCAAAACAGACAAGATGCTGTTCTATGTCTGCATGGATTTTTCCTGTGTTCTTCTGTCTTTGTTAGGAAGCATTTGAAATTAAATTACAACGTATCCTAGGGTGAATATAACTAGTTATTTATTTCTTTACTATTTCATAAGGGAGAAAAAAAAAGAGAAGAAAGAAGTATTTTGAGCTCCACTGTGAAGGTAAAATGCTTTATTTGTGTACACTTCCTAATAGGTGAAAATGCATGACAGTAAGTGAGATAATCTGATTATCTGGGTGAAACAGCTTCTAAAATTTTTACAGTGCTGGAGACAGAAGGAGCATTCAGATGTACCTTGTTATTAGGGTAAGGTATACTAATGATTTTATTTGTTTATATGCATTAACATCTCTCATTTTCTGAATCAGAGTACATGGAAGGAAAGCCCAGAAAAGTAAATATTTATATTCTAAATTTGTTTTAGTGGCTATGAATTGTCTCATAACAACTTCAGCCTCCTTATATCATCAATAAAGAGAAGCATTATTCTCATTCTAAACTAAACACCACACAGATGGCTCACTCACTCTCCTCTGGTGGGACAAGATAGAGAATTAGAAGAGTAAAAGGTAAAAAACTCGTGGGTTGAGACAAAGGCAGTTTAATAGGGAAAGCAAAAGCTGTGCACACAAGAAAAGCAAAACAAGGAATTCATTCACTACTTCCCATGGGCAGGCAGGTGTTCAGCCATCTCCAGGAGAGCAGGGCTCCATTGCATGTTGGGGTGACTTGGGAAGAAAGCACCATCACTTTGAATCTCCCTCCCTTTCCCTTTCTTCCCCCGCTTTGACACCCTGAACACGATGTCATATGGTCTGGGCTATCCCTTTGGTCTGCTGGGGTCAGCCACTCCATCTGTGCCCCCTCCCAACTTCTTCTGCACTCCCAGCTTCCTCGCTGGTGGACTGGGCTGAGACATTTCAGAAAAGTCCTTAACATTTTGCAAGCACTGTTCAGGAATAATGCAAGCATCCCTATGTTATCAACATGTTATTGTGTCCAGCATAAATGCAAGATATGGCCCCATATTATTATGCAGAAAATTTTTCATAGTGTCATGAAAATAATATTATGCAGAAAATTAGGTTTATCCCAGCCAAAACCAGTACAAAAGACCAAAGGAACAGCTCTACAGAATTGTGTTTTCTGTTTAATGCAAATGAGGTGATTAGTTCAGAGGCAAATGACTGCACCACAGATGTCTGAAGAAGCTATAATAAATCAAGCAAATCTGTCACTGTAAACCAACATCTCAGCCTGTACATACCACTGCAGGCTCTCAAAAATGAAAGGTTTAAATATGCAACTGTTTTCTTTAATATGTTTTCTATTGCTCGTTGGGATTTTTAAAATCTAACATCACTGAAATGAACAGTAAAACTCTCATTTCTTCCTTTGTACTTCAATTTAAACCTCAATGTGTGACGTAATTAGTATAATTACAGAAATGGCAACCAAAAGATGCATAGGCTTTGTTTCTCTTCTATCTCCTTCCCACCTTTATGGGTATGTCTGCACTATAGAACAACTTAGCTCTTAAGAAAACCCCAGTCTGATGCATAAATTTTAACTCAGCCTTGGGATCCAAACACAAATGAACTAATGTTTCCTCAAAGTAAAACCTGATAGCGGGTCTGCATCTGGTTAATGATATTTCCTCAGATCTGCATCAAATGACATTATGAATGGGCTTTCTGCCCCTCCATTTTTTTTTTCCAGGCTACATAAGCTGCATTTCCTCAGCCTTTCCTCAGAGGCCTCATGCTCCACCACAGACCACTGTGGTGAACTCGTTCAGCTCACACATCTTCCTTGTTTTGAGGATACAAATGTAGACTCTACACACAGATTCTACACAAAATCTTAAAAGGCATAAGTAGAGGAAAAAAAATCTTTTTATCAGGTGACTGTGTTCCCCTTAAACAGCTCAGGAGGCTTTTGGCCTTCCCCAGTGTCATGTCCTTTCTGCAGAGCTTCTTCCCAGCCACTCAGTCTCCAGCCTACTGTTGCAAGGGATTCCTCCTTTCTATGTGAAGGACTTTTTATTTGTCCTTGATGAAGTTCATAAAGTTCCTTTATGAACCCACTCTTGCTGCCTGTCAAGTTTCTGAATGACAGCCATGATACTTTGACTGCACTGAATGTGCTTTCCAGGGCAGTATAGTTTGCAAACTTTGCACAGGTACATGTCTGTAACGTGATTTTGCCTTTCTGTTCAAATTAACTTTATATTTGTACGCTATTGTACTCAATTTGCTGCCTACAAGTCTTGTGCTAATCTGATAACCAGTGGCAGTGCAGCAGCCATTGGAAGGAACTGAGTTTCCCTACCCGCCTGCAGTCTGAGAGGAACTAGGAGCTTCCTTCACAGTCAACCACTGTGAGCAGGTAATACCACAGGAAGACCTAGGAACACTTATAGCAGGTATTTATAGACCCAGTCTACAGCTGAATAAATTCTGAATTATGAAAAAATATTTAATAAATTCTCATTAAGAAATTTGGGGCATAAGCAAGTGGAGGCACAGATATACCCCATTTTATTTAATATCTTTCTCTCTATAACATTATTATATTTGAATGCATCCTCAGATCTCTAAACAATTCCTGTGTTTTATCTCTCTTCCACAGCTGTGATGGAGGATTAAGAGAAAATGAATTGTTTGGAGAGAGGTAAATATGGTAGATGAAACAAAATGATTAGTGGGCACTTGCTGGTTACTATTGCAGTTAAAGTAATACTTATCAGGGACTCATTGACAGGAGAGAAACTAACATTTGAAATGTGGGGTTATTGAGAAAGTTATGATTTCTTTTTTTTTTTTAAAGAAAATGGAAGTATCCCAAATTCTAAAATCACAGATTTCCCAATGATCATTCATGCTCTGAATATATCAGTCAACCTATAGTCCAACCTCAGAAAAGATTAGAAAATGTCAAGGGCAGAATCAGGACAATCATAATTTTGCTCTTTTATAAAAAATACACTCAGAGATAGGCAGAATGTATCCCTTTCCCCTTAATCGTGAATAGATATGATAGTACCTTTCATAATGCTTTATACATGACTGTGCTGTTTCATTATTAGAATTATGCTGTATCCAGGCCCTTGCAAGGACAGAAGGCTAGGGCTGGTTCATTGCACCCAGCTTGCATTGTGTCTTTAGAGAAAATCTTGCCTTTAGGGCTGTCTTTTCTTTTCTTTTTTCTTTTTTCTTTTCTTTTCTTTTCTTTTCTTTTCTTTTCTTTTCTTTTCTTTTCTTTTCTTTTCTTTTCTTTTCTTTTCTTTTCTTTTCTTTTCTTTTCTTTGCTTTTCTTTTCTTTTCTTTTCTTTTCTTTTCTTTTCTTTTCCTTTCTTTTCTTTCTCTTCTCCTCTCCTCTCCTCTCCTTTCCTCTTCTCTTCTCTTCTCTTCTCTTCTCTTCTCTTCTCTTCTCTTCTCTTCTCTTCTCTTCTCTTCTCTTCTCTTTCTCTCTTTTTCTTTCTCTTTCTCTTCCTTCTTTTTTTTTTTTTTGAAACCTCCCCGCAGTTGTTGCTTCCTCACCATTTAGAGGCACAAAAGCCTCTTTCTCCCTTTCCACTTCCTGCCATCAGAGGGGCTGCTACATGTTGTTAAGTCACAGAAATACCAAACACTTCAGAGACATGATTAATGGCAACAGCTACTTTTCTTGATGGATTTTGATCCCCCAGCAGAAATCTGGCATCAATCATGTGGCTGAATTCCTCTCTGCTGCTAGATGATTTAGTATCCCATGTCCTGTGTTCTACAACTTCCATTTGGAGCTGAACAATTTCTCTGTCACTTTGGAAGTGTAGCAATAATTTCCAGTCTGCTTTAGATTCCAAGGTGTTGGCAAGTCACTGCTTTTAGGACACACTACAAAGGGGTTCATTAGAACTATGAGAATAGGGAAGACACTCCATTAATTATCCTTCAGCCAGTAATACATACTCTCCTCCCAACCCCATTATAGACAAAACAGAATTGCTGTATAATTTCAGATATATGTGTGTTCTGTTTAGCATTTACTTGCAATTTGTGAATAAAATCTTGTGTCATGGTATAGAATTTTTGAACTTCAGAATTGCTGCTGAACTTCTACAGATGACATTTCCACATTAAAATCAAGATGTAAAAACTGTAGAAGATGTAACAAGCCACTTAAATACTTGAAATCTCAGGAATAGAGAGATCCAAACACTTTACCATTATATTAATATGAATTCTCATAATCCTAAGTAGGCTTCCAGCTAATATTAGTATTATTATCTACTAGTAAATTTAATTAACCGGTTAATAAAATGTTGTAATAAACTGTAAGCAAGTTAATAAATAAAACTCAAACCAAGTGGAAAAAATTTTGAAAGGAAACAAAAGCTAAGAAAAAATTCACCAGCAGACTGCAGATACGTATCTTGCAAACTGAAGTATTAGCAAAATTAATTGTTTGAATACCTCTGTGAAACAATGATGCAAATAGAGAGAATTAATCGTGAAATGGCTTTGATCAGGCTCAAAGAGCACATCTATGGAAAATCATATCAGGAACTATGGGACTGAGTTCAACAATTTACAGAATCACTTTACTGTCTCCAATTCTCAGAATGCACAAATAATAAGCTGTCCTGACAAAGTAACAGTCCATCCAATAAAATTCTAAAATTGTGACTCTTGCAAAAAGTACATTAGGAGTACATTTCTCCTTTCCATCAGGAGAAATGTCTTACACTTCAGACCCTGAACCAAGCTAGGATTACTGGAGTAGCTAGTGTATTCTAGTTCTGGTTAAACTATTAAGTTAGTACCAGCCTAAATCAAGATCCCAGGCATAACCATTTATATAACACAAAGTATTTGACATTAAAAAAAACCCCAACAAATCAAGGAAATTCTCTATTACACGTTTTACTTACACCCCCCCTCTCTGGCCAATATACACACATAATATCTGATTTCCCAAGCATGAGCATGCCTATCTATATCTCCTAGCATGTGTAACTAAGCAGCCTCTGACTCACCAACACCTGTGAATCCACAGATCACTGCACTGTAGTTTGCTATCGTAAAAAGACTTATTCCCTCTACTCTGAGGAAGTCTGGTGGAAGCTGTCAGGCCAGTGCAAAGTTCCCCTTGAGAACTACAGCACTAATTAATCAAATCCTATGCTGTTAAAGGTGACTAGGAGTTCTCTCCACCATCTACTTCATGCCAGTCCTTTGTCTCAAACCTATCCACTGTCTCATTGTCTCTGTTAGCACTCTGACTGTAGGAGAGACCTGTCTCACACTGATTGCTCATAAATTAAATTTGGTAGTAGCTGCCATAGGACTAACCTTCTTGCAGTGTGTAAACTGATCTTTGGGCCAGAGTCAGTAGACTTACTGTTGTACCTGCAGGGAGTAATTTTGAGGGGCACACCAAAAATAATTAAAATAAAATAAAACCTTTTTCCCATCTTAACCACCAATATTTCCTCTTTGGTAGGCAAGTTATTAGTCTATTTCTTCTATTCTATCAATATGAAATGCCTTTTGGTGTGACACTGTCTGCTTTGAACAGATGTACCTATGACATCATCCCTACTAGGTACTGAAACACCTTCAGCAGTAGGGAAATCAGACTGCCAAAACGAGGCCCTTAGGTCTCCCATACAGTCTCCAAGAAAGCGCTGGGTGCCTCTGAGAAAGAGTCAAGAAAGCTTTTGGAATGTAAACAATCTTCTGCCTTACAGCAGATATGCTTGAACTATGGGAAAGCTTATCGAAGCTCATGGATTTAAGGTTGTTTTACGCTCGTTGGATCTAGTGTTTGCAGTTCCTCAGATGGATTTTCTCCAGACAGAAAATCACTCCTGTAAAGAAGTTCTTGAGTAACAATGCACAATAATTTAGTTCAGGGATTATAATTTGTGGTCCATAAACTGCTGCAGGCATGTAATTATTCCTAAATAGTCCAAAACAAAATTAGGAAAAGCAATATTATTGTCAGTGGCTAAAATTCCTAGTGCAAAAGTCTGCACTTGCATGGAAATGGTTTCAGAATCTGTAAACTGCAAAAGTTAGAAAAAAACCTTTTTTCATCGATGGAGACATTAACTCAGGAAATGGAAGACTTTGGTTCTGCTTTAACTTCAGAACATTGCACCTACTATTCTTATATCCTGGACATCAGCTGTGATTGTTAATTACTTATGGAATAAGCAGAAAAGCTGGTTCTCCTCCCTTTCTATTCAAAATGTGTCATTCTGTAGTCAGGAATTAAAATGTCAAGAAACCAAAAGAAGAGCTAGAATAAATGACATGACTGTCATACAGAGTCTGGGATGAAGAAATTACAAAACTGTTGAGTGGTTTTATATCAGTAAGACACTGAATAAAAGATGGGAACAGTTGATATAGCACAAAATAAATTGCATTAGGGCCTCTAAACAGCATTATTAATTTCAAAATATTACACAATTTCTAAAGCATTTCAAGCTGTATAAAGAAGAGGAATCAAAGCATTACATGTTACCTAATAAATTATTTTGGATTAATAAATATGATATAATACTGCAATATCCTGTGATCCTTCCAGACTTGCAAGAATCATTTAGAAAACTGAAACTCCTGTTAGTACCATTTTATACATCTTTGCAAGGAATCTTGAGACAGGATATTCAAGAGAAATGAATAAAAAATTGTATTTATGGTCTTGTGGGATGATCCTACACAACTGGCAGATTGCTTTTTTACTGTAGAAAGAATCTCTATATCTCTGTGTCAGTGATTTATCTAGTTATTGTGTGTTTGCTGGCTCACTAAAGTACCACCTGTAATGTAATACCTTCTACTAAAACAGTATTATTTCCCAGAATGTATTTTTTTGTAACATAGTCTTTGCAAATATGTCATTTAAGACAAAAATCATTTTTTCACGATTGGTAATAATTTCAATTCGATGACAAACTGTAATATCTTTTTAGAAGTAATATACATGAATGAAAATGAATAAATCTGATGACCCTTCACTGAATTTTTACTATTTTGCTATATATCCTCCCAGACAAATGCTTTCTGTTTCAAGAGGTAACTTTAAACACTTGATTACCAGAATTTTAGTAACTGACACTTCAAGCAAGAGCACCATCCCTCCAAAATCACTGCATAAACATTTGTTAAAGAAGAGCCTGTTTTCTGTTAATAACATCAGTGCCTAAACTATTTTCTTTCTGGCAACAAAGGGAAAATACAGATGAAAGGAATTAAGGTAGGATGTGGGTAAAGAGCAAATTGAATAGCAAGTATCATATGAAAACACAGACTCACAGGCAACAAAATCAGAACAGTGTCTGTACAGAGCATCAGCAGCCTATGCAATCTGTTTCACACTGTTCTACCAGCAGGGTTCAATCTTGGCTCAGAAGAACCATCATCAACTCAGATGGAATAAAGCTATTTCTATGCAGTCCCTGGTCTGCCCAATGAGACTGGTAAGGAGGGTGTCAGTGAGTACTTGTTGGAATGGTGGCAGTAGGGACACCTGCTTGGAGCTGAATTGATGCCTACTGCACATCTTTATCTTGAGTGTATTCTGGAACTCAACCAATGGCCTAAAACTGAAATACTCTGATAAAGAAGCGTCTGCATCAGAGAGTTAAAAACTATTGGCAGCAAAGGAAAGTAAAGCAACATGATGGAAAGTGAAAAACGAAACAAACAAGGTGCATTCTATTACAAAAAGCTTTCTCAGTATGCGATGTAGCCATCCACAGCTCACATGCATAACAGGTATGGGTCCATTATGATTATAAATAATAACTAATATTTTCCAAATTTATAGCATAAAACTGGCAAATACATGAAGATAAAAAATACTATATTTACTATTATAGCCCATTTTACTCCTTCACTCTTTGTTTCAAATCTTGGGTAGTATTTTAGGCATATCTACTTGAGGAAGGGTATGAAAATCTGATTTATGCTTTGCTGTACATAGACTTATATAAATAAAACAGTGTGTTCTACAGCTGAGCTTATAACCTCTGAAAAGTAAGAAGCTATTAAGTTCCAACATAATACATCACTGATATGGTTGTGATTTGAGACTAGAATTTTCTTATTTTTAATACCCTCAGAATGAAATCCAGAAGAATTTACACCTATATGGAGCTTATTGAAAAAATTTCTGATTATTTTTTCATTGTTATCAAAACATTGTTCAATTTCAATATGATTTGTAGTTTTTGATTCCCCTAGCCCTGGAAAAAAAAATCACATTTCTCAATCATTTTGCACACAACTGAGAATATTATCAATGCAAAATCTGGATATTATCTCAGGCCCAGTGTTAATCAACTGCTGTGTTTTCTGTCATTCAACATATTTTAAAGAATCTCTTCAACTGTTTTTTATTATGGTTGTACTCCTTAGCTTTCTTTTACAACAGTAAGTATTGTCTAGTCATTTCTGCATTACACTCCACTTTGTCCAGTTTTGTTTTCAGAAATCAAGTTTTAAAAGTATAATGGAATATTGAACTTGAAAGAGGCTTCTAGGTCATGGGTCCCTTCTTCCTCTCTTTACATTTAATCACTTAGCATAATTCACTTCATAAATTAGCCCATTTCTTTCCTAGCAGTACCTAGGCTTTTTTATCTTTTTCTTCTCTTTTTTATCTTTTCTTTTGTTTAGGAGCCTGTGTTTCCTTCTTGGTTTGGTTTTGTTTCTATTACTCCTGTTAAACACTTTCTCCAGGATTCATTCCTCAACTCACAGACATACATTCTCTGTCAAGGCTCCATTGATTATGCACAGCTATTCTATATCCATCTATGCTTGTGCCAACATTGTCTGTTAGCTCAATAACTCTTTTGTGTCCCTTGGGTTTACCACTGGTTTATTTGTAGGGAATTATATTCCCTCTCATCCTTAGTTTTTCCAGACAAAACAAGGTATGTTAATTTTGTGTCCTTTATTCTTCTAAAGGTCTCAGTAGTTCTCCTCTGTCTTAAAATAATTGGATAAGGTAAAGATACAGTGATTGTCCCATATTTACTGGATAGCTTGAAGGATGCATAACATTTTGGTAGAACATTTTTGTTAATAGGAAATAATGATTGGGACTCTGGATGACTGGGTTATCCAATTATAGTTATTTGCTGATGAACCAAATAATATGATATAAATAGTAGCAGAATGTAGGAGGCCATCAGTTGGTATTGTAACATGGGAAATCATGAGGATACTGCGCTCCTTTCATAGTTTTAATTTTCTGTGATGGACATTCACTATATATGAAACTTTTAATAGTTACCAGGGACATAAGAATTTTATGAATTTAACCACTGTGTATGTTTACTTCATGCAACGCAATTAAATATAATCCTTCTAGAAAGTCGTAAGAGCTGTGTAGGAGCTCTGACAACTGAAAAACTACTATTTAATTTGAATTATTTCTCAGACCAGCATATACTTCTACACTGACAGATAACTGTTATGAGGAAGAAAATGATATATTACATGAAGTTTTCCTGAGAGCCTTTGTATATATTTCTTTTACCAGGGACAGTTGCAATTTAATAGTGCATTAAAAGACCATGTGGTGTGCCATTTGTCATGTAGTATTTTTATATAATCTAAGTCATAATTTCCTTCTTGGGCCCTAATTAATCTAATAAGCACCTCATTAACTTTTAGGAAAGCCTCACTCTAACTTAAGGTTAATTATTAAGCACTTTTGTCATCATTGCTACACTACCTACATATGTGCTTGTTTTTTGCTATTTATAAGATCCACTTGTAAGTGAAAATAAACTAATGAATACAAAAGTTTTACTCAGCAGAAGGTGATATTAAATACATGATTTTTTTTTAATAATCAGAAGAGAAAGAAGAGACACAATTACACAATTATGGCAAGAGGATTTATTTATTCCTACTTACACAACCTCAGTGTAACCTTCCCTAGTCCTCTCAGCCTCCTTTCTCTGACAAAGGACAGAACAGACACTGTTAAGGGGCAGTCACCCTCTAGTGCATTCATCTGACACATTGAATGACTCATGCACTCTCTGCAGCTTGTAAAATGATAGTTTGTAAAATCAGACATATACATCTACAGTCTAAAGTACAGGAAGATCACTCCATCTAAGTTGTGTTTATCCTCACCATATCATATAAATTACATGTATATTCATACACACAACTATATAATGATACTTGATATACTTAATTACATCTGCAGCTAGTCAAATATTACAGAAAAATACTTTTTATCAGTAAATGCTACTACTTTAAACAGAGATGTATTTTTTAATTTAATTATATTTGATAATTTATTTTGAATCCTTCCTTCCTTCCTTCCACCCTCCTGCCATCCCTTCAGTTTCTCAGTTTTAAAAAATGTTTAATTGTATTTACTAACTTTTTATTTTTCCTATTTTGCCTTTTCATATGTATAGAAATACCTTTTCATAGATTTTTTTTGTAATACAGAAACCCCTCCCATAGCATAAAAAACATTTTAAAAGGTCAGCATAAATGAAACAAACAATACCAAGAATTTTTTATATATTAAGAAGCAGGGTTTCTTTTGTTGCATTTTTTTCCTTTCTGATTCTTAAGAAGAAAGCAACTAATGTTAAGCTCATAAAATGATCAATGTAATAATGCTTGCTATCTTTAGTATTTTTCCTACTATATGATCTGTTCTATGTCATTCAATTGTTTAATTTAAAGATAAACTTAAATCTACTGGATACAGGACTTATTTGTATATGAAATTTGACGTTTTGGTCTCTGAGCCATAAAAATTCCTGTGACTACTCAGGCTAATGAGACTTACAAAGCATTCCTTTTTATGGACATTTTAGCAGTTCTGCTTGGCTCTTAAAAATTGATAAAATCATGTGAATGTTCAGTACATATATATTGTGACTAAGTCAGCAAATGCAGGGCAGGCATGTGTAGCTATGCCTCTCTTTCAAATCTGAACCATCTATCAAGTTGGCTTATGATTGATTTTCTCTAAAACTTTCTGCATTGCAGTGCTGTGGCAGCACTCTGTTTTTACAGCATTTTTTTTTTTTTGTGCCCCAGACTCAGAGGGCAATTCAGCAGCTGGTGCAAATTGTCATTCCTCCCCTTGATGGACAGGATGATGAGAACAGACATTGAGGATTTGTCCTTCAGATTTTGCCTCAGTATCTGAAGCTCAATTTTGCCATGCTAAAATAGCAAAACATAATAATTCACATTCCTCCATTTCTCCACTCATATATTGAAACTTAACTGAGGGTACTTTCAGATATCTAACTCCTCTTCTCTTTGTTGAGTCTCAAGCTCCTAGTAAAACATCATATTTCCAGAATGCATAAAGCTTATTGTAATATTTCCCATATGATGTGAAATAGTCAGACAAAAATACCTGTTTTGTTTCACACTGTATTAAACTCTTTTTACATTAATTAAGCAAAAGGGTTCTTGCTGTTTTGTGATTTTTTTCTTCTATATATAACACAAATTCTATCAATATTGCTACAAAATCCACAGTACTATATAGCTACTATCACAAAGAAAACTGAGTATATATTCATACCTGGAGTGCACCTGAAGCACTCAGAGTAAATCACTTGATGTTTGTGAGGTTTTGTGCTGCAAATCGCAATACATATAGCTGCTTATTTTGCATATACAATATTTCAATCTCTTATTCCATTTAAAGTTACAAGTAGTAAAATCCTCCCTTAGATGCTGTAAAGTACTGTGGTCTTTTGCGTCCGGGGGGATTGTGAGCTCTTCCCCAGCGGCTAGCTCCACTCACAACTCCCGAAAGAACCACCAGAGTGGACCTGGCAGAGCTCCGGCGATGCCCCTCTGCTCAGGCTAATTCTCAGGGCTAGGGTTCCGCTGCCACAGTATCGCAACAAGCCACGAGACTCGAACAAAGAAGTAAGGAGGGACTCCTGTATGTCGTTCCGGAACGAGCTTTATTCCCAAGGGAAGCGGGGAGCTTCTCCGAAGGGGGACAGGGACAGGAGACGCGCGCGGGCGGGTCGGGATACAGTTTATAGGTATCGAGGAAGGCGGGGAAAGGTGGGATCTTACAACCAGTGGGGACAAGCATGGGGAGGGATGGAATCTTAACAACGAATGAGTGTTCATAACTGGGAAAATTGACAGGGAACAATCCAGAAGGAATTAGGCGCGATAACTTGACTGACAGGGGAGCATGCAGCTTTATAAGGTAACACAGGGGAGAGGACAATGTGACGGACATATAACTGCTGGGCTGAGTGGCGGGAAAACCGGGGAAAAACAACTTGGGACAAACCATTCTGAGGGAGAAAACATGGGGGGAACGAGGAACATACCAACTCCATATTTAACAGTGTTCAATTAACCTAGCTTAATAAAACACACCACCACAAAGTACCTTGGCCATCTGCATGTGACTGTCAGATCTAATACAGGAGTTAGGGAACCCTCTGAAACACCAGCCAGAACTTGAGCAGAAGGTTCTGGAAGAAAATCTAGACCTCAGAGACTTGTCTGTATGAGGTATTTGTACATGTTTCAGGATTCAGGGAAAGAATTTAATGAGTTTAAATGCACCACTACAATAGGTAGCAACAGCCCAGTGTAGAAAATTTAGGTGGATTGATTTTTACATGCAGTTATTTGGTGTAATTTCGTTATTCAGGAAATTGCAATTAAAGCTGGTTAAGTGGTATGTATGGAACTGTGCAAACTTCAGGTCAATATATGTCATAGTACTTTTAATCAAGCAATGCTTTTCATTTTGGGAATATATGCTGGGGGGGGAATCCCACTTCTGCTGAATGCAACATAAACTTGTTTTTGATTTAAGAAAGATTGAGGGAAATATCTTCAGAAGCATAATCTGTCTGCTTTTCTTTCACAGAAAGATACATGCATTCCTAGAGATATTCACACAACAAAACCCACACTACATCATGTTTTATATCTAGGCATGCATACACACACAAACATTAAATGTCAATAAGAAAGTAAGAATTCATATTCATAACTACCTTGAACCTTGTAGTTTGTTTCATTCTCCAATTAGACTGCTTGCTATCACTTTGTGAGCAGAAGCAACCATTTAATTCCTTCCATCCAATTTTTCCCACTGTCAACTTGAAATATTTTTTCCTTTCCTAGATGTAGACAGGGCATCTATTTGGTTATCTATATAATCAACAATTTAAAATAGTCTACCGATTTACATCACAAGAGAAGACTGATAGCAGAAGCTAAGAAATTCAAGCTCTGCAACTGAAAGTGTAGCTTTTAACAACAAAAACTTGAATGTTTTGGCATTCTGGAGATAATTTCTTAAGTATAAGTGACAAAAAATTGAAATACTGGCAGCACACGAATTACCTCCAACTAGTGTTTTGTGATATTCTTTTATTCTAAACAGTTTCAGTTTGTGGAGGTTATGCAAAGAGAATATCAAAAAAGGAGTATCTAATGGTTTTCAGAGCCACGAGACTTTTAATAAAAAGCAAATTCTCCTATATGTTACTTGACAGCACAGACCAATATTTACAAAGTGCCTACTTCCATTTAGAGAAAAATGATGGCATTCTTTGTAATTAGTTAAGTTTCAGTGCAAATATATGCAGCTTCATCCAGTTTCTGAGTCTGCAGGAGGCTCTGATTAGAAACTTGTCTGGTTAACTAGCAGAAAACAAATGAAAAAACTAGAAATGGTTTTATGAATCCAAAATTAATGCCTGAGGTACATTAAATAATACAGGCAACAACTCAAATCAAAATATTACAGTCCAGGACTGATTAAAAACCCAGAAATGCTAGAGCTATTCTCAGGCTGCCAGAGGTGTCCTTGGCCATGGAGGATGGAGCAGATCCCTGGCAGGAGCTGTGAGATGCCACACTGCAGAGAGCAGGGTGACACTGAAGTTTGCAGCATGGGAGTAACTGCATCTCAGGGGGATTATACATCCTCAGGGATGATTGCTTGACAGCATATGTATTAGTCAATATCATGTTGCTAATAAATTAGTACATCACTTTGTTGATGTTTTATTTAAACTGTCTAGTTTTTCCCCTGGAACAAAGTTACTTTATTACTTTACAGTGATAGATGGGAATAGATGATGACACTGATTCTATGTTACTGCTATGGTAAATCCCATGTTCTGTAAACTGCCAAAAAAGTGTCTCAAACTGATCAAATGATAAGGTTTTCTGAAATCTCTGTGAATGGATTTGCAATAGAAATCTATATCACATTGATGCTGAAACTCACCTCAGTGCAGTGTTTGCAAAGTCTCTGTCACTGGCCTATAGCCCAGCAGTTGCTGGGTGTTCTCACTACTGAGAGTTCAAACAGAAAAACTGGGACTAAAGCCCTTGGGACAGAGAATGAAAACTACTGCATTCCTCTCCAGACACGTGAAAGACAAGAGGATAGTCAGGAGCAATCAATTCATATTACTAAGGTGACACCATGCCTGATTGCCTTTTACAGTGATCTATCAAGGCCGTACAGATGATGGTAAGACAGTGGATGCGATACATCTTAAATCCTACAATATTTTCACAAGCTTTGCCACCACATTCTCTCTTGAAAACCAGGGAGTTGTAAGTTATATCAGTGTCCTGTCAGATGGAATGAAAATTGTCTGGACTGGCAGGTCCAGGGGGTAAAACTCCAAGGTTTGATATCCAGTTGGTGACTGATAACAAGCAGAGTAGCACAAAATCAAGGCCTGGGCTGATATTGTTCAATATATGGCAGTCGAGATGACAACGTGCACAGCAAACCTATGGATGATAACAGATATGAGTGTTGTCACATGGAGGAGAATACACTGATCTGCAGGCAACCAGAACACTTTCTTTGTAAGAGAAATCTGATGACAAATACTAGAAGTCTTGGAGGTATTAGGAAGGCCACATGAGAATTTTAAGAACACAATGTTTACTAGAATGGTTTTGGGAGAATCCTAATGGCTTATAAAGCTGAGGGGCTCGCTTGTCCCACTTGTTGAGAATACTTACAGGACTAAAATTTCCCCAGAAATCATCCTACAGATTTTTGTTGTGTTTTGTTAATGAGCTGATACTTATTTGGAGAGGAAGGCCAGGGGACCAAAATTCAGGAATTAATTAAGATACTAACTTTTAAGCAATAATGTCTGAATTTCCCTTCTTTCTCCTGCAATTGCAATAGAATCAATCCTGATTCAAACATAGAAGAGTGAAGAGCACAACTGGGGATGGTAGTGGACATAAATATTTCCCCCTTCTTAGCTTTCTCCCTTCTGTTTTTCCTTGACCTAGTTTATGTGGCTAACAGTCACACTAGAACCCTACAGGGCTCAAAGAGGTTTCCCCCTCCTTTTACAGCTACAAAGGGGAAGATTGCCCAGCATGAGCCCTGTTCTCACACAGTTCTGGCTATAACTTTATAAAGGATACTAGCAATTCCCCTCTAACAAGAGCAAACATTCATAACGGTATAACAGTTTTTGTTTTCCACATGCAATATAAAAAGTGTGTCCCTTTTATGTCCTTTGTAGCATCTTATTATAATATGCAAATGTAATTTTTTCTCTCTGGCTTCTCAGTGAAATGTATGGAAGTGCACAGTAAGTAACACAGCCATAGTAAAACAAAACACCAATTTAAACAACTGGCTCACCAAGCAGTGCAAAAATTATTCTAATCCATTCCATGAAGTTATTTTCCCTTAGGAACAAATACTCTTCAGAAGTTACACTATATTTTCTGACAGTGAATTCCAGAAACTCACTGCCAATTACTGCAAATACTTTTGTTGACCTACTTGGCAAGCCACTAGAGATCAAGCTACACTTACAGCAAACAAGCCATAAAAAAAAGGTTATTCTTCTCTTATCCTTCCTCTCAAGCTCCAATTCCTCTGCTAGCTAAATTGATGTTTACTTGGGTTGCATTAGGTTTACCTGGAGCAAATCCCTTTGTTCCACTGTTTGACAGTCCTCAATCGTACTAGGCTGTTCTGTCTTTTTCTCTTCCAAAGTGACTAGAAACATAAAGACTTTGCAAGGACATCATCCTTCAGAGCAGACTAAAGCAAGGCACTCACAAGTGCCATAAACTTTATAGATCCATTTTGCTGTCTTTTGTTGTTTAGACAATATTTGTGTCACTTTAGCAAGAGTCTTAAAGTGACAGGATAGAAACAAATTTCTAACCCTTCAATCAGTATTATCTCTTTACTCATCTGGAATAAAACCTGTTAATATAAGCATATAATCTTTATATTTTGCTAGAATTTGGGGTATTGTTGTGTTTTGTTGGATTTTTTTTTCTGGAGCATTATGGTTTTGAGGATTTTTTTTTCCTGGAAAAAGGTATTCATAAAATACCAAGTATTTTTAAGCACATATTTAACAGCCATAATATTACAAAATATTAAATAGAAGAAAAATGTTTCTTCTGTGCCAAAGGCATTCTACAAATCCTATTTGCAGAATAAGTTTTTTTTTTTATTTTGAAACTGCCTTTTTTTTTAAACAAGTTGAAGATCATAGACCAGAGATATGTTTTATAGTTATTCAAGCTCTGCTGCAAATTTGATCCTAATTACTCATACAGTAGGGATTTCTTTTTTTCAATTGGAAGGTTGACCTAGAATAAAGAAAAATGCCAAACCCCCAAATATTGGACATAAAACAAGAAAAGATATAAAGAAATTGATAAAAGTTGCAATATATCCACATGCTTAGAAAGCTTAAAACAAATCAAAAAGTAAAAACAATAACTACAGTTTAAAAATAAATCTCTACCTGTAATATACTTACAAGAATCCAATTTTTAAAATTATTTTAAGCTCTGTTATGATTTTTACATTCCAGTGATAAATTTTACATTTAAAAATTCAGGGCTAGCAATTCAGATATGGTAAATATGTCAGAAGTTTGAGAGATTAAGGTAGGAAAGGGAAAGATCTGTTGTGACATTGCTGAGTAAATGTTTTATAAGACAAATGTTTCAATGCTAGTATCTCCTACTTGCTATTTTCACAGTAAAACAATAAACCATGGTAAATCTGAAAATCTGGGGCAACCACCTCAGTCCCATTTGTAAAAAATGGTAAAAGAATTTAATGCTGCTTATTTTTTGCAGGATTCAGATTTACTTCACATAACTTTGTGTACCTAAAATATAAAAACTAGGATGTGATTTTAATTATATCTTAACTTCAATTTTACAATTATGAGGCCTCTAATCTTAACTGGATGTTGTTTCCTTAAACATTCACTAAATATCACCTCTATAAAGCCATCTGTGTCCTCTGAGGACACCTCACAACAAAGGCTGGAATCTAAGTTAGGCCAGAGAGGAGTTATTTGCTGGCCTGTACCTGGGTCCTCGTCTGCCTTTTGCACGTCTGGAGTTGAACAAGTAAAGGAAGAACTTTACCCTTACTAAACAGCATCTAAAGGCTTGCTAGAAATTCTGTAGTACCTAAAATGACTGTAAAGGCATAAGTCATTGAAATTAACTCTAGTCAGTATGCAATGTGCCAAAATTCTGGATAGCTAAACATTAATGACTACTTATGTGGACTCTTTCTACAAAAAGAGAAGAACCACTTCCAAATGAGAACTCATTCTGTCCTAAGATAACTGAAATGGTACAATGCAGCACTTTGTGATGGGATAAATAGTCTTCTGGAGTGCCTAGAAGTACAGGCACTCCTAGGGCTAACTTAAATTAGGCATGTAATTTTGGCTTATTTTGTAGACTGTGATACAAAATTATGATAAAATTGCTTTCACTTTTGATATTCTAATACAAGTCCATAGAGGATTAAGAGTAGCAAGTTGCCTGCAGGGAATAGGCTGTATGCAATATTATATGTGCTTTATTTTTGCTGTTCTCTTATCCTCAGGTGATGAGGATGGGGGGGGTCATTGTTTCAAAGTAGGAACTGACACAAAAATACACTTTGTATTTTATTTATATCTTTGTATTTACATAAAATATATGTAAGATTTGAAAAATATTTAGTATTAGATAAAGGTTTATCTGAGAAGGAACAGAGACTGAGTTTGCTGGGATAGTAATATGAGCTGAAATGCTGTACTTGAAAGAAAGGAGAATTAGTATTCAAGATCTTTATTACCCTCTTTATTTCAGCACTGTTTTATTTTTTTCAATGGGAATGCATGGTGAATATCTTTATAGCAATGTTTATAAACATAATTTGATAATTAACAAAATAAAATCTACTTTATTGCATTCACTGGAAATAATTTGTGGAATGCAAACATACAAACACTGGTATTAAAAACATTTGCTTCTCTATTAACTGCAACCACAACAATTTTGTAAATCCCTTGGCATATATAAATCCAGTTTTTTCCATTTTGCTGCAACAGAGAAACATTCGCTCAACTTGCAACTATTTAGGACAGACCTTAAAAGAAAGAAATTACTAAAATGGAGAAATTGGTGGCTTTTTATATTATTTGCAAATTAGCTATACGTAACATAAATTCCTGCCATTGAAATTATAAAGGTATTTCTTCATTCTCAAAAGGACAATCTTGTAGGCAGTTGAAAACTTTCCCTTCAGATGAACTTAAACCTTCAGAGGAATATATTGATTTGGAAAATGAGATAAATACTTTTATTGTCATAAATAAAATGGGAAATGTTTAAATATATGCACATGATCGATTGTCTTTGCACATATAGAATTTACCAAAATGGCTGCCTATCTCTTTTTGAGAGGATTTAGAACAATATTTTTCTCTTGCAACAATTCTTTTACTTCCTCTTATTCATGGGAGATATTGAATCATAATACATTTCTTTTGTGAAAATAATTGTGGCTAAATTTAGGATGCAAGAAACACTGTTTGGAAACCTCAGTTGATCTGTGTGTAACTTCCTGTTAGTGGTTTATCTTCTGCAAGTATTAGCTGCTCTGAGGGGAACACATGCATACAGGCGTGGATTTAATAATCAGATGTCATATTATATTTTTCACTGCCTTTGCACACTTGAATCATACATATTATATATCATTGAGTCCAAAATTGAGAAAAGAAATCTAACATACTGAGACACGTACACACTTTGTTATAAAATGAGAAAAAACAAAGGGAAAATTATTGTATACTTAGTGATAGCATAACAAAGGTAAGACAACCTTGTTTTCAAGGGAAACAGAGTTTTTCATACTCTGAAATAATAAAGCCATGTAGGGTGAATAGCAAGATTCACACATGCTAGGTAGGGTTTGTATAGCCTGGAGGCCCCCTGTGGCTGAAGATTTGCCAGCATTGTCTGAACAGCACAGTGATTTGTGAAATGACCAACTTAATTCTCTCTGCTCAACATCTATTTAGTAAGGCAAAGCTTGCTTTCTACAGGAAGCAACGTTAGCAATTGTTGTTTTCTTTTTTTCACCTTGCATTTAATGATTTTATAGATGTGGTAAGGAAGAAACAGTAATTTCCTTTTCCTGTCCATCATCCTTTTTTTTCTTCTTCATACTGTTATTACTGCCAAATACAATAGTAAGTTTGTGTAAGTTCGTGATTGCTACAAAAAAGAAGCACTGAATCTTTTGGAAGAAACTCTTGATTGCTAAATATATGTTCAAATTCACACAATTTCTAACTACAGAATGTTCAATGAAAGCAAAATACAAAATGTAATTGGCTAAATGTGGTTCTCTTACATTGGAAAAGAGGGGAAATGGATGAAAGCAGGACAGCAGATGCCATTTTCTCTTTCAAGTATTGCAATTTTGAATTAAAAACTCAAATTGTTGAAGTGAGATTTTAGCAAAACTATTGATCATGCTGCATGTCTGAATCAAACAAATGCATATGTAATGTGTAGGCTTATCAAGGAGCCTGGGATTTTTATCTCGATCTCTTTTTGCAATAGTAGAAAAATGAAAATAGGGACTAAACTCAGAAATTCCAGCTTGCCAAGAAAAATGTAACAGAACTGCTTAGAACATTTTCTCTATTATAATATTTTTACTAAGCAAATATTGTAAACATGTATATAAGCTTGCATTTTGTTCTTAAATATTTATGTGTGTGTTAAAACTTTTATTGGAAGCTATGTGAATTGATATTATATTCTGAAAATTCTGAAGCATTTGATATAATTACTTGTGCTCTGCTGATTATAAATATGAACTACATGTCCTTGAATCTCCATGACTTCTCTATGGAAAACATTGCTATGTTGATGAGTTAACCACTGCTGTTGTAGCAAAGTTGTAAATTATGTCTAATCAGACAACTTTTAAAGATATTCTTTCACTAAAAAAATATTCTTTTATCTCTTTTTTTCATCTTTGAGAGCATTCTGTAAACTGCAGTGTAAAGAGAGAGAAAACTTTTGATGTATTCCTTTGACAAAAAAAATCATGGCTATTTTAGTTTTGAAACTTTGAAGTAAATATTTGGATCTAATTTTTCACAGGTAGATAATTAATTACCACAGATTTAATGTGTTAGTGGAGAATGAATGGAAAATTATAGCTGTGTAACATTTGGTATGCAAAATTCTGTAGGGACTACTTTTGAATATTACATAAATGTTTTCAAATCAGGCATATCCAAATGACTTCAATTTATGATATTCTCTCAAACCTAACAGCTGGATCATTTCAGGAATGAGTCTCTCCAGACTCATCAGTCTGAATAAAAAATTCAGATGACCATTAATTATCTTGAATAGAAACCTGGCAATTCCCTTTTTTACTGGACAAGTCTAGTGGTGAGACAGAACAGCTCTACTTGATTAATGACAAACTACAAGACACACATAATAGATCATCATAACAAAGATATGCTTCTTAACTATCCATATTAAGTAAATTTTAAAAATTACTAGTGCTTGCACTGAATCCCTTTTTATATGGTCTATCAGGAAGACTTTAAGGCATTCCTTGATGAAGTCTGGAGAAGATCTTTGGATTTCTAATGGCGTTGTGCTTGAAATTTACTTGCAGGTCCCAGAAACACTGTCTTGTAGTCATCATAATGCTGAAAGGAGCTTTCAGATCAGACTTAAACATATCCTACCTGAACAGAAGCCTCTGTACTTGTAGCCCACTGAGAAGACAGACAGTTCAGGTTTTATTTCAGTGTCATGGTAATTTAGGAAAAAAAAAAAAAAGAGGAAGACCAATGTCTATTTTTTTTCTGGTTTTCACCTGCATTTTTGTACCTTCAACCACATACCATTCTTCAAGTATATTGTGAGCTTAACATCTGAGTGGCATTTCAATTCAAAAAATTCTTAAAAGCTATGTTTCTGCTTCCCACCATTGAAAATATTTCAGTAGTGTTTTCACAGTCTTAGTAAGCAATATTCTAGAGGTTAAGGGACTTTAAGGTGTACAAGACAAAGAGGGAAACTGTGCTTGAATTTTTTAGCATCAAGAGCTCAACTCACTTCTCACTATAGTCTCCTTAATAGCCACTTTGACTTATACTGTTCCTTTTTTGTAAAACATCATGCAAGTGCATTTCACCCAAAGATGTTTACAAAAAACAAAAAAAAATTGTTGAGACTTGAACAAATAAAAACCATTAAAAGCTGCCACTATTATGATAGCTTCGTAAAACAATGTCGTGCAGTTTTTGTCAACAGAGGGATCTTATGCCTTGTCAAGGAAGGCAAATTCGATTTCATCTTAGTAAATGTTTCTGTCTGAGGTCAGCCTGAAGTGTTTCCTCTTTTACTTGCTTTGTATGACATAATTGTCCCTGTGCTGTCTATACATCCTGTGAATTTGGCATAGTAAGTGAATTGCTTAGAGCCAACAGTATTCATTATTTTTCAAAAAGCTGGGTTTTTTAAGGCTGATTCTCACAATCACACAGAATAAATAATTATGAAAACATAATATATTATATTTCTCTATAACATCTACTAAATAATATACCTCCCATAGTAATATAAAGAAAAACAAAGAAGAGAGAGATTCAAGTCTTTGTCCTCAGAATAATCCTCCAGATCTGGAGGTTTGGAGGTTTTATATAGTTTTCTAGTTTTCTTTTCTTTTTTTTCTCTTTTTTTTCATCCTTTTTTTTTTTTTATTTTTACTTTTCTGAAATAACAGCCATTTTCTGAAAATTGAGTTCAGGGATGTCTTAAGACCAAGAAGCTATGGAAAAAAAAAAAAAGTGGTTAGCTTTTTATAGATGATAACCTAAAAACAACCCCAGAGAACATTGAAAAATATGTCTATTACTTGCATGGTAATGCATGCTACTCCCTTAAAAAAAGTTATTAAAAGCTTGAAAATCTGCAAACTATTGTGGATTCCATACACTCCTTTATTTTTCTTATATAAACAGTCAAAATACTTGTTTATTTTTCTCGAAGATTTTACTGTAATTTGTGAGCTCTTTTTTTTTTTTTTTTGAAAACATGATTAGAAATTTACTTACCTGCTTTATACTAATCCCATAGAATAAGAGGGTAATGAAGAGTAAGGCTGATGAAACTTTCTTAAGCAAGTTCAAGTTTATCTGAGAAATTTGAAATAATGTGCCATTCCCATTAACATCTTCATTGATTTTGGTTTCAACAGGCCACTTTTTGGAAAGTTATATGAGAAAACTTTTTGGTGTATACATTCATCAAAGACATGTGATAAAATAAATGGCTTTAAAATTGATGTTCTTAGCCAAAAAAAACCAGCCCATGTTTGTGTTTGTTACAAGAGATATTCCACTAAGACAAAATAGGAAAATTACTATAATTTTATACTAAGAAAACATTGAAATCTACAGTAAACTGTTCATTGAGAGCTCCTGTTATCATTGGAAGTTTATAACTACAGAATGTTAACTTTCCTCTTTTTTTGACAAAAGAAGCTCTTGGCAAAACACTGTAAAATGACATTAAATATCAAAAGTAGATTTCTTGTTTATCTACATATAATACTCTTTGCTTTTTTTTTTCTTTTAGATATGATGCAACAAAACACATCTTTGTTTTCAATCAACATAGATTTTACCAAGTATCAAAAGTCTGTATTCACGGCTTCTATCAGAACTCCTCAGACAGAAGAATGTATGGTGCTTTTTTGTTGACATAAGAGGCAAGAGAATGTCTAAAATGTGTAATATTAATTTTATTTATTCATTTAAGTAAATGGCATGATCATCACAGAAAAATAAATTTTGGACCATCATTTTTAGAAGGCAGTTTTGTATGTCAGCTTTGATTCTTTTGGTAGAACAGTTCATCGGGGATTCAGCTTTTAATGAGTTTTCTATTGTCATCCTCTTTATCTTACTAACGTTCTTGCTATTTTTAAATGTTCTCAAAACTCATGCATTTCAGTAGCATAGAAGAAGCAGCTATGTGGTTGTGATTTCCCAACAGCTTCTTTTAAGAACTGTCAGTTGCATTCTATTTTTTTTTCTTATAATCAAGCAGAGATTAACTTTTATTTTTCAAGTGTGTGACCTCTATAGTGAAATGTCTTTTCAGAACACGTTCATGAAATAGCTGTCTCTCAGCCAATATTTGCATTTCAACAGCAAATTATAATCTTTGTGTGAGTTCCCATATTTTAAAAAAAAATTACAATAAAAGCTCCTATATTTTCTTGGATGGCTTTAAGAAGTGTTAACAATATGCAGCTACATTGAAGTGTGAAATCCCAATTCAAGGCCCCAAAGGCTTTACAACAGTAATTGTAACACATAGCATCCAAAGGTCAGGGTATATTTTGTGAAAGTCCATCGATGACAGCTGTCTTTACAACTTCACTGCCAAGAAAACTGTAGTTACGAAGGCACTCGTGGGGAATAGAAGACATTTAACTACCAAAGGTTTATTGTCGATGCTATTTTTACATGTAAGTTCTGCTTACAAAAAAGGCCAGTGAGCAAGATAATTTATGAGAATGTCTGTTAATGACTGACAGCTCGTGTTCTTATTTCAGCTTAAAATTAGTCAATTTAATTATGCAAGCACTAGAGGTGATTCATTACTAGGCAGGCAATAATAGGAGCTATAGGATACTTTTTTGGCAGAAGGCTGATAAGCTGATCAGTTACCTCAACAGCTTCAAAAATACTGTTATATGTTAGCAGAGATTTTGAAAGAAATACTGTGCAGCTTAATGCAGCTTGATGTTTCAGTAATCCTATGCCTCACTGGTCAGCATCCAACCCTTACTAAAATTCTGTTCCTCTCTTGCTTATAATAATAATAACAACAACTATGATTCTTGTAATTACTATTGCTATTAAAATTACAATTATTGCACTTTTACTTTGATGGTTCCTAAACACTTAAAAAGAGGGAAAGAGGCAAAAGGGATGCAATCACCAAGGCAAGTGTATCTTAGATGGAAGTTTAAGTAATGCTGGAATTTTTCCACTTCACTGCTTTGTAGGTGCTTACCAATGGTTTTTTTTTCCTCTATTGCCTTAATTGCAAGGATTCTAATACAAAAAATGGTCTTTCTGTTATTCAATAGTAAGAGTCTTTTCACTGCAATGATCAGCTATTATTCTTGTTTTATTTTTACTGTTGTTGTTATTATAATTTCAAATGTTAGCATGTAACAGCTTGGTAATAAATAAACATGCATACTGAATTTCCTTTTACACGAATTTTCCTGAGCTCATAATTTCAGGAAGAGTCTGCACTGAAAGACCCACCTTCCCTATCTCCTAGAGATATCACACATAGTCTTCCTAGTTCATGCTTCTCATAATAATTTTTAAATCCTACAATATCTTTATATTCTTTCTGTAACTTTGCCTGTGACATTGATCCTTTCTCTGACTTGTAGTCTGCATTTTTGTTTAGCAAGTACCAAAGAATTCTAACAACTTTTTCATGATATAGTACTTAGAGTAATGAGCATAAACTTATCCTGGGGCAATTTAGTACATCCCCATAATTAATCTTCTCTGGGATCTGGCTAGAAATCCTTCATTGGAAGCTTACATATTTTCTATCACTTATCTTTTCCTTAATATATCTAGTACAATATAGCTTTCAACAATAAAATGGTCAGCTTATTTTTTTTCTTTTTTTATACTTTTATAAGGCATTTGTCACTTTCCCAAATGATTATTTTTCTAAAAATCAAAAAAATCCAGATAAACTTTGTCCTCTTTAAATCCCTATACAATACTTTGTCCTCTTAATATGATGGTTCACTTTTACCAAAACTATATTTTTCATTTAATTTTGCTCCAAATCTAGTCTAGATTTGGATCCAGATCTAACTGGTCTGAATAGGACCCCCTCTGTAAAATTTCTGAAATCTCTGCAGATGAAGTAGTCATCCAGTTTACCCTGCTCATAGACAAAGGGAGAAAAAAATATTTAGGGAATTAATCAGAACACACATGTGTACTCCTTTAGTATGCAATAAGTTGCTCCCTCCAAAATGCATATTTTTCTCTTTTGACTAAGGGAGCTAAGACTGATCTACAAGCTGAGTAGTTGTATTTGGTCTGGTGAAGTGCACCCTTATCTTTCACACAGGTTAACATCAAAAGCTCGTAATTTTATTTTTTAAATTCCCTTAATATTTTCATATTCACCTAATCTGGAATGAAAAACTTTTCCATTAGATTTTATTGTATGTAGTAATATCCATCTCCTCTCTTACTTTTGATTTCTTAAAAAAAATACAAATGACAATGCTCCCCCAAAACCCAGATAAAAATGCACACAACCACAAACAAAATGTCACTAACTTTTATTTGAGTGCCATTCTCATGGCTTTCTAAAATCTCCCCATTAAAAAAATTAATAATTTCAGGTCATGGATATGAAACATATTTGCAAAAAGCATCAAAATGGCTATTATTTTAGGTTATATACCTTTCTCTTTAAATAGCTTAACACTGCAGACAATGATAAAACACAGAACAAAGGTGATATAAAAATCTTTCCAAAAACTCCCATCATGTCTAATTCTTTTTGGTACAGTTTTAACCTGGTAGTTAAAGCATAACATGCACCTTCCTCATCTACTTCATAGAATTTCTTCCAATAGTGGATGGCATTTTATAAATTTAAGTGCACTTGTAATCCAGGAATGTTGCCTGGGTTTTTTGTTGTTGATTTTGATATCCTGGTCAATTTACATGCTGAAAATTTTAGTGCAGATATCAGTCATCAGGTAGACCTCCCAGAACTATAAAATAATTTATTCTCATGGGAAAGCCCAAAACTAGTTTATATACATTCAGTCGACATAATTTCAGAGAGTATATACCAGAGTACAGGCAAATCCATGGGTCCACATTTAGGAAGTCATGCTTCCTTTTCCTGAAGAAGGAAAATCTGCCTTTCAGCTTTCGTGGAACCATTAAGGTTGGAAAAGATCTCAAAGACCACCAAGTCTAACCTTCAACAGAATATCATCATACCCACTAGCCATATCACAAAATGCCACATCTACTTGTGTAGGATATGTGCTGATATGGGCCTGTGTTTAGGGTTTATGCTGAACACAAGGTTGACAAAATAGAGATTTTTGTTATTGCTGAGCAAGGCTTAACCAGAGCCAAGGTCTTTTCTGCTTTTCATACTGCCCTGCTGGCAAGGAAGCTGGGGGTGCTTGGGAGGTTGGGAGGGGACACAGCCAGGACAAGTGACCCCAGATGACCAAAGGGACATTCCAGACTATATGGTATCATGCTCAGTTTATAAAGTGGGGGGAAAAGGAGGAAGGGGAAGTTGTTTGGAGTGAAAATGTTTGTCTTCCCAAGTAGCTTTTACCTGTTATGTGGCTCTCCTGTCCTGGAGATGGCTGAACACCTGCCTGCCCATGGGAAGCAGTGAATTAATTATGTTTTGCTTTGCTTCTCTGTCTGGTTTTTGCTTACCCTATTAAATTGTCTTTATCTCAACCCGTGACTTTTCTACCTTTTACCCTTTCGATTCTCTCCCAGATTCCACTGGTGGGGGAAGAGGCAGTATGCGGCTGCAAGATACTTGGTTGCTGCTTGTTTTCTGAGCACTTCTATTAGGAAGCTCTACCATTTCCCTGGAGAACATGTTCCAATGCTTAAGTAATTGTGCATATATAATTATTTGTACCTTTTTTTGATGATAAATATATTTAAAACTCAAAATATAAATTATCTCCACTCTTCAAGCAATGATTATGAATTCTGTTCCTTTCTTGTGTTTACCACTTAGCTAATTTTCTGAGTCTGCTTTGTAAATTGTAATGACTTTGATTAATAACCTCTTCCTACTCACTAGTTTGTTTTCAGCTTACCTTGGATTACATGATGCCTTCTTTTTCCATCGACTTTTTTAAAAAATCAATCACAGTTTGTTTATTTCTTACTATATTATTTTTATCCCTGTGGACTGATTGCCTGAAGAAATCCCTCTGGTCATTTTCCAACATACTTTGATATTAATATTGTTTTGTCTGTGCATGTCTCAAGTTCTCTAGACTGTATCAACCGCTTTTGTTTCAACTTTTCATTAAAATCTTTATGTGATTCATATTTTCTCAACAGCTCTATTGGTATTGCTACACTTTTCAGTTTCCTCTTTATCTCATTCAGAGGGTGTAACAATCAGTTAACAATTGGACCTCCAGACTAATTTACTTGTTTTATAGCATAGTTCATTTTCTGACAGATCCAATGTCTTTCAAAGCTTTCAAATTGGACCATAATCAAGTTTTCCCAAAATTACTAGGTCCTTAATATTACCATTTTAAGGTACTTATAGGCTTTCTGGGTACATTTCTAGACATTTTATTTCTATTCCATAGCAATAAATATCACATTTTCAGTAACATGATCAGTGTTTACAATGGGGTTTCTTTTTGTTTGGGTTTTTTGTGATGTGCATACCAAATAGCTATTTCAGGGTCACAGTATGCATAAAACTTTCAATTAATTGCATAATAGAGTGTCATAAGGGCACAATCTATTCCACTCTAAAGAGCTACACAAGCATCTAAGATATAACCATATTCTGCATTCTGTGGGGTGGGGGTGGGGGAGTAATTTAGTAAAGACTTCAGAATTTTTTTGCAGAACAGTCCCTCATCAAGAGTATTTTTGTCTAAAAGTACCCCTAGAAGAAATTATTTTCAATGAAAAATTTCTTGAAGCAGGGTCAAACAGATACTTGAACTGTCACATAGTTTATAAGTCTGACAGTTCATTCTAATATTCCTCATTTTTCTAGACAGGACATCCTTTTATCCATTTAATGTCATCACTCTTTCCAGATGTTCAAATCTTAAAGAGATTTGTTGAAGAAAGGATTCTGAGCTATAGATCATGTCTATATAATAATAGTTTATTATTTAAAAGGTCTTGCCCTTTGAAGAGACACTATCAGTGATTGTTGGGTTATGACTGAGATCTTCCTTTCATTATAATCTTTCACATTTAGCAACAGCCAGGACTTGTAATTCCCAATGCCTATTAAATGTTTCAAACAAGGCATAACTCCCAGTTCAAAGTTCTCCAAAGTGTCATAGAGAACTAAAGCAGATTTAAGAATATATAAAATGTATTAAATATGTATAAAGGAGTCTTTATGAATAAAAGTTCTTGCTTATGATCAGGTTAGTTATTTCCTTTGAAATCTGTCACTAGACACTACCCATTGTAATTAAAAATTCATGGCACCCCAGTGAAATTCCCACTGACTGGAAAAGGGGAAATATTACCTTCATTTTTAAAACAGGAAAAAGGAAGAACAGGGGTACTACAGGCTGGTCAGTCTCATATAGGTGCCCAACAAGGTCATGAGGGAAATTCTCCAGGAAACTATGCGGAGGCAAATGGAAAACAGAGGTGAGTGGTGACAAGCCAACATAGCTGCACTAAGTGTAAATTTACCTGACACACTTGGAGTCCTTTTATGATGGAGTTGTAGTGCCAATGAATAACAAAAGAGTGACTATATAATCTGCCTGGACTTTTTCAAAACATTTGACATTGTTCCACAAAACGTCTTTGTGTCTAAACTGGAGAGACTTGGCTTTGAAATGGACTGTGTGTTTGCACTCAAACAGCTGTGGTCAACGACTTGGTGTCCAAGCAGTGATGGGTGGTGCTCCTCAGGGAACTGGTATTGGGACCAACACTGTTTAACACACTTATTGGGAATGTGGACAGTGGGACTGAGTGTGGCCACAGCAAGTTTGCAGATGACACCAAGCTGTGTGGTGTGACTGACTTTCTAGACAAAAGGAATGTCCTATAGAGGCACTTTGGCAGCTAAAGGATTGGTCCATGAGAACATCATGAAGTTCAACAAGGCTAAATGCAAGGTCCTGTATGTGGATAATCCCAAAAATGAATTCATGCTGGGTTATGAGGGGATTGAGAGAGGTCCTGCGGAGAAGGACTTGGGGAGATTGATTAACAAGAAGTTCAACATGACCCAGCAATCTCTGTTCACAGCCCAGAAAGCCAACAGTATCCTGGGCTGCATCAAAAGAAGCATAACCAGCAGGTTAAGGGATGTGATTCTTCCCCTTTGCTCCTGTGAGACCCCACCTGGAGTGCTGCATCCAGCTCGGAGGCTCCCAACATAAGAAGGACATGTACCTTTTGGACCCAGTCCATAGGAGAGCCACAAAAATGATCAGAAGGTGGGAACACCTCTGCTATGAGATCAGGCTGAGAGAATTTATAGCATCCTTCCATTGTCTAAAGTAGGCCCACAGGAAAGATGGTCTCTTTATCACGGACTGTAGAGATAGGATGAGAGGTAATGATTTTAACCTGAAAGAGGGTAAATTTAGATCAGATATTAGCAACAAATTCTTTAATGAGTGGGTGGTGAATTATGCAAATAGGTTTCCCAGAGAAGCTGTGGATGCCTGCTCCCTGGCAATTTCAAGGCCAGGTTGAATGAGGTTTTGAGAAACCTAGTCTAGTGGAAGATGTCCTTACCCATAGCAGGGGTGTTGGACTAAATGATCTGTAAGGTCTCTTCCAACCCAAACCATTCTATGGTTCTGACATTCTATGACTAGATAGCAAAAAAAATATTCTACTTATAGCATTTATTAACAAGACATAAGCTGACACAACTACTTTTTTCAAGAATTGTATGTCAAACAAACAAATGAAATCATTGTGTGAATTTTGGCAAGAATGTAGATATCTGTAGAGGCCTGTTCCAGTATGTTAAATCCACCAAAAAAAAAACCCAACAAACTAAACCTAGAAGTCCAATCATACACAGAGAAGATTGTGTTTTGCACAGTACAAATGTGTTTTACGACATAAATCACCTATTTGTATGGCCTAAATTCCTGATAAAAATTAGGCATTTTTATTTTAGCTTTGTGTGTGCATGTATTTTGTATTTTAAGTGTGATGTAAATTCTAACTCTGAATTTAAGTAAAAGTAAGGAACAAATGGAAATCACAATTTCCATTTCATATACAAAGGCACAGAAAGACATACATGGAAACATGCACAGACACAAATAAACTTAGAAATTAGAGTCTTTGAATGTTCTGTGGATTAAAATGAAAACCAGACTGTATAGCATAACCTAGATATCATAATGCTCACTAAACATGTTAAAAAGCTGCTGTTTTGTTTTCTTTGCTGGTTTTTTTTCTTTTGTTGTTTTGTTGGTTTTTTTTTCCAGAACTGATAAAGTTGCATTTGCTTTAAGGTTTCATACAAAAATTCTTAATTGCCCTTACTTTGAAATATTGCAAGTGTAAAAAATGTCATCATATGTGCCTTCTTGTATATTTTTTTACAAGTTGCTGCAGATGTGCTTTCATTGTATTTTCTAGAACCAAACACAACGCAGTCTTGGGTAAGAGATAATGACTTTTTGTGTCACCTAAGGAAATTTAAAACTATGATCCCACTTTTCCCTGAGGCATTTTAAGACTTTTTAATAAAAGTGGATTGCAGTTTTTCATTTTGTTATTAAAGCAGCTGCAGATGAAACATCTAACTTTCTTGTGTTGCCTTTGGGAATTTGTCTGTAACACATTTCCAAAAGTTGGGTTTAATGTATTGAGCTATCTAAATTGTTTTGTAAATATCACACCAGATACTGTGTGACAATGAGACAGAAGAAACCACATATATACATATTTTTCACTGAGAAATACTTTAGTGTCTTGACATTTATTTCTTCTATGGGAGCAATACTGAACAAATCCTTAGTCGATATTTACTCTATTCCTCATTATGGCAGTTATTTATGTTTGTGGGTCAATGACTGGATGTCAGTCAACTTAGCTCTTATGTATCTTCACTGTATTAAAAATTGACAGTTCTTTAAATGAAAGTGATGAGGCAAACAAATTATAGGCTTTTTTACTAAGATAGAAAAAATTTGATTGTCTTAGTAGCTATTTTAGATGTTGGGAGACTTATAATCCCTTTTTAAGAGCATCTAGGTGAACATTGAGAGGCCGGAATTCTCACACCAGACAGTAGCTTTTGATTTGATCATTTTTTATTTGTATAAAAAGTTCCTTGAGGGGCAGTGAACAGGCCAAAACCCTCTGAATTGAGGGGGATTCTTCACCTTAACATGGGAATTAGCGGTACCTCTTCAAGGAGAAAAATTTTATAAGACATAAACAAAATATGGGAAAAAGTGAGTCACAGAACTGAACCAAGGAGCAGACTAGTTCTGAGGAGGCCAAACATCTTCACTAAGTTACAAGAAGCAGAAAGTCATATTTCAGAGGTGACATAACAGAAGATTTCTAGGATACAGGGAGGTCTTGCAGAGTTTGTGACTACTCAAACGTCATCTGAGCTGTTTGGTTTTCAGAAAGGAAAAGAGAAACAATATTGCAAAGACATAGTGGGCATGGCTAGAGTCTTCAGGTTTTCATTATCTGAAAAGTTGAATAGCCTAGTCTACAATCTAATGAAACTTGACTTCCTGAGTTTTAGGCGTATTGATCTTCACTGAGGAAAATACTATAAAGCAAAACCACCTCAAAGCTTTGTCTGCCTAGGTTTCCTCCAACAGATCTTTTTCTTGATTTTCTGAGACCAGAGCTTGTGATCAGCCAAGATGTCTTCAGTGTACAATAGTAATTTCTTCCAATTCTTCCACAATGTCTTCTGCAGAGAACTTTGGAAAACTGTAAGGAGAGAAAAAGTGCTGGTTTACAGTTTAACTTTTCAGGAGGTATAAACATAGACCATTAATGACTGACAGCAACTCTTGGTGTTCAACTATATGAGGTGCTTTGAATCTATGTATACCCAGTAAATCAAAGTTAGGTTTTCAATCACTTTTTGGACAAATTTTCTGTAACTAATCAAATTTCATTGTGGAAATATGAAACATTGCAACAGTAAAGATTGTCACAATATTTACAGAAAGAATTCTATGACAAGATTTTCACTGAGGGCTAAAATCAAGGAAGAACTATTATACATTTTGTTCTTTGGAAGGTAATTTTTGTTAGCCTAGCAAGACTAAAATATTGACAAAAATATAAGTAAAATCAACAACATAATGCCGATATTTCCGTTAAGTAACACAAGTAAAAAAAAAGTTATTTTCAAGAGCAACTTGAATGAAAAGTTTAAATATATTAGCAATTGATTTGATTATTTTTTTCTCTACTAAAATTCACATTTTCTTGTTGATTTTGCATGGGAAGGCTAGTCAAGGAAAGTAGCTTCTTTTTTTCCCAGTATGCTTAATTATTAATATATCATAATTTTAAATCAATATTTTTTTAACCAAATACTATTTTCTAATGGTTGGGAGTTACACAAATAAGCTTCTAATTGCATAATCACGGTCTTGCAAGATATTTCAATAAAAATATTTTGGAGTCAGACAGTGTCTCAGTTTTCACTTCAAATCTATACTCCAGGTGCAAACACTGATGAACCCTGCTGTCCTGCTGCCAAGGCCCTATCTTAAGTCCATTTAGGCTAACCCATACCTCCACCTTAGCATTGATCAACGCATCTTTTCTCATAACTCTTTCATCCACACTGTGAACTCTCAAAGTCTTGGGGTTTACTGATACTTGCAACTGTGGTGAATGTTTTCTGCGTATATACATGGTTTTGAATGTGGTATCATTAGTTTATTGAAATGAAGCTGGTTTTGATGGAGAAAGCTTTGAAAGCTAAGATGATTTCATTTTCTTACCCAAGATACACATACATACTTGGAGTTCTTTCACATACCACAATAAATGGAACAATACAGCAAGATTAGGAAAAAAGTTAATCTTACGATGCTTTGTCTCCTGATGCTGGCACCAAAACACAAGAGTCTTTTTGGCTATATTACAGGTCTTCTAGACAACTTTGGTCAAGTCAGTTTTCTTCTTTGGCTCCTGTTCCCCCAGCCAATGCAGATAATGATCCTGACCTCTTTTCTAAAATTCTTTGACATCCTTGGGTGAAAAGTTCTTCCTAAAGCAGGGTAGTTTTATTATTATATCCATTATATAGTTACATTATTCAAGGTCAATGGACCTATATAGCTGAACAAAAATGAGATCATATGACCATCAGTACAATGCGGTAATTGCACTCAAAAGTACCCAATTGAATGTTTAGTCCAAATGAAGCCATATTTAGGATGGCTTCATACATTGTAATTGAAAGTCTGATACATTGAATCTTGAACTTTCTTTGATTACAATTCTGCAGTGAGACTTCCTCAAATTTTTTAATTCATTGACTGCGGCCCCCAAGGGATTAATACGGATTGGGTAAAAAAAAGAATGACATCAACGGCATATAATGAAATTTTATCCAGGGTGTCCAATATCTTTATACCTTCAACTCTATTATTGTGTTGGATTCTTTGACTGATTTGTCCCAGAATTATGGTAAAAAGCGAGGGCAAAAAGGGGCACCATTGCCTTTTTCTGCTAGAGAAAGCAAAGACTTCTGAGTGGTATCCATTATTCCTTACTATAGGCTCCACTACAATGTCTTTAGTTAGAGAAAGTTTTCGACCATTATGTGAAACTCCCAAAACTTTCGTCAAATAGCTTCTTTTCAGCAAATCAAAATATCTTTCAGCATTCAACACTAATAAATATAAATCCCCTCTTACTATTTCTATTTTGTAATGATCTGTAAGCTGAAATCTGTGTTTCTCCAACCACTTGCATGGAACATTGCAGGTATATCCTCATCACTCCTTCATTCTTCCAGTTGCTGCCATTTCTCTACTGCAAATACATACTGTCTATTGTCTTACTTTAGACAATTTCTTTGGTATTAGACAAGGTCCAGGAAAGCTCTTAAGTAAACACTTAAAGATAGGTCTGCAGCTGTCTTGTTCCAAGTTGATGTCCTAAACCAGGCTTCAAGGACAATTTTTAGTTCTTGGGATTGAGTTTCCAAGCAACTGCTTCTCTTCAACTCAAACATGTGGCTCAGTCATGACACTATAGGAAAGAGGTAAGGTAACTGAGCTAATGTTCTTGGTCTAAGTTCTTAATGATTCTTCTTCAAATCCTTGTCTATAATCTTCAACTACATATGAAATGTTTGCCCCTTAAATATTTTTTACAAAAGGAAAGCATTTCACTAAGGTCTATTTTTAAATCACATTTTTATTATTTTATTTTTTATTTGTTGGATATGGGAGTTTTTATTTTTCATTTCCATCCTCTGGACCATAACCATGAGATAAAATGAGATGCTGTTCAAACTTAAAAAAACAATTAGAAACAAGGTGAATCAATAATGAACACTAGTATTATACTTTACAAACTTTACAACAATTGCAAGGATGTGTTCTGGTCCATTACCTCAGTGACAGGCTCTCTGAAATGTCCTGTTGATTCTGGCTGGAATAGAGTTAATTTTCTTCACAGATACTGGTATGGGGCTGTGTTTTGGATTTGTGTTGAACACAGGTTGGTAATTTAGAGATTTTTTGTTATTGTTGAGCAGGGCTTATACAGGGCCAAGGCCTATTCTGCTTCTCATACTGCTCCAACAACAGGGGGGCTTAAGGTGGAGGAGACACAGCCAGGACAAGTGACTCCCACTGACTAAAGGGATATTCCAGACGACTTGGCATTATGCTCAGTATATGAAGTTGAAGGATGAAAGGGGAAGTGTAGGATGTTTGGAGTGATGCTGTTTATCTTCTCAAGTAACTATTACATGGAGTCCTATTCTCCTGGAGATGGCTGAACACCTGCCTGTCCATGGGAAGCAGTGAATGAATTCTTTGCTTTGCTTTGCTTGTATACATGATTTTTGCTTGCCCTATTAAACTGTCTTTATCTCAGTCCACAGGTTTTCCAGCTTTTACCCTTTTGATTCTCTCTCAAATCCCTTTGCTGGGGGAGTGAGTAAAGGGCTATATGAAGCTTGGCTGCTGGCTGCAGTTAAACCATGACATAGACAAAGTTGGGTTACAGTGAATAAATATGTTTTACAATGGATTTTGTGTGCTTCATTATAATAAAAATTAGCATGCTTTTACATGATGTTAGTGCTAATAGGTAAGAGCAAAATTAAATAGCTACATAATTGTTGGCTTTGCAAAGGAATCACCTTAACAGTCTGTAATACTTTCAGTTTATTCTGCTGCTAGAGATTACATGGGGTACTTTAAATATAAGTGCTTTTTGAGTAAAATAGGCTTTGATCATTTTATATGCATAGATTAAGAGCCCAAGCCATCAACTGCTCCTCAGAAGAGCTGTTTTGAGACAGTCTTTGGATTCAGACAAATTACTTATTTCAGCACTCTGTACCAGAATTCAGGTCTTATAAAATACTAGGGGAAAATAAAAAAAGAACCAATATCAAATCCCATCTTAATTCCATTTCAATATGTATCGTATGATTCTTTAGTCCCTTTTTTGTCTTTCAGGTTTGCTTCCCAAGATACATTTCCAACAAGTGAAGGGTTTTGCATTGTTATGAACTACAGAACCGGACTATAGGTGAGTAGTGCAAAGAGTAGAGGCAAAATGCTCCCGGTGAATATTTAGGTAACTGCCTAAACTGCCAGCTGAGAATCTATCAGTTATTATTTTGCTCACAGTTTCACTGCAACACCAAATTACAAACAGCCTGATGCGACATTGCAAAACGTATGTTACTTGGAAGAAAAGATTAAAAAAAAAAATCAAAAAAAAATCTATACTTTTCCAGTTCAAACAGTAGAGAAATATATTGATAGGGAATGGAGAATACACTTTGACCTTTCTGACTTGTGAGCTATACTCATGTGGGATTTAGTGAATAACTAGCCCTGCAACTTTTACGGCTTTTCAAGAGTATAATTTGACGATTATTATTGTTATTATCAAGCAAATTGTACTGAATTGTGTACCTCTCTTTTAAAGATTTCAGATGCTGGGTTAAACTGCTATACACTGATTATCAAAGATGATTCTTTCATTTTCCTCCATTATCTTAATCACAACTCTTGTATTAGAATTTTTCACTTTTTAAAGGCTTGGTCAACTGTCTAATCATTTGATTTCAATCTACAATATTGCACAGATACTGTGAATTAAATGAAAGCAGAACTCTCAGTATTGTTATCAGAAGAGCTAGAGAAAAATGCATTACAATCTCAAGATCTGTTTCCTACCAGTTTTAGCAATCTATCCATCTCTCGATCAGTTAGTGGTTTTAATTTATATGTTGCTTTGAGAAATAAGTTTTTAGTTCTTACCAAGAACTGACTTGTATGTGAAGAATTGCTAAAGCCTTAATCATCAAGAAAATCACAAGTTATTTTACGAGTTATCATCCCTGTATTCAGCCATGATATTAAATTGGAAGAGGTGTTGGAATCACATACAGACAACGAGATAGTGCTGGAAACTTTGCTTTGCAGATTCACTTTAGGAGGTGTAATTGTGGCTTCGAGGAATTGCTCAAGCTACCCCAAAAAAGTAACAATCGTAGTAGTATGACTGGAGGAGTAGCAGCTCTTTTTATGTCTCCTGGGAGAGCTCCCACTGAAAAGGACTTTTCACTACTCTTTCAATAAATATACTCTGTGATTCCCTTACCTTTAAATTTCACGGTTTCATTGGCAGGGAAGTAAGTAGGGCAGTGCCATTTCCTCAAAGGCATAATTATCACCCAGACCTTTGTTGGCACCAAACTGGGAAAGTGTTTCTGAACTCCTTTCCTCGACTTCTGTCTGCAGCTTTCTATAACTGATTCTCCTCTTATAATATTTGTCCTCTTCTTTTGGTAAACCATGCACATGAGGGCCTTCAGGGTGCCACTGCAAGAATAAAAATTAGGAGTTTCCCAAATGGTGAGAGGTCTCAAATATTTTTGGCTATCCAACACGGGACCCTTCCAAGGTATCTGCCTGATATAAGAAGAGTTAGGAACATTCTCTTTGAAGACTTACTGACTCTAAGAATTTTTTATTAAAGTGTAAATTCAGAAGCTACACCTCCTAATAAATGAAGCACAAATGTTTGTTTCTCACTAAGCATTGCAAAAGACCAAAAATATGCATCAACCTGTGTGGCAAGCACATTCTTCTCTCTCTCAAGAAATTTTCGTAGAGCAGCAGAGAGGGAAGAAAAGAGAAAACAATTTCTACTTCTGTCCCTTGTTTTCCCATGTGGAATGCATTTGGAGATTGTTTATGTGGAGTGACTGGTTGATTGGATTCCGGTGAGAATTGTTTAGGTGTGGTGGCCAATCATGTCCACCTGTGTCTGGACTCTCTGAGGGGAGAGAGTCACGAGTGAAGTTAGAGTTAGTAGTTAGATATGGGAGTTAGAAGTTAGGATGTAGTTTTAGTATCTTCTCTTTAAATAATATATTAATTTATTGTAATATAGTTATAATAAAGAAATCATTCAGCCTTCTGAACTGGAGTCAATCATCATCTCTTCCCATCTCAAGTTCACCTACATTTTCCCTGCAACAAACCTGTTCAATCTTTTTCGAAGGAAGACCACATAAATTCTATGTAACAGGGGTATTTCTATTACTTCTGATACATAAGGTTCATTCCACCTCAAATCAGTCTTCAGCTTTGGGATCCTACAAGAAGGATCTCAAAACACTGGGAGAATGTCCAGAGAAGGGAAACAAAGTTGGTGAGGAGTCTGGAACATAAGTCTAATGAGGAGTGGCTGAGGGAGCTGGGGTTGTTTAGCCCGGAGAAAAGGAGGCTTAGGAGGGGCCATATTGCTCTCCATGACTCCTTGAAAGGAGCTTGTAGCCAGGTGGGGGTTGGTCTCCTCTCTCAGGTAACATGTGGCAGAATGAATGAGAAGAAATTATCTCAGGGTACACCAGGGAAGGTTTAGATGAGATATTAAAAAAAAAAAATCAAAGAAAGTCTTGTCAAACATTGGAACAGGTTACCCAGGGAAGTGGTTGAGTTACCATCCCTGTAACTGTTAAAAAAAATGTGTAGATAAGGCATTTGACAGCATGATTTAGTGGTGAACACAGTGTTGGTGTTTCGTTGATGGTTAGGCTTGATGAACTTAGAGGTTTTTTCAACATTAATAATTGTATGATTCCAAGACACTACTTGTAAGGAAAGATTTGTATTTTATTTGTAAGCTCTACAACCAAGTGCGTAAGACATTAAAATGAGGAAAAGTAAAAGAAAATTAAATTGCTGAGGAATAGCTGCTGTAATCTCACATATTTTTTTGCAATGTTTTTCTGTTTTATGTCATGATCTTTTGCTCTTAGACGAAGAATCTTTTATTTTATGAATTTTGTTGTTTAATTTTTCTCTCACCATTTCATTTAAGCTCTTTTGAACATTCATTCCGTTATTCTACTTTAAAAATCAACGACCTTATGGAAAACCCTGATTTACTAGTGGCTCAACTTCATAATACTGCATGATAAACAGATCTTCAGCAAAATTGTAGTTTCAGTTCCGTGAAATTGCACAGGAGTATAGTTGCTGTGAGAACTACCTTTTGTATGGTAATATAATGCTTAGTTATAATACTAATAACAGGATACAAAATCTCCTTTAATCATGTCTTTACCACATACACACTTAGGATAATGTTTCTGAATGAAACACCCATTAGTTTCTGTGAGTGAGATTCACTTCACCTGCATAATGACTGCAAATTTCAATGGGAGCCTCTCAAAAACACTTTCAATGCTCTTAGGACTGCCACTATATTTGACTGAAAGCTGCTCTGTTCTTGACCTGTCTTTCAAGCAAGCTAAATGATGTGTATTAAACCCAACTGGAGCACGGACTCTGCATTAACAGGCCCTCTCCTTTGATAGAAGTGCTGAGGAGGTAGACTTGTGTGAATACTTAGGGTGGATTGACCTTGACTGGCTGCCAGGCATCCACCAAGGTGCTCTCTCACTCCCTCTCCTCATCAAGACAGGGGGAGAAAATAGCAATGAAAAGCTCATGGGTCAAGATAGGCAGAACACTCATCAGTTGTCATCACAAGAAAAACAGAGTCATTGTGGGGAGAAATGATTTAATTTGTTGCTAATTAATCATAGAGTAGAAATTTGAGAAATAAAAAGAAACAAAAGACACCTTCCTCTCACCCTCCCTCTTCTGAGACTAAACTTTGCCTCTAAATCACCCACCTTCTCCCCATGAGTGGTGCAGGCAGATGGGGAATGGGGGTTGTGTTCAGTTGATAACGCTTTACTGCTGCAACTGATTCCTTTTCATGCTTTTTCCCTGTTCCAGTGGGGGATCCCGCCCACACGACACTCCTTCACTGACTGCTCCGGCGTCTGTAACTCCCATGGACTGCAGTCCTTCAGGAGCAGATGGCTCCAGCGTGGGTTCCCTGCAGGGTCAACAGGTCCTCTCAACATTCTTGCTTCTGCATGGGCTCCTCTTCATGGGCCACAACTCTCACCAGGAGCCTTCTGCTTCATGGGCTCTCTGTAGATTGCAGCACTGTGGGGTACTCCATGGGCTGTAGGGGAACAGCTTGTTTTACCATAATCTTCATCACAGGGTGCAAGAGAATGTCTATGACAGTTCCTACAGCACCTCCTCTTTTTCTCTATTTACCATGGTGTCTGCAGAGCTGTTTCTCCATCCATATTCTCATTCCTTTCTCAAATGCTGCTGTGCAGATTTCTTTTTTAACCTTAAATAGATTTTTGCCCTCACAAATGTCTTACCAATGTCACTGATGGACTTAGATTTGGCCAACTGAAGGCCTGTATTGGAGCTGGCTGAAATTGTCAGAAAGAGGGGAGGCTTCTGGAAGCTTCTCACACAAGTCATCCCCACAGCCCCCTCGCTACCAAAGACTTGTCATGTAACTAAATACAACACACCATGACAAGGCAAATCACATGTTGCAATTAGTTTGTATGTAAAGCCCTTATTGCCCTCTTGCAGATCAGCCTTTTAAAAAAGACACACTTCTATTTTACATGCACATGTTCACAAAAGGGATAACTAGCTGAGTCACAAATGTTTTTTTCCAGAACATGCTAGTTTTGATGAGTTTTCTAGACTTTAGGGAATAAGTTTCATATCTTCTCTGGGCTCTGGTTGGGCTGCCTAAAGACTCAGTACCTCTGGCATCTTAAAATAAAAATAGATTCATACTACAGCTTTTGCCAAAGTTAGCGTTTAATATTCCATTGTCTCAGTTTGTACAGTAAGTCAGGCCAGGGAAGAGCCACTTGCTGCAGTTGGAGCTGTGACAGCACTGTCTAGATGCATTAACTCTAGCTGCAGCAGGACATTCTGGGTTCTGCTGCTGCAGAGTGAAATCAGTGCACATCTTAGTACACATCTTAGAATATAAATCAGTTCAGAAACACCATTTTAGAGAGTTCCTCTAAATTTCATTGCACTGAAATTATCAATAAGTTGTTGGATTTTATCTATTTCAAGACTAAACTGATTTTTCACATGTTGGAAATCTCTTGCTTTGGATAGGAGTCCACTGAAATGAGTGTTATATAAAAGATTAGCGGAATTAAATTTTTCCCCAACTCCTTTTATTGTAAGGCATTTGACTTATGCTCTGGTGTATAAATGCTCTTTATTAATTTTGGAGTCTGTTTTGTAATCTCTAATATTGGCTGTTATTGATCTATTGATACGATTACTATCTGGAATGTCAGCAAAAGTAAACAATATAAAGAAACAAGCACCGAACATAGCACTCAACGACCTTAGGTCTAATTAATGCCATGTTGCCAAAATGAGCAACAGACTGGCCTTGAGATAATGATGACTAAATACATTGAGAACTTCATCCTCTAACTAGCAAATCTCAGCAGCTTCCATGGGGAATATTAGAGCAATTAACAGCAATTTTGCCTGACCACTGGGTGTCACTATTAATTCATGTTTAGCTTTGAACATTACTAGGTTTTTTTTGCCTGTTTCATTGTTTTAATAATGACAGAGAGGTTTTTTCTTTAAGAAAGCTGTTAAGGCCAAATAAGTCAAATTAGAAAGAGACTACATTTGCAGTGAAAATCTTAATCAGGACATTTGAACATCATGTCTGCATGATGGTTCACAGTATAGTCAGCAGTGCCGTAACACACCAGTCAGTTCTACGTATAGCATTTACAATTTGACATCTAAAGTCAGTGCCCCATATGGTTCAAGAGTGAACTCAATGTTTACTATTATGTTTATTGTACATTATTCTTATGAGAAAAGGCTTTTTTTTTCTGCTTTTTTGTAGACTTTAGTATGTAAGCAAATATAAAGTAATGTCGAGACTGACCATTAAGAAACAATGCAGAAAAATAGAAAGTAAATTTGTATACAATTAAGAGGAGATTATCCTTCTTTAAAATTCAGGAATGTGAATTATGACAATGCTCTCAATTCAAAGAACCAGAAAGAAAAAGAGAAGGATACAAAGACACATCTCACTCCTTTGACTTTGTTCTCACTACAATTAAAAAGAGATTAATAGTGTTATTATTAGTGTTCAAAAGGAAGCAATACCATACATAATCTTCTTCCTTTGTCCTCTTCTGAAGGAAGAGATTTAGCTGAAATGTCTGGATAGGAAGAACTAAGGCCAACCTTAAGGCCAACTCTATAGGCATTATCTCTGTATAATTCCTTGTATATCAAATGATTCTGAGACAAGGCATAAGTTGCTTCCCTTTTTGGATTGCAAGAACAGTGTCCTGCAAGTGCATTTTGCAACATGGTATTAAGATTCTGCATGATTATTTGTGATGGATTGGTAATAATAATAGTCAGTCTATTTAGGGAAGTAACTAAGATAAAGAAGAAATATCTGGATTTGTTCAAGATACACAGAATGTAAGATACATTTCTGTGAGTTGCAAGTATCATCTTAATGGTGAAAAAATTATTTTATTCTGGGAACTGTCAGAAATATGTTGGCTTTCTGATCTCAAATACATCAAAGCAAGCTCCTACTGTGTGTGCTCCTCTTTCACAATGGAAGATGAGCATGGAGAAGTTGTTTTCTGGGACCATTTTATTATTATTATTATTTTTACCAGCAGGAACTAGAGTGTTCAAGAAAAAAAAAGTGCATGCTACACTATGACACTATTATTCCCTTTCATTTGTTTTTGGGTTTTTTTTATTATTTCACAATGACAGGTTTGTGATAAATAAGAAACTATTTTGAGTTTAGCTATCAGACAATAAGTTTAATATACAGCAAATGATCCATCTAAAGGAGAAGTTTACAGCTCAAAAATTCCATCCAGTTTGTATTGAATTATAGACATTTTTAACAAACAGCATTATTTTAGGATTTTTTGCACTAAAAGCTCTCAGTCCACTTATCACAGCAGATACTCTCACACAAAAGTATTTCAAGCGTGTGATGCTTTTATATTTTTTGGAAGAAAACATCTTCAAAAGCATGTTGTGCTAACCCAAAAATAGCTCTAAAATATTTCTTATATAATATCTTCAAGGAAGAACATACTAGGACTAAGTCCTTCAGCCTGTCTGCACACCTACTTGTACCAGTCAGCTAAGTATTATCTGCTAGATAATCTTACTCTGTTACACCTGTACCTCTCAAAGCAATGTGTTTACAAAACAAAATATTGAACAAAATGTTTTTTGCAATAAGAAGCGCCTTCACACTTGTAGCTAACATCCACTATCTTATGGAAGCAAAGGAAACATTGATAATATTCACTTGATGCCTTGGAGTGGCTACATAGAACAGAGGCTAGACAAGATTAAGAGAATAAAAGTAGGGCCGTCAAAAGCCTCCAAGGGGGGTTACACCCAGGATGGACAACGGTCACGAGTTTTTCAGACAGATGTAAGTTTGGTCCATTTACATATCAGGGGTTAATCCTCCAATTACAACTTCAGGTTATGAAGTCATATACCTCCAGTTTGTTCCCCTCCCAACTCACTTTTGTTTACACTTTTCAGAGCTTGAGGCAGTAGGGTGTCCTTTGATCTCAGGCCTAGAGGGATTGTTTTGTCTGTCCAAAATGTGAAGAGAGTTAACTAACACTCTATATGGAGTTTGGAGTTAGTTATACACTAATGCAGTACAGGATTTGAAAATTATGAAAGCTAAAATCCTAAGGCATCACACTCACAAGAGCAATTCCTGTGCATATGTGCTTAATAGTTTAAATAAATATAAAGAAAAATCTTATTACAGATACTAGCAGCACAATGTTAAATCAGGCTTTTTGCCTTAAATAAGGCTTCTTGCTTTATCAGCTGAAATTCTGAGAAATTCTTGTGGTTGGAATCCACCTCAGATGTACATCTTAACAACTAACGATGTGAAGCAATATTTCTAATACCAATACAGTTAGTGAAACCAGCAAAACAAATTATCTTGTAAACTATATATTAACTTAATTCTGAAAAGGTTTGTGTGATATCAGTGTTTTTAATAAGCTGTATTGAGCAAAGTGATCATATTTTCTCAAACTTTCACTTGAAAAATATTTGCACAAATTTGAATTCATATTTTAATAGAGAGGATCACATATATTTTTAGAATAACTTATATTTCTCTTGATATGACTGTTCAATTTGTAAACTCTTCAAGGCTGAGAATATTTCTTACATACACATAAGATATTTATATATTAGTGTCTGAACACAGAGAGCTATTTGACTTTAATAATAGAAACTAATACATACATATGAAACATAAGGAATTATGTAATGACTGTGTACATGTAGTATTAAGCTATTACATCCCTTCATTTCTTGGCACAGACATGCATAAACATATACACATGCAAATTATCTTTCTTCTCTTCCTTTGTGTTTAGTTTACATTAGCAATCTTAATATTTCCTTTGCTTAAGAATGTAATAGAATCATAAAAATACAAACCATGTCAGAACACCGATTTCCATGCATCGAAGTGTACAAAGTTATAATAAAATGGACTCCTCATACCTTACTAAGAAAAAGCTCTTCCTAATGCCCCAGGAGCCCTTTAGGCCACTGAGATGTCGATGTACACTACATTAGCAGATTTATGTCATTCTGATAAGGTGGTCCACTTGAGCCTTTGAGCTAAAGCTAAGACATTAGGTGGAAGAAAGCAGCAATTTAAAGTTCCTAGTGTAAGGATAATTAGCAACTGGCAGGTATCCAATGTCATTACCAGGACACTGCTGTAGGGCAAATGCAACAACTGCCTGTTTTTTGCAGTGCCGCAAACATGGATCTGTCTTGGCTCTAACTGGTTTTATTTTTAGCTTACATCTGCTTCCTGATATCTTGAGTTTTTCAGAGCTGTTCTTGAACTTGGACATCTTCAGCTTTCGCTTGTTTAGTCCAAATTCCAAGTGAACTGTTTTCAGAGCTCATGAAATACACTTTTTACAGCGACAGGACCTGTTGCTGTTTTGGATTAAGTCTTGTTTTTGTTTCTCCACATATTTAGCCTCTCAAAGTTCTGTTTTCTTCTGCATTCTTAACAGTATCTGGTGACCAAATATCTACACTATCAGCTTACAAGTGATTAGCAAGGCTTTAATTTACTGTGTTCTTAAAGCCACATGGAAATGTCCATGCTTGAAACTGGATCTGAAACCAAGAGCATCACAACCCTTACGTGGTATTGACTTTCATTTTGTAGATGGGGAAGAAAAGTAAAGGAGTTTTCTCAGAACTAATTTGTATAATAGAAGTAAGCTACTTGTGGGGTATACACTGAGAATAGTGTAAGGAATGCTCTAACATCTTCATCACTCAAGTGAAACAATACTATGTCTAGAAACTGCCAGCAACCTGTCAACTTCTAAATGTTGTCAAAGATCACAGAAAATAGAGGCTGAAACCTTGAAGATAGTTCGCAATCTCTTAAGAGCTTAAAATGATGGAAAAGCCACAATCTTAGAATGGCTCCTAGTGAAACAAAGCAAACTTCAGTAATTTTTGAGCCAAATAATATAACTAATTGATTTTATGTATATTTATTTTTTAAAGGTTCTTGATAAAATAATAAAAAATACTATTTCATTTAATAGTGCCAGAGAATGCTCAAGGGTACAGAATAAAAGTATGCCCCACTACTTAACTGTAACAATGGTCCTTTGATATGTATGTTGCCCAAGTCAAAATTCAGTCTTCCAGGCAATTCTTGAGCAAGGTTTGGGAATTAACAGAGGCCATAGAGAAATTGCAAAAGGTAGTTTGTGATTTTCCATCCTGTTTTGGAAAATAAGTGAACAAAGATACTGACGGGTTATTCTGTACCAGTTGGCCTCACTTCCAGTAAAATACACTGGAATTTTCTGGTGTCAACATAGCCATTGAACCTGTGAAAAGCATGCTGGTAGCTGTCAGGTCACAAAGCATTCATAAGACAAAAAATAAGGTGTTAACAAATTAAAAGTTAGCTTTGTGGTACTGTAGTGAAAGAATGGCTATTGAGAGATGAAGCTGAAAGTCTGTGTTTATTTGAGAAAGAAAGCCTACATGATGGGATGTCATGTCCCTGCTTTGACCAGGAGTGTGCTATTAAGTTTTTGAGCTGCACCTTCAGGGCATCAAAGAGACCTGGGATTCACCCTAGGGTCACTCTGATTTTCCTTCTATGAGTGCCCTCCTCTTAGACAAGAATTTGTGGTAATACTTGACACTCACAATAGTTAATTTTTAACTTTTTAACTAAGTTATAAGAAAATGATTTCTGAGTAAGGAAAAAAATCAATGTTGTAATAATCAAAGTGACTGAAATACGGTATAGATTTCCATTCAAATAGATAAGGTAACAGAAACAGTCTTCCAAAACTGAGTGGAGATCATACCATTCTAGCTTACTCTTGACAGTGCTTGACTGTGTTTACTGCATCAATACCTGTTTTCTACAAGCTACACTGGACTTCTTTTTCTGTGCTTTTCATGATGCAGTGTATTTAAGAGACAAAGGAAACGGATAAAGGCAGACAGGCATAAGGATGAAATTTCTTCTAGTTCTGTTGGTGAAGAGTGCTAAATGTTGGAAGGGAATGAGAGGAAACTTTAACTTGCTATCCAAACTCCAAATCTAGGAGTTCAGAGGCTGTGCCAGATCTCAGCATCCATGGCATATGATCTACAAATCTATTCTGGGGTAAGGCTATGCATTTTGTTCTCTGTGCAAATGTGTAAGTACATATTTGTATATATGTATATATATTTACACATACACAAATGTGTACATATATGTTTACATGTGTACATATGTTGTAGACAAATTGGTAAATATACATGGAACACATACAGAGTCAATATCTTTCTCAGCAAATCCTTATAGCTAAACAGCTTCTGTTCTGTGGAGTACTGCAAAAATCTGTTGTCTAAGGCATCTCTTTTGATAGAGAAATTAATCATACTTTGTAAAAATATGGAAGGGACATTGTGACCTAGAGATTTGAATAAAAAATATTTGGCTTTCATTCTATAGATTTTTTTCTCTCTGCAAATTTGGACTAACTGTATTTGAAAAAAAAGCTTCTGTGACTGATGTAAGTAACACAAGTGTAACTTAAACAAGATTTACAACCCACTGGGGGAAAAATAATTAAAGAAGAGCAATATTTTTTAAAAAGTCAAAATTTTTTATTATCTATTAAATTATGTGGCTTTCTTAATGATTATATTATGTCCAGGAAATGTCCCTAATTTTTTTTTTTTTTTTTTGGTTCAGTTGAAACACTTACAAACCTCTCTTTTCAAATCTTCCACATTCCCCTCTGGAGTAACAGTCAGGAACTCATGGCTCAGAATCAAGAGCAAAGTGCAGACAAATGAGTGATACCAGGGTTTAAACCAAAGTCTTCATGAACAGATTGTTTAACAGACTGGAGCAATAATCTTCAGAGTCATCAGAGTCACCATGCTGGCTTGCAGATTGCTGTTTTAAGTGGCTTTGATTATTATGGTGATTTGGCAGCTTAAATTGGAATTTGGGCTTCTGCACCCAGATATACTGCCTGAACTTAATTTAATTCTCCTGGATGGAGAGTATGCAAGCAACAGAAGAAATTCCTCTGGTTAAAGTTGAAGTTAAGACAACAACATTTAGTTTAGTATCAGAATTTGTTTTACAGAAAAAAAAACTTACACGCCTAATCAATTCTCCAAGAGCAAATTACAAATCAGCTGGTCAATTTACATGTAATAATGTGTATTATAAAACCACATTGATTGCTATTTATGAATCAAAGGGTGTTAATTTCTACAAAACTTCAGTATTAGAGTATTGAGAAATAGGAAGCTGATTAGTGGAGAAATTAGTATCAGTGAGGCATGCAGACACTAAGTGGTAAACATGGTTTTATGGAGAAACAGAGCGGAGGACATACCACGTCAAAACAAAAGCAAAAAAAGACTTTATTAAATGTCTCTGACTCTTCAGATTCTCACCTGTGCAAGAATGACATAGTTAATATCAGAATTTTCCCAGTACATGAAATTAGTCCAGTAAAATGAATAAAGTTTATGTTGTTGCTGTCTTAAAAATGTGTATGGAGGTTTATGGGCCGTGTGGGCATCATGAAGATCAGGAGGAGTTGAAGACATCCATTTGAGTGCTAAGTGATTGTACACTGAAACAAAACAGAATGATATTGATCTGATTGGTCTCCTCTCCATTTTTCACAGGAAGTGTTGACATGGATATAATACCTTTGGCACAATCAGTCAAAGCAGACCATAACCTGATTTGCAGATATATGGAAATAGTTTACTATATAATTGCTAAAAGGAAAGGTACTGAAGGTGTACTTCACTGGCACAATAATAATGGCTAAAAAAACCCCAGAAAATTGGAAACAATAATAAAGACATACCTTGATGTTTTGTGACTTTTAAAAATTAGCTGCTGATGTAGTTGGAGATTTGAAGAGCAAAAGATAATTTTTTTTCCTTCTGTAACCCTGAAGTAAATGAAAAGGACTTTTTAATGCAAGCAGGTGGCCTACACATCCTAGTTATTATGCATAATCCATTATACAGAGAGAAATAATCATACTGTAAATTGAATATCACAAAAATAGAAAAGTTACAGCTAGAATCAGACAAAAATATCCTCTATTACCAAGTACCTTTGGTTGGAAGTATCTACTTAACTGCACACTACCAATATGAATATCAAACTAAAACCATGATGACAGATCAGATTGGTTGGCAATTAAGCACAGAGACCTTGCCATTGTATGTAAATGCTATTAATTTGAGCTGCGTGGAAATGCCTACTGGCTAAGTGTGATGTATGGTCAGCTTGGATTGAAATGGCTTTGCTTAACAATTCACTAGCTCTGAACCTTATAAGAGTGTGGCTTTATTGTGGATATGAGCATAAATGTATGTACTTGTTCTTAATCAAACTGTTAGTGTGGTAATGAAGAAAAATGCAAATGCATAATACTGAAATTACGAAGTGAGTGCTTCATCAGGGTGCTATCTTTAAATATGCACCCTGTATCTCACCATAAAGGAAGCATGGATCTAGCTATACAGCAATGTTATTACAAATTACAAGAAGAATAAGAAGAACTGCATATACTGACAGTGATGAATAGACATAACCCACCATCTCAGAAAATGAAGCAATGTCCAATCATCTGCTCTGAAAAAAACCCACAACTTCTCTTAAAACAAGAAGTTCACATTTTTTTCCTAATAATTTTCCAAAATAAATGAAAAGTGGATGTGAACAAGAAAAGTAATATATGTCGGTCTCTGTATTAACTGATATGAATGAGAGAAAACCCTACAGGGTTAGCCTGAGGTATGTAAAACTTTTAAATAAATTGTGAAGTTGGATTTCAAATACATGGCAAAACACATACATCTTCAGGTAAAAGAAAAAGTTAGATTAAATTTAAGGGCTGAATATCTTTTCTTATACACAGTATAAAATTAATAGTGATTCCACTGCAGATAGTGGAACTGTATCAAGAAAAAAACCAGTACAAATAGGATCAGAATCATGCCTATAGCACCTAAGAGCATAAACCAGCCTACAAGCTTGTTTAACATATGACAGGGCTAGAGGCAGTTTGGAGTCTGCCAGCACTGCTCCCCCCGGAATATGCAAAATAGCTAGATGTTACTGCTCAAAGAACATTTCTACAGCTTAGCATATGGTTTAAACTTTCCAAAGAGAATATGCAGCATAACACTTTGCCTTTTTTTGTTTTAACTTTCATTATTTAGAATGCGTTCATTGATACCAACATGTCTCTAACTAACATAACTGCCTAAATCCTAACTTCATTGTGGTCAGTGGGTTACCTTCTGTTTATGTCAGTAGCAACAGGATTTGACCATGCAGTGCTTCATACAAACAACATCATTAGAACTGACAAAGGCATTATCAAGGTAAATATACTTTGATAATATACCTAATACAGCATTATCAAGACTAAGAACATGTTTGATTCTGGATGTTTGTTTTTCCTGAAAAAATATTATAGCTAATCCTTTGCAGGGAAAATATTTTGATTGTATTTTTGTCAATGTTGTGAATGTAAAATTCTGTTCTTTCTTTGCTCTAATCTAAATCACAGATGGACTATTTAATGAGAAGTTACTTGAATATTTTTAGATTGCAATTTTATTTCAGTTTATTATATTTTAGCTGTTTCTCTTATACCCTTTTGTCTCAATTAGATTATTCAAAGTTTTGTGTGTATACACCCATTCTATAAGTGTTTTAGTTAGGGATTTTTCAAATAAATTAAATAAAACCAAACAACTGAAAACAAAACAAACAAACAGCAACAAAAAACTTCTCATAAAGTTATCATTTGCAATAAATTATTTTTAAATAATCTGATTTTCTTTAAAATATATTTATTGTCCATAAAGGGTTACAGGCATGTTTGCAGGAGCAGAATAATACTCTCAAACTGAATCTTTAGTCATGACAATCTTCATGACTGTTTTCTCAAATAAGATGAAAGATATTTTCTGAATTGAAAGTGATGCCTTAAGTTCTAGTTTTCATATTTTTCAGATTCTGTGCTGCATTAGTATATAACTTTGAACTTCATGTGATGTTTTAGCAAGTTCTTTTCACAGTTCAGTTTGACAAAACAATCCTTTTCCAGCCCAAGAACCATGGACACCATTGCAGCATCAGGCCCAAAAAGTGTAAACAACAGCGAATTGAGGAGAGCAATCTGGGAGGCTGGGACTTCATACCCTGAAGCTGTAAATGGACAATTAACCCCATTATGTAAATGGACCAAAACTTATAAAGTGTGAAAATGTGTGACCCATTGTCCATCTTGGGTGGAGCCACAGCCAGGCTCTTGTACGGCCCAAGGTGTATCCTTTGAAGGCCTTTTGAATAAATACCTACTTTTTTTCCTTTAACACTGTGTAGCCTCTGTTCTAGGTAACCTCTCAAGGCATCAAAAGCATCCTTCATGTTAGCTCACATAGTTAAAACTGTCTATATTTTGAACTGTTGATATTAGAGAAAGAAGCAGAATTTAAAGGTAAGAAGTCTCTTGTCACGTTGATGAAAGTGCTGTTTATTAAAAAAGCTAAACAAAGAATTTCAGTAAGTTAGAGTGACTAATATATTTATTTCTGCCTATTTTCATTTTACTCAAAATTATGCCAAAACAGCATTTCCTGAGATGGCATCTCCACTACTAAAACATCTTATGTACATACTTTTAATGACACTTCTCAAAGACTGTTCTAATAGTTCACCATTAACTCCTTGCACAGCTGATGACTGAGAGTACTCTGAGTGACAGTAGTCACCATGTGGGTGTGGGGTTTTTTTGGTGTTTTCTTTTTTTTTTTCCTTGGCGGGGGGGGGGGGCTTTTGTTTTTTGGGGTTTGTTTTGGTTTTGTTTTTGTTTTTTTTTTTTGTTTTTTTGTTGTTTGTTTGTTTGTTTTGTTTTTTCTGGTGGGGTTTTTTTTGTTTTTTTTTCTTGTTGTTGTTTGTTTGTTTTTAAGATGAGAACTCCAGAAAAGAAATCCTAGTGGGAAAAGTCCATTAAAAGAAAGTCCTGCCTGTTCTGCATCTGCATTGAAATCAGCTTAAGGGCCAACATTGCATTTGTATTAAATCAACAGGAGACATGAGCAAGCAGAACTTGGACCTAAAAATACTTCTGTTAACAACAGCACTGAATATTCTTCTAAAATTACTTTCTTTTAAATCATTAGAATTTCCATTTCTGAATGCCTTATTCACTGACTAATTCCATCAGTTATTACAAACCGCACTGAGAGGGAAAAAATGTTTCTCAACTATCTTTGGAGTTACTCGAGGCATCACCTAACTTTTTTTTGGCTATCTCCCTCTGATAAGCATGTTTCTTCATACTAATGAAACTCTTCCCTTGAAAATCTCTCTAGAGGACAGAATTTTTAACCAGTACTTTCTACATGGTTTTGAAACCTGTTTTTTCAAGGCAATCAGAATGACTATGAAAGGCTGAGCCTACAGAGCTTCCCTTAAATAATGTCCCCATTTCCTAGCTCTAAAGCTAGGAAACAGGAAAATCTATTTAAAAAGATATTTTAAAAAATAGGAGATCAGTATTAGCTGTGGTCTAGCTAAAGAATAAAAAATGGAACAAATTGTGTCACTAAGCCCAGCTTTGCTGTCTTTAAGCTGTGGGAAATTAGTGTTTAACAATGACACAACCTATACTGCATGACAGTCTGTTGTCCCTGTATGGTGTAAATGTTAGACTGTCAAGATGATGCCTGCAGAAAACAAACAATAAAAAGTACTTTACAGCAAAAAATAATGTAGAAGGCTTCAAAGGAACTTTTCTCAGAAACTCTTGCAATATTTACATCAGTAATTCTTAATTTCAGAATTGAGAGTGGACATCTCTGTCTCAGAATACTGCTTCTGTTTGCTAACATAATTTGTAGACCTGTATAGTATTATTCCCTGGTTGTTTGGTTTATTTAATTTTGTTTTGCAAGAAAAGAGTATACTTTATCCAAATAAATTATTTAAATGAAGCAATAATCATAAGCAAAAGAGAAAGCCCAAAACTTCACTTTCCATTCCAGCATGAGCACCATCACTGTTGTATCTCAATTACTACCTAGAGGCAGCAGTCAAAACTGCCTGCAGGTCTTCAAGCTCAGTTATGAGTGTAACTCAATCTATGGTGTTTCCAGATTGGTGAATTGCACCTTGAGACATTACTTGATATTATGCACTCTGGGATTTTCTACTCCTACAGATGGTTGTGGTTATCATAATGAAAGCCGCTGAGAAATATCTTTTGAATGTTTTTATCACTTCTGCCAGGGAAGAAATTACAGCAGTGGTATAGGATGATGAACCTGAAAGATGGAGAAAGACCTGTCTTTTCTCATAAAAATATATTTTAAAAAAGCATGTAAAACTAGGATGCAACAACAAAAAATGTTTCTAAGTTCAGTGGAGAAGAGCGAGACATATATTCACTTCAATTAAGTAAGAATAATGTTTGACGCAGTCACTTATTCAGATATGTTACAATATTATTTTAGTCTAAAACAGTAGTGATTTGTATCCAAAAGGTGCCTAAGATTTTAGTGAATCATTCCAAGAATCTTAATCTGCATTTTGATGACTTTTATAAGTACTACAGTGGGCCTCTTGAGTGCAAATATATGCATTATATTCCAGCAATAAAAATACTGTATTCCAAGACATAATTAAGAAAAGTTTTAAGTACTAAAAGCTGCTTGCACTTCACTGATATAATAATGACAGATATTCCAATAAAAAAAGAACAATAGAAATAAACCAATAATAGTTTAGTAGTTTATGCAAAAAAAGCAAACTTTTTTTTTTACTTTAAAGGTCTTCCTGTCAAATGATTTTCCATCTACATAGCTTCGTGTAAATGTTGTAAATGTTGTAAAACTTCTTTAATCTTCTAAAACAAAACTGCAGTTCACTATTATCTTTGAATAATATCTTTTATGCATACAATAGTTTCTTTACTCTTAGCATACACCTTAGCTTTCAATTTAGAAAGCTCTTACTGCAATTATAGATCTCAGAAAAGAATGGAATTAAAAGGAGGAATCCTGGACTGAGAAGAAATACAGATAGAAAAAAATCATAAGATTTTTGAAATTTCCCATTTTTCAGTTCTATTTTGGAAAAGAAAATTCAGGGGTAAAAATTATGTTTTTCTGTCTTTTCATAACTCCATGAAGAACACATAAATCTGATGCAAAAGGAAGAGCAATAAAACCAAATGAAAGTTATCAAGTGTTACCATACTGCATTGCGCTGAAATGTCATAAACCCTTTTATAAAGACAAATTTCCCCTCAAGTGCAGTAATACAGTCAGAGTGGAAAACAAAATGATCTTTGGTTTATATACTTCTTACCCTCAGAGGAAAAATACCAAAAGGAGTTCTGATGTTGTTCATAAAAGATAAAAACCTTCCAGAGGGGAAATTTCCTCTTTAGTGCTGGGGCAAGGTAGAATTGGAAAGCAATACGAGGAGTAATGGACAGAACAAAATGAAATCAGATTTTAGAAAAGAATACTTTGATGTGAGAGTTTGGGTGTTTTTCCAGTTACAATGTTATCATTTTATTTCCCAAGCCCTGACTTTTAGAGGATCCTCCTCTCTCTAGGGCAAGTGAAGTGTTTTTTTGTGTTTTTGTTCCTGTGCTGATTCTGCAAGCTGGTATTGATTAGCTTACTAATGAAAAAGGCCTCAGGTGTAATCTGCAGAGGTTTATTTTGTTCTCTTTATCTTTTGTATAATGGTTATGACCCTGGAGTCATTCCAAATTCTGATACTTCTTTTGAAGATCATATCAATCACGTAATTAAAGTGTGTTGCAACCACCTTAATAAGTCTGCTAGACTGAAACCTGTGATGTTTGAACACTTGCTGAAAATCAGTGCCATACTGTTTCCACTCTGATTTGACTTGTGAATATTTTTTCTAGATGTCTTTTTCTTGAGATTTTTCAGTTATTGCTTATAGCAGTCTGCAGCTACTACAAACCAAATAACTGGATTACATATTGCATTGAATTATGGTATTCATACTCAGAAAGTTACCATAGTTTACATGATGCACGCTAAAATACAAATTTGTTTCAAGATGACATTAAAGCTGCCATACTATTAATAAATATCCCAACAATTTTGGTAAGTGAAGCTCATGACAAGTAACAAAGAGAAATATCTACTGAGAACAGTGATGTTTTATTAACCTTTAAAGAACAGGTTCAAACAAGTAAGATATTTCATTGTTTTACCTGACCAATAGTGACATTATAGGCCGAGGCATTCAAACAGTGATGTGACAAAGGACCAATTGGAGAAACATGTCCTTCCAAATAGGAAAAAAAAAAAAGATTAGAGGGACACTAAGGAGTCTCAACTCCTAGATTCCCTCTCACAGACAACTTCATCAAATTGTTTGCCACTGGTATATTTTCCATAGTAATAGCTGTTTTAGTAGTGATATTTCTAAAGTAAAAAATGTTATGGTACTTACTGCTCTTATGCTGACCCAAGCATCAAAATACCAAGCATTACAGCCCTCCTGGTGGACACTGTATTGAGAAAAAAAAATAAAGGCATGCTTTATTTAGTGTTAGTTTCACCCTCTAGGCAATGTAACAGTCATTTTTGATAGGGAAATATTTCTATAAAGTTTACTCAAAACACTAAGTTGACAAAATCACTGTGGATACAAAACAATTGGAATTACATGATGGTATTAATGAGGGAAACAAAATGTAAAGGGAAAGATCATTTGAGTAAGCAGTACTTTTCCTTCTCTCATTTATTGTCTGTTCTCATATCTGTTGTCTCACGTTTTTCCATATGAGCTGATGACTGGAGGATTACTTCTCATACAGAAAACCTAAAAAAATACCCCAAACACAGATGTGATCTTGTTTAGATCATAAAACATGTATTAGGTTTGAGCAATACCTATTACACCTTATACCTAATACCTAATACACCTTATCCTATTAGTGCTTGGAGTGTTTGAGTCAATACCTAGATGTCTGGAATCACAAAAGATGCTTTGGGATAGCAAAGATATCCACTACTTAGTAGATATGACAAAGGACATACTTTCAGTGATGAAGATGAAGATGAGTTGAAATATTCTTTGTCATCTCAAAACCCACAAGGCACCAATATGTGGGCAACTGAATTACACTCCTAATCCCCTGGGTAAAATTTTGGATTTTCTTAAAGTTGGATGTTCAAGACAAGTTTAGGCACTGTTAATTATCTTGCCAGTTCTCCATCTATCTTCAGGCCTAAATCTGTGTGTTTCTGTGGGAGCTAGGTATTTGTGTTCCTATTCTAGTTCCTGGAGTAGTTGGCCAAGACAGCCAATGAAAGTGAAAAAGCATGTCAGTCAGCACCTCAAAACAAGATTTGGCCTGAGCACAGGTATGTACTATCATTTGAAATGTCTTAGAATACCCAAGAACTCAAATACTGATGAATAAATATGACAGACTCTAAAGTAAGAAAAGTTTATAAAATTGATTTATGGTCCCAGAGATGTACTAGCTATCTTACTGCTTATATTGAGTGTTACTGAATAATTTTGGGATTGTGCTTTCTCTTCAACTATAGACTATTCTCACCATCCCTTTGCACTATAACAATTTTGCATGTATAGAGAGAGAAGTTAGTCTGACAAACTAGTTAATCTCTATTTTAAGATGTAAGATATATGGAATTTATTATTTTGATATGGTNTCTGATTTTTTTGATACTTTTTAAATTTTAATTTGGTCTATTTTATCTTAGTTACCAAGGGTTTCCTTAGAGACATATATCACAAAAAAGAAAAACTGGGGAAAACCAGAAGGGATAGAACATATACATAGATTTATCTTCTAAACACAACCCAAAAGCTTGTTTCTTAGAGCAGTGTTATGAAAGACAAAAAGGTAAAGAAGGAAGACTGGCAGCATGATTTTAATATGGCATCTTTGATTTAAAATCATCCTTTAGAATACTTTCTGGATAATTTGTTAGACAACCCTCAAGAGAAGCTTCCATTATTTGCCATCACATACAAGCTTTTTAGGAACAAGTGTGAATATAATTTCTCTAGTCACTTTGTGATTATAGTAGTGACATTGATAAACTATGTCCTTTGCAAACAACAGTGATGATCAAGCTGCTTTTTTTCTTGACAATTTATCATATTACAATCCTCTCTGGAAGTGACATGTTATTGTTTTTTGGCTCCCTAAACTTAGTAGTGTTTGTTGCGAACATTAACTTTTTTAATAAACAGTTGCTTTATACTATTGATTGCTATTGTTCAACAAACATTTATTATACCTGTACCACTGGTTTTCCACTAAACAGTTGCATGCTACCCATTCATTTTATTTTAGTGTGTAGAAATAGCATATAGTATATGACATATAGAATTAATTAAGCTCATAGCCTGCACCCAAGAAAAGGACCCCACTCTTTACGCAATTTTCTTCCACAGACAAATGAGAACTCAAACTATCATATTGAATAAAAAATAGACAATTCTTAAAATAATTATGAGTCAAAACTATTTTCAGAATCAAGGCGGCCTTTGTGCAGACAATTCAAGTACCTCTGCTTGCTTCTCATGTACCCAGAAGATTTTAATATATATTGTGATTAAACAGATATTAATTTTGGATTATATGTGAAGGAAGATTGAATACCTATTAATGAATGCATCATAGATTTAGCATCTTTGACAATATGTACAATATTCAGGAGACTTACATAAAAGTTCATATTTTTTACTTGGATGAAGCACATTTTTAAAATTTTTATGCGTAACTATTAAATTTAGCAAACTATTTTATTTTTTATGCAGTCTCAGAGAAAATTTTCACTTCATTCTTATAGCAGATGGGGTGTATTTGACATTAAATCTTTAAAATCATAAATAAAATTAATTTAAATAATGTATGGCAAAATACTTCCTCTTTCAACTAAAGTGATTTCTCCTTAACTACGAAGAAAATGTGGCTTTACACACTTTTTACCTTGACAAATGGCCTCAACCACTTATCTGTTCAGTCAACCATCATTCAATGCAGACCTTTCACTTATTGTAGGACAGATAGTGTTTGAGAATTGCTGCATTCACATTTGTTGTCTCATGGTCACGCGTGTTACATAAACAACTTGTTCTAAACCTTTGGAACTTTCTGAATAATTTATATTTTTCTTTTCCCTGAAGAAATTTCTATAACAAGAAACATATTGTCTTTTTTAGTGTTTTCAGATCATCTCCATTTGCTGGGGGGTAGTTTACGGGCAAGTGCTTCATGACAGCTCTTAAGCTACCAGGGAAAGAAAATAGTAAAATAGTATTTCTCCTTTTATTCCTGCTTACAACCTCTCTCTCTCCAACTCAAACAAACAAACAAACAAAAAAAAAAAGAAAAAGAAAGCATGTAAGCAAACAAACAGGCAAAGAAGCCCAAAAGATATCACAATATTTCTTGGGTTATTTGTAACAATCTTTTACTTAGAGAAGTTTATATCCCCTGTGATGGTTTAGCACAGTTTCTTGAGACCAAAAAATGTAGGGAATTTTTGCATTTCCAGACTTTCAATATTCTTTTTTTCAGTAAGAGATAAAAGTATAAGAAATCATAATGTAGATCTTCAATGCCCAGGGCTAAAAGCTCATGAAAAGTCTTTCTTTTCATACATTGTCTCATTCAAATAACTTTTATATATTTTGGGGTAAAATTCTCCTCTAAATCCCTAAAAAGAAGCTTTTCTACTACTCATTTTTTCTTTAAGGTCTTCAAGTAAGTGCAGCAACATCAAATATAGATACAAGTACCTGAAGAGGGATCATTTTCTCTTTACATGAGCAATGATTTCTCGTGATTGGAAAGCTTAGAGGACTTGGCCCCTGTTAGATTATACTCTGTGCTGGAATAGAAATTGTCATTAGCTTAATGCCTTATCTATTTATGCCTTAATGCCTTTATCAATTTATCAATTTATTGCTTACTTCTCTGTGGCTCCTAGCTTTCATGAGTAATTGGTATTCTAACTACTCTTGTAATCTTTACTAGGTTTACCATACAGTTATGCAGAAATGTCTATTGGCCTGATGGTAATTTGATGTGATGCATTTTAGGGCTGAGTTGTATTTGCTGATTGAAAAATGCAGATGTCTGAAAATATAACATCAAAATACATACAGATTTATTTGAATCTTTTTTTCTATTTTCATTTTTTCTCTTTTTTTTATTTTTTCTTTTTTGTTTCTTTGATGAATGTTGAACTTTGTTTTCACTGTCAATGGATTCAATAAGTTGTTGCTTAAGATAATGGGCATGATAATCTTCATAGGTAAAATAATGTACCAGGTTACTTTTGAAGCAGCACAAAGATAGGGAAAGAACCAGCTCAAAAAATCACCTCATGTGTGTGATTGTGCATAGTACTCATACTAATTTTTCTTGCTTCTAAATTTAGCTCTTCCTTTGTATGTCACATTTTTAATACTTACCATTCAAAAACTTCTAGTTAAACAGCATTTATTTCTTTACACTGAGATGAATAAGAAGGATGAGGCAGTGAGGAATTCAAGGCTAAGAACCAGCACTTTATTGACAGTACAGTGACACTGTACCTTATTGTACAGTGGCTCATAAGACAATTGGGGTTTGACTTTGACGGAAAAGCCATGTTATAGCAGGAAACATCTGAAGGCATGTAAGGAAAAAGTTGTTATTATTTCATGGAATTATGCAAACACTTTAATAAATCAGAGCTAGTACTTTTGCAAGATGGGGTGTTTAGAGAAGTCGAGCTAGAGATCAAAAATCAAATCTGCCTTACAAACCTTTTGAAAGACTTGAAAACTTGAAAGGTTTTGCAGGAAAACTCCTCAACAAGTGCACGGAGAAAGCTAAGACACAACTGATAACAACAAAAAGTGAATTGGGTATAACATGAGCCCTATCTAATGGAGGATGATAAGTAGTCTGCAACTAGCAGATTATAGCCTGAGTAGTACCAGTTAACGGAGAAAAAACAAGAAGGAAAGCAACTCTTGGAGAAAATACAGTGTTTCTGTTGATGGTAAGGCCAGTTTGGGCTGGGAATTTAAAGGCAGTGTAATTGTCTTAGCCCTCTGCATTTCATCAATTCTGTAGCAATAAGATAACAGTTGTATAGTATATAGCTTTGAAAAACCCAACACAACACAAAAATTACAACTATACCCATACTTTTCCATTCTGGCATAAATTGCCTGGTTTTGTAGATCTGTTTTGGATTCTGCATGCTATTCTTATAATTCAGTCCTGCGGTGTTTGAATGACAGAACTACAGAAAATGAAGATTAAAAGGCCTGACCTGATTTATTTCAACATCTTTCTCAAATCAAAAATAGACTCCAAGTTAGATCAAGGTACCTGTGAACTTTTCCAAATGAACTTTTTAAATTTCCAAGAATGATCATTGTATCTGAATATGTTATTGTTCCTCTCACTGTGATTTTTTTCCCACTATATGCAATAAGAATTTCTTTTGTAGCAGTCTGTTGCTTCCACTATGAAAACCTGACTTAAGTCATCTTATGTTCTCTCTGTAATCACTTTGTTAGGTAGGGGAAGGCTGCATTAATATTTTTTCTGAGCTTTCCCTTCTCAAAGTTAAACAAACCAAATCTCGTCAGCCTTTCCTTGCACATAATTTGGTCTGGAGCCCTCACTGCATTAATGGTTTACTTTTAGGGTTTCTCAGGCTTGTCAATCTCTACATTGCATGGGGAAGCTGAAACCTGAAGGCAACATTACAAATGCAACATCACCAGGTCTGAGGAGAGGTGAATTATCAGTTCTGTCAACTTGTTTGCACTAAATTTTAAATTGTCATTTGGCCCTCAGTTCCTTTCTGCAAAAGTCTGTTACCAACCTGCACTGATATCAGGGGATGCTCTGTCTTCAGCAGCAAGATTTCATGTTTGTCTTTGCTGGAATTCATGATGTTTCTGTTAACCCAGTCCCCAATCTTTTTGAGGTACCTGTGAATGGCAGCCCTGACGCCCAGCACACTAGCCATTCCTCCTAGTTTGGTTTGTTCACAGATGTAATGATGATGTATTTTGTCTCATATTCCAAATTGTTGATGAAGAGATTAAACAGTATTAGTTCCAGTACTTACCCAAGCATGACATTCATGGCTCACTACAAGCTAAGACTTCAAAACCATGATCTCTGCCCTTTGAGTCAAAGAGTAGTTCTGTGAGTTTTTCATTCACCTTGTAGTCCACTCATCCAATCCTTATTTCTTCAGTTTTACTAGGTTACTCTGTCAAAGCCTTAATAAAGTCAAGGTAAATTATATACACTATTCCCTTTAGGTAGTCATTTTATCACAAAAAGAAAGAAGGTTTATCAAGCAGGATTTACCATTCCTCACTATTTCTCACTTTTCCTTTGTATTTTCTCTAAGAATTTACCTCCTGATTTTCCCTATGACTGGCATAAATCTGAATTGTCTGTTAGATCAGATGGTTTAAAATGTGAAAAGAAATTTCTTATTAGATAAATTTGCAGACTGTACTCCTGACATAGGTGGAGTTATCAAGCTGTACAAGATGGACATCACAGAAAACCAGGAAATTTAACACAATAATTTTATACTGGAATAAATGGTGACACAATGTTAGCATTCTCCTGGCATGAGAGAATATGTCAGTCTTCATAATCAGCTGCCTCAAGTAGCCCTCCTCAAAACAACCTGGGGAACACCTTTGACACTACAATTAGGATAGTAACAGAATCATAAGTCAACAAGAAATAGCTAGCACTCCATCTGAAGAATCTTATATTGCATTTGACTTTTGCACAGGCCTTAACATTGACATCAAGAGGAATCCTGGCAGCATGTACTCAGTTTGGTTTCACAACAGGTATTCAGGTACAATTCCACTTTTTCTTTACTTTTTTTTAGCATCTAACTCCTCTCTGTAACATAGGAACCTGACCTGTCCTTCTTTGAAGACAGGAACAACAGGGATCAATATCTATGAATGAATAAGTATGCCTGAATAGCTGCAGAACAGGAAAGAACATCTTCTTTACTTCTTTAACTGTGATAATCTCCCAAAAGGACTGGAAACACAACTGTGAACTCTGTTTCAGAAGCTTACTATTAATAAATGTGAGCTGGTATTATGGTTTTTGTTCTGTTTGAGAACTGTGTCTGTATGTTTTGTGTGAAGGTGGTGTAAGATTTTTACAGTAACAGCTTGCAAAAAAAATTTTTAGAGTCTATTGATATAAAAGCACAGACACTCAATTTACCTGCATGCCTCAGAAAGCAAACAGTTGCATAGCTTGACGTAGTTCATATTTCTTCAGGTCACCCATTCTTTACCAAGTTCTCTCAACATGCCATGCATTTAAAGATCCCTATTCATGCAGTACTTTGTACTTTGGAAGTAATCATTATCATGGGTGGCAATATAGCTCTAAAAGATGCAAAAGGCAACCTGCTTGTGAAAAAGATAGGAATGTAGGTCAGGACATTTCTTAGAATTCAGCTTTTTTTTTTTTTTTTGTACAACATTAAAAATAGTTCTGACAATCAGATATGGCTCTTTCTCTTAGGCTGCTTTGCTAGTATTTTTGACATATCTCCTTTTCAAATGTCAGTGACCCTTCCTACAACATTAATAGTTTGGACTTCGTACTTAGGACAATCCATATTTTGAAAAAGAGTGCTAACATTTTAATTCCAGAACAATTGTCCGCTCTTTTTGTGTTTCATTGTAAATTCTTCAGGCAGAAATTTCTTACTTGAGCTGTAGTGTTTAATGTTAACAGGTTGTCTGGTTGAAGACAAAACACTTGCACTTAATTTTCGTTACTCCTAGAATAGCCAAAAAATAAAAAGATAAACTTAATAGTCATTAGTCAACTGGGTTTTTTTTCTTTTTTTTCCTGGCAAAAGAAGGATTTTATAAAAGGAATAATACAATCCTAATTAGAAGAAATACGTTAACATGTTTTGAACTAAAGCCATATTTGAACCACCAGCAAAACAATATTTAATCCAAATCTTCACTTTTAAACCAAATAGTATAGAAAAAGTTAGTGATTTTTTGAAAGATACACTTAACACTTCTCTCTGATTGCAAGAATTTAAGGTTTTGAGTCAGGGGACAATTTTTTGCTAATCCATTGCAAATCTGTTTAAGCACATCCTGTCAGAAATATATTTCTGAAAAAAACCCAAACCTAAGTTTAGTGTGGACAAAGTCAACAGAAATGCCTGCTAAACTCTCCAAAATTTTGTTTGCATTAAGCATTCTTAAAACTATGGCAAAGGACAGAAATTCTGTCCACTACTCTAGAAACTGAGGATTGGATTTAACTGACCATGTAGGAGACTCAATGGGAAAAATGCAGCTTTGTATAAGAGGCCCTGGGATCCTGGTGGACAGTGTGTTGAACATATATCAGTAGAGTAGCATTGCATCAAAGAGAGCCGATGACATATTGGACTGTATTACCAAGAATGCAGCCATCAATCCATGGTAATGATTCTTCCACTCTATTTTGCAATTTTGAGGCCACATCTGGACTGCTGTGACACATTTTGGGATTTCCATGGAACAAAGATTTTGGAAGGGGTATGCAGGTATGAGGAGAGGGTAAGAAAATTTGGTTTGTTTACCTTTGAAAGAATAAGTCTTTTTGCCTGCATCTGATTAGAGGGTACAAAGATGGAGCCAGATTCCCTCAATGTGCACAATGAAGGTGATAGAAACAAGCCAGAAAGTAGGAAGGTCTGAGTCACTATAAAGATAAAATAGAAGGTGGTTGGAAACTGCAAAAAGTTACCCAAAGAGTTTGTGGAGTGTCCATTCTTGGAGATATTCAGAAATTGATTGAAAAAGTTCTTGAGAAATTTAATATAATTAGACCAAAGACCTTCACTTTAGAAGGGATGACTATGTGTTCTCTGGATATTCCTTTCAAGACATGTATTTCTGTGATTTGGTTGTTAACCATATGGGGGAGTATAGGAGCCACTTTTCATGGAATCATAGAATTGTAGAGTAGCCCAGGTTGAAAGGGAGCTGGAGAGCTCATCTGGTTCAACTTTTTGTATGAAATGGAGTCTAGATCAGATTACCTAGCCCTCCATGCAACCTCATGCTGAAACTCTCCAGTAATGAGAAAACTACAATGCCCCTGAGGAGGTGGTTCCTTGGGACTGATTGTTCTCACTGTAAAAAATTCCTTCCTTATATCAAAATGAAATCTCTCCCAGTGCAACTTGAAGCTGCTGTCCCTTGTCTTCTCTATGTGTCTTCTTATGAAGAGAGAAAATTATCTTCATCTTTGTAGCTGACCTTGAATACTGGAATACTTTGATTAGGTCCTCTCCCGAGCTCCTCCAGGGAGAAGAGACCCAACTCTTTCAGGTTTTTCTCACAGAGAAGGTTCTCCAGACCTCTAATTACTTATGCGGTCCCATTCTCAAACATCATAGAAGGAATTTCATACACCTGACCCAAGATGATGTGGTATTTGGACTCCGAAATGGAAAACAATTCAGTCTTGAGAAGGTCTGAAGTATATCGCTATCGCTTAGCGAGATAATCAGAGAAAAGGTTATTTAAATTCTTCTCCCCTGTGAGTCAGCCTACTTGGCGTTTAATGAACTAAGTGCTTGCTTTTCAGTAAAGGCAGTGTCTAAACCATGTTAGCAAAGGAGATGGTCCAAATACACTTTGTCTTCTATGTCTACAGAAATAAAATATCCTTTAGTACTAGCAGAAGTACTAGAATCACTGATTCTACATACATAGACATCTCACACAGAAAGTGTATCTTAATTCTTTGTCACTTATATTTCATCATTGTACAATGTTATTGTTATGTCTTCCTAGTGTATTCTACAATCCAGGTGTTTCCCTATAAGTCACTTGCTTACTGTTGACTTTGTCATTGATGATTTGTTATTTTCTTTCAAATAACCAATGACATAGTGTAAGGCAAGAGTTGATTATGACATGACATCAATATATGTTTTAAATATTTTAATAATGATAGCCTATTTGGAATGACCTTCTGAGATTTGTCTGATGCCTGTTCTTTAATCCATTTAATTTATATTACATGAAATTTTATCAAAATTTATTCATTAAATTCACACTTTTTATCAAGTTTAATGCCTTGCAAAAACAAGTAGGTGTACTACATGAGTCATATTATCTAAATTAACTTTAAATATGAAAGCAAACAGATGTTGTTTAATTCACAATGATTAGGTGATGTTTGCTCACTTAGTTCTTTGTTTATTCCAATTTCATTCTGTTATTTAATATCAATAATTTATAGACAGCACCTTTCAACTCAGAATCTCTCCTATAACTTATATGTGAATTTTAATAGTGTAGCAAATGTGGCAGTGTGTTTTATATTAATTGTATTAGTTAGATGTTATTTGTTAGAATTAGCCTTCTTTTGGTATGTTCCTTGTTCCCCCCGTGTTCTTCTCTCAGAATAGTACCTCCCAAGTTGTTTTTCTCCCAGTTTTCCCGCCACTCAGTCCAGTCGTTTAATGTCAATCTTGTATCCCCTCCCCTCTCCCACCTTATAAGGTTTGTCACCCCCTTGTCCATCAAGTTACCCCTCCTAGTTCTTTCCAGAATGTTCTGTGTCTATCACCCCTACTTTGTGTGCTGATTTGTTTTCAAAAGTTCTCCCCTCCCTGATTGCATCTCTATTGGTTAAACCCCCTGATGTAATCCCCTTTTGATGTATCCCTATTGGTCTGAGAGAGAACCACCTCTCTCCGCCCCCTTCCATATACAAGCTGCTGCACATCCCACCCCCAGCTGACTTTTGTCTTTGCTCTTCTTTGTAGAGGTTTCCTGTTCTTAGAATAAAGCTTCTTCAGAACAGCATACAAGACTCCTTCTCTTGCTTCCTCGCCTGGATCTAGTAGCAGCTGGGTTGTCTATTGCTCTGCACCCACGCCACAGCAATCAGCTTTAGCAGGAAAGCCATTCCTGCCTCCTGCAAAGCCCACTCTCGTGGCTTCTCTCTGGCCTCGGGTGATTGGTGCTAGCTGGCGTTTGGACATTCCCCGACTGGCCAGACCCCAGAGAAGCTACAAGCCAAAGAACAAAAAAAAAATGGAAACACCAAGGGAAAAATACGTATAACAGTGGGAGCTAGGAGTCCCAAGTGTTATTCCTTCTATGGCTGATTCTGTGACTAAGAGGTCATTCAAATAGTGTTTCTTATATATAAATAACACTTAATACGTACTGAAAATAGTAGGTCTTTTGAGCTTGAAAATTTAGTTTTCTTCAATGATGTTTTTATTTAACATACAAGCAATTTTTCTGTCTTCAGTTGTTCACATTGTAACTTGCAGCTGTAATGGTATTCGTACCTGCTGTGAATAGGCTTGTAAAGAAAACCTATCTTTCCCAAAGTTTGATAGAAGCAAAAACTTTAATAAACTTGACTAAATAGAATGTTTTTGAAATTAAGACATTTTACAGTTAAATGAATGTGTTTTTCTAAATTTTGAACACTTTCATTTGTTATTAAATATAAAAACAAAACAAATATTCAAGTAAATTTTTCAGGAGTAAATAATTTCTAAAATTGGATAGGTGGAATTAGGAAGAAAAGATTAGTTTTTCCAAATTAAAAACATTCCAGCATTTTATGAAACAATAAAAAATCCTCCAAAGTAGACAAATAAAGTATTTGTGTTTTCTAGATCTGTGTTTTTTATGAGAAAAGTGTCTTGACTTGACATACCAAGAAAGAAAATGCATCTTAGAAAATCTTTGCTAGACTCCGAATTTATTTTCATTATGTTGGTAAGGATTTTTAATGAAGTGGAAACAAAATAAACATACTGCTTGAAATGGTTAGTAAAAAAAATAAAAGTTACATGATGCATGAAAAAATGCATGATTGGCATTATCAACAGAAGTTGAAAAACATACTGATGGAGAAAAGTTAATGAGTATCAAGAACATGGCAAATATTGTTCTGAGACACATGGTGAGAAAACCAAAAACATACCATATATATTGTTTTTAAAACTATATACCTAAGGAAATTTGAGAAAAATAGCTAAAAAGAAGGAAATGTGATTACTTCTAAATATTAAAATCCGTCATGGTGACCCAGATGCACTAATAATGCCTAAAATTATTTAGCTAGAGATTATCAGGGGTGCATGCACCTGAAGTAGCTATTTTTGTTTGTTTTTTTTAAGAGTAAGCATTAGAAATAGCTGAGCATTGAAAAGATTTAATTATCTAATTATTTAAATAGACTTTTGAAATATTATATTTTAATTCAGCATAATGGCATTATGAGATATAAATATGAGAGCCTAACAAAGTATTAATTCTATTTTGTGTTATTTTAGAAGCTCCTCTGACTGGGTTTTTTTATTGTATTTTCTCAATTGTTTTCTATTTCAAAACAAGCTCAACATTTTAACAATTGAAATTGAATTATTTTCCTACTTGACTACAGCTAAAAATTGTGAAAAATTTGCTTCATAGATGTAACATATACACCTTTATCTTTCTTTCTTAGGGATTTCATAAATTGTGTGTCTTAGGGTAGTGAAGTCCACGAAATAACCGTCCAAAGAAATCAATCAAATCTTCAGCTCTCCTGTGTGTCTTCTGAGTGATGGTGCTATGAATTCACATAGATTTGATCAGCCTTCAGTAAAATTCACTTAGACCTGTCGTGAATGTCTGTTAGTGTTAGATGTTATGTGTGAATAACAGGCATTACAAGAAAAATATTTTTTTTAGGGTTTCCACAGCCCAATGTTATTTCCCTTCTATTTGCAACAACTCTTCAGTCAAATGTTCATATTTCTTTTTCTCTGCACCGCACTCTTCTCTGAGCGGGAACTGTGAGCTCTCCTTGGCCTCTTCCATAAAGGGTTTGCCATGACATGTGTTATACTGTGAGATTTTGCACTTATGCCAAGCATACCCACACTCCTTCAAACCTGCAGACTTACAGGTTTGGGTCTGCTATGAGGACTGTAGCTGAGGACTGAAAGTGAGGAGCTTGGGAAAGGAAAGGAACAGTAATGTATTGCTGCTCTTGGTGATTTTATACTTATTAAAAAGAACACTGAAATAAAGACCCTTGTCCCTATTAGGTTTTACTCCAAACTGGTGTTGGGATTTGTTGTTGGACTTTGTTTTTTTCCCTTTGATGGGGAATATCAGTGCAAATTTTTGAACTATATAGAAATTTGGGAAGAGGTTAATATTTATCTAGAGAACCATTTTCTCAATCTGGAAAAGAAAAATAAAAGAGACACATGCTCTTTTGATAGTATGTGAATACCTTTTTCATGCAATCCCTAGTAAAAATTATTGGGAAATTCTCTCCTATTGTATACTAAAATCCCAAATAATAATTTCTGTTGTAGTCCCACTTCTAATGCAATCATTGTGGATTTCTTAAGAAAAAAAATACTCCTATACTGTAGCTGTCGCAGCAGCATAATGCCACAAGGATCCAGCCAAATTCTGTTGGTGTTTGTTAAATTCTTTATAGTGAAAGCCTTCCTGCTTGCCATTTCTTTTCTGAAAATAAGCTCTGAGATCAAAATATCAAAGCTTAAATCTACCACAGTCTGATTGAGATTTTCTTTCTCTTTGCTTCCATTTTGGTGCCATGCTCAAAGCACAGAAGTTTGGAACTTTCTTTGACCTGAATATAAATAACAAAGATCACTGACCTGTAGTCTGCTCTTCTCCCTTTATCAACATTAAAGGAAAGCGGGGGAGGGAAAGGGAAAATGCATGCTGTTAGCTATTATCTTTACAAATGACTTGCTAGCCTTTTATTTTTCTTCTTAGGCTTCAAACACTCAAAGGATATTTTCAGAATTTCACTAGATGGAGGTTCAGTCCTGAGATGACTTGACAAGCTGCATCTTCCTTAAGAGATTTTGACATGATATTAAGCCATAGTTACAAGCCAATACTTGAATGTGGAGCCCTGGGGAAATCTTTCCAAAGTGGAACACAACATTTACAGCAGGAGGCAGGTGTCTGCACCACTGAAGCAAACAACAATATGATATATTTAGTATCGAAAATGGAAGCAAAACTACTGTCTCTTTACCACTGGGGAAAATGGAAGAGGTTGAATGAGAAAAAAAGCATCCTTTTCAGCTCTGGAGAATTTTAATTTACTGACAGAATGAAATATAGTCTCATCACGGCAGGTGCAGCAAGTGCCAGGTGCTGTTCACAATATTGTCTTTGAATTTATGTGTTTTTGAAACATTGAGAGGATGTGAAGCAGCTGCAATGGCCATGTGGAGAGAAAGCAAAGAGCTTTTAATTAGCAATAAGAGGGCTGTTAATTTCTTTTAGGAGGCGACTTTGCTTTGCACTCATATCAGAACCTCAGCAGGAACTCTGTGCAGCCCCAAACACACAAAGAAAATCAAGCAAGCCATGTGCTACAGCAGATTTAAAGCAGAAGTGAAATAAGGTTTTGGCTGTCAGCTGAAGAAATTCTTGGCAATTTTGATTTTTAAATTGAGAAATGAGATTCACAGATGAGGGACTGCACAAAGATTTTAAAATTTCAATGCAATCACTAACCCAAGAGGTGCATAATAAAGCACTCAGAGATCACAGTAAAAAAATGTATCAGTCTTGCTATGGAATTCCTGCTGAAACCTAATACAGCAGTTATTTGAACTGAAGTAAGTGCTGGAGACCAAATACTGAGATAAATCAGAATCTGAGAAATGTTACATGAGACTACATCTGAGATACTAAACCACTGGCACAAATACCAGCTTTGACTTGGATGAAGAATTTAAGGTTTTTGAAGTCTGACACCCAGTTCTGACAAGGTCCAGTCTCTCTGGAAAACCTACAGATGACTTGCCGTTAGAGAAAGCCAGAATTTTCATTGGTTTCAATTCTGTCAACCTCAAAAAGAACAATGAAATATTCTTTTTTACAATATGTCGTTTATTTTTATGCTAAGAGTACTAGTGTGTAGCAATCATAGCTTTTCATCATTTAAGAGACATCAGACTCATCCTTAATTTAGGGATTATCTCAAATGAGTCTGAAAGATTTGAAATCTGAAGAGAGATTTCTCCTGCTGAGATAAATGTTTAAAATGGGCAGTATGTTATTGAATGACAGGAAAAATGAGTTATCAATGTCTAAACAGTCTAAACTCATTGAGGTAAGCTGAGACTTTTCCGTAAGTTTAGTAAGTTTGCTGGTTTGTAAATTCCAGTATGCTCAATAGTTTCTATTTAATATCCAAGGAAATACAGAATCACTTACTGTATGTAGGAGATGTCTCCTTAGCATTTTCTTTGGATCCTATTTTTAAATGCCATTTATTTATATGTTTACCATTATGTTGCATTAAAGATTATTGAGGCAAAGAAAGTCAAACATGTTCATGACTTTACTAAGCAGACAAATATATATTAAATTCATGCAAATAAGAAGGGTATAATAGGTCAGGACCACATTTTTTAATTTAATCTTTCATTATGAATCATAAATTAGCATGCCTAATTTATGGGGAAACAAAAAATAAAAAGGAGGACAACTGATAATGTGCCATATCCCCAAAGACAGCCTTTCAAGATAAAACAAGACTCACCATACTTAGTCAAGTCAAAGGTCCACCTATCTTCACATTCTTATCTAGTGTATAGTAGTAATGTGCTATTTAGACTTAGGTTCTCTTTTCAATATTAGAAAATAATAAACAGTTTCATGTATTGATTTTACACCTGTATCAAATACGTATAAGGATAAATTAATCAGGATCAATTAGCTGGCTTCCTGTTGTAATGTAACAAATGTGGAGTTTTTCATCAGTGAAATGGAACAGAGGGATACAACATTAACTACTAAGCATTTTTCTGCTGTTACGAGATGGTATACAAAATATTATATATTTTTAAACAGCAGAAATGACACTGTCTGTGTGGGAAAACTTCATTTATTATGTCTACTGTTGTCAATCCTCTGCCTGCTGTGGGAAGTAGAATTCCTGTATAGAGATAACACACTCTCACAGCCACGTTTGAGCCTCCCTGCTCGCTAGGATGAGCTGAGCCTAACCGAGTCTGTGTGTCCCTGTGTGTCTCTGGTGCCCAGCATTCTCAGTGAGGTAATGAAAATAAATCTTATCTTTTCCTTTTAGCTGGGATTTGGTGGCTGCCTTTGGTTACCTGTATTTGTCAATTCACAAACCTATCCATGTATGGGTAAGATTTGAGAATACACAGCATACCATTTCCTACTTTTTAAATTTTAACAGTATTTGAACTAAGGTATGCATAAAACAGTAGGGCTTATTTTTACAAAAATCAATGTATTCTATATTTATATTTTTATCTATTTTTATGGTTTTTTCTCATTTCCCAAAATGGCTGAGAAGAATTCAGTCATTTATTCATATCCAAATACATGCAGAGATGGAAATTTATGCTAAGTCGTTGTGATTATGTACTTGTTTAGAAATCAGAGAAATAACATTCTCAGTGGCAACACACTAATTCAAAAATGATTTTCAGTGTTACAGACCAATCAGTTCCACTGCCATCTGATTTCTCCATATTAAAATCCCGCTTTGACTCACTTCTTCAAGCTGATCTTGCTAAATGGATCACTGTAACAGTTTAACATCTGCTAATCCTTTCAACATATGGTCACATGATTATGATTCATCTTTTAATAACTGCTGTCTATTATGAGGAAATCACACTATGACTAGTGAAGAAGTCACATCTTTGCTTCACTAGGTGAACCACCTCCAGTATGAAAGTATAGGTCAACAGTTTTGGTAGGAATAGGAAGTTTGGTAACTAAACAAACATTTTCAGGTACCTCATCTCTCAGCACATCACTCCCTGTCCAATTTATATTTGACAAAAATTCTTATGACATAGCATCTCAGAACATACCCTGATCACTTCTACTCTCATACACTGATATAAGTGATAAAAGAAAAACTCTATCACTTCACTTTTTTCATGTCTTTTGTGCGCCTTTGTGTAACAAGGACTTGCATTTACCAGAACCTATGAAACAGAACCAAAGAGAGATCCTTCAACAATTGTCAGTGTCTCTAGGCTCTTCTCAGAAGGTGGAGACTGACAAAATTATCATCTTTAACTATTTGAAAAGTTCATTTCTAAGCATACAACTCATTATTGTACTCATTAAATAGGATAAATTCTTATGGAGATGTGGAGCATGGGAAGTTACTCAATCAAGGTACATCTATCATTAACGTATAATTTTGTATTTGGTTCATGGATTGTTTATTTTTAACCTGGAAACAATTTACATCACGCAGTGATTGTCTCTGCATTCATTCACTGACAGCCAGGCAAGTGCAGGCAGCCCAGGTTTGCACGCTTTGTTACTCAGCCCGCCTGCAAAAGAACACTTATGTTCACCAAGTGACTGCTGCAGTTCTGTTCATTCTACTTCAGAAATGCGAGATGAGTGTAGTCACCCCAGGCTCCATTTAATCAGTAGAAGGATGGCCAAGGGAGATGGTGCAAGTGTGTGGCAGTTACTGCTTCTACATTGCAGATATGTGGTCACCCACTGATTTAATGGCAACTGTACACAACCCTAATGCTACAGCTTGTCCTAGTGAAGAGATTGTATAAATATTAATGTGATTTCTAAGACATAACTCATAAGCATTTTTTAAAATTAAATGTATATACTCTGTGTGTGCTGATGCTGAAATACATTTATTTTATGGTTAGCTGCTGAAATTCTATTGTAATTTTCTGTGGCTCAGTTAATTTCAGACATTTCAGCTCAAGCTGCAGTAATCGAAGGCAGAGGTGAAATTCAGGCCAGAGAATTCTTAGTGAATGGTAAAACATCATGTCCTGTTCACTTTGCAATTAACACATCTTTCTTTGAGCTGGAAGAGATAAGTTGGCCATGACTCTGTGGACAGAAATCACTGACCTATTTAATAGTATGAGATGAACTGGAACCACTTGTTGTCGTTGTTTTATTTTTTAACTGTGTTCTCCAGGATTTATGCCTATAGAACCACGCACTTTTGTTTAGTTCAGTATTCTGGCAGCTTCATGTGCTGATTTCTGTGTTTAAGCTACATCTTGACAGAATTAATGTTAAGGATTTCCATGGAGGCTGGAAAAGGAAAATAAGAAATTAATTCCTTCAGGCTATGGGGGAACCGTGCTGTTATTTCTTATCTTTCTTTGCTTAACATATCCTTAGTATGCCTTTGAGTGTGAGCTTGTAAGCATTATATTTAACCTGGATCCTAATATGAGATATGAATTATTTAGAAGTAAATACTTCTGTTATGAAGAAAAGTGAAGAGAGTCTGTGGTAAGAGCAATAGTTTCTGGTTTTGGGAATAATAATGCTAATCATTTGTGCTGAAGCATGCAAAAATTAATACAAACCTTAGATACAGATGCAGAATGGCTAAAGGATGAAGGACCTGGACCAAAAGTGAAAAAAAAGTATTTTTAATGCTATTAAATACTGTTTCCTCTTCATTACACACTTACTGGTATTTGTATCACAGGTCTTTCTAGAGCTTTCACCAAGATTAGCCTAAACCACCCTCTAAAGTCCTGTAAAGGTAAATACAGCTCAAGGCACAGCAGTCTAAAGAGACTGGTAGTTGGTAGTTGGTGTAGGTGAGAGAAGCAATAAAAAGGCAGTCTACAAACAGCTCTTAATCGTGTCATAGTCTACATCAGTTGATACAGCAAAGGATTAGATATCTTCTTGTGAGTCACCCATAAAGAACTGTAAGTGCAACTTAAATGAACTGAAGGGAGATAATCTAAATTCTAATTTGCTTAATAGGTACATGATGCTTTTGGTCCATGGGTCTTGTTCTGCACGTGGCTTGCAACTGAGTGCTGCTTCTGTCTTCTGTTATTTTATGGCCAGGAATGGGAGGAGCTTTCCCTCACATGGGATGCTGGATAAACCAATTTTCCAGCTTCAGAAGACAGTGAACTAGCTAGTGCTTCAAAAGTTATCAAAGGGTGAAACTGAACAGAAGTATTTACCCTTTTCCCATGTACTAGACATTGCTATCTTTTTAACTATTGTCTCTTTCCACTTTTTTTTCAGAGGATGACACAATCTAATTTATTTCATCTATAATATAATGAACTTGACATAGTCTTCCATCAGTCTGTTACAGTTATTCTAGCGTTAAAGTGAATAGCTAACGCAAACTAATTTGGAAGAATGAATAAAGGGGCATGAAACTTTCACTTTGAGGTTGGTGAACTGAAATCAAGCCAACCCAATGAAAAATGATCGTATTTTCTCAAAGAGACTATAAATGTGGCATGTCAGTCCCAAAACAAGTTAATCTTCATTTCTTTGACATTCAGTGACACTGCTGATATGAGAAAGAAAAGAAGCTAAATTACTGAAATATGGAGAATGGGCTAAGCAGCAGTTAGTTTTAACATTTAATGTTGGTAGGAAAATGTAATTCACTAATATTGCTGGACATTTCATGTATACAAAAATTAGGGAAATATGAGAGAGTAATTGAAAATATTTTCAAACTACAAAATTTGCTCATGCAGCCTAAAGCCCTGCAGTCCCCCAAAAGGTGCAATTTTAACATGTCCTTACTAGAAATTACTTCTGTGCATGTTTATCTCTTTCTGTAATAGTCTGCTTCATTATCTCAATTGGTATTTCCATACCAGTGTTAGCTTCAGTATAAAATAAATCCTGAGGCCTAAGGAGATAAGGAGCATGAGAGAAACATCTGTCCTTCTGGCTTCCTTGTTTTTTGGTTTTTTTTTTTCAGATTGCTTCCTTGGGATTTTGCCTGTCCCCAAAGACAAGCCTCCAATCTGAGAAATGTAGAAGTATCATCAAGGGATGTTTTTGCAGCATTTCTGATTGATAAAAAATACTTCAGGTAACAAAACCAACAAAGACTTTGGTAACCTTTCCTCAAAGGACAGTCCTGCAATAGAACAACCCTTTCATGTCCTTGCCTTTATCCTGGTCTTTTAATTCCTTAATTGATTTGATAGAGATGGAAGGATGGATGGATGGATAGATAGATAGATAGATAGATAGATAGATAGATCGATAGATAGATAGACATTTTCTTAAATCAAACATGTATCAAAATTAGGTATTAATCCTCTAGCTTTCCAGCTTTCCAAAGAGAAGCCTTTTTATGTCTGCAGAGAAGACCACTGAAGTCATTGAGCATTAACCTACTTCATAACCAACAAGAGACTTAAGATCTTTTCAAGCAACATCCTCAGTTTCTAGAAGTTATCTAGGTGCTAAATAATGTTTAGTAAATCAAATAATCTATTCAAATATTGCTCTGATTTGAAAAATTCTCTTGTTAACCATAAAATACTTATGTATCTAATATCTTCCTCCTTGTGAAAATTAAAACTCCAAGCTGTGTAAGAAGGATGTCTCTCCATCTGTGTTGTCATACGTAAAATTGAATTCCAAGTCTGTAAATGAATAAATTAAAGGTGTTAATTAATTATTTCTTAGCCTGTAAGGCCTATTGCTCATTTAAGGATTCAGTACTCTTAATTCAGGAACTTTCATAAACTATTAATTTAACCAACTACTGTAAATCATTTGAGCTATAGAAACTGAGGTTGCAGGAAATAGACTAGATCTCAGTGGTAGATGTCTTACCAGACACTGGTACATGTGTGTGTGTGTCAATTTTGCATCTTCCTTGGAAACATCCTCAGATGATATTGAGCTCCAGATTAGCTCACCTGGTTGTACACATCTGTAGATAAATTCGGGTCATCACACTCAAGGGAAAATTCAGTTTACCCTGAAGGGTCAATTCAGGTCAAGCAATGGCATAGCTCCATTCAGCTGCTTGAGCAGCTGACAGACAGACAGCCTGTGCACCTTTTGGGTTAACCGGTGCTGCTCCTACCCACCAAATCAAAAAGACACATGTCTTCTGTGCAACTTCTATCATATCTGTATTATTACTTATTCAGGAATTCAGAACACTGTAAGACATCATAAATTATACGAGACACCTAAGCTTAAGCAAATTAGTTTAAATGTTTTGTGAATTATCAGTTGAATCACTGCTCATGCTACTTTGACTGCCCTGTTTAGAAATCATCACAGAATGTAAGACTTAAATAGGGATATTTTCACCTAAATGCCTCAGTAATTTTCTGGAGGCTGGATTAAAAAAATGTCTAAAATATATGTTGAGTATCACCTAAAATGAGATATCCACAAGATCCATATAGGTTGGCAGATATGATTTATGAAGTCCTGAGTATTTTGAACTTTTATCTGAACTGACTTCACTCTCAAACTGAAATTCAATTCTCATGAGTGGCAAAACTAATATGGATATCTCTAATGGATAGCTACATATTCATCTTCTCTGGCATAGGAAAAAGTCAGGATGAAATTACAATTAAGATTAAATATTTTCGATGAAGCTGAAAAAAGTTATTTTCTTAAGGTTGGAAATATAATTATTATTACCTTCTGCTAATTTATACAGACATTCTGGTATCTATTATTTGTATGATACATTTTTAAAGTTAATGATTTTCCCTGGAAAATACTTCAAAAGTCTGCAGACTAAAGTCTTGATCTTCCTTGTATGTAATAGAGAATTTTTTTAGGAAGTTCAGAGCCAAATGTGAGTTTAAAGTAGCAGGTGTAGAACTCTAGAAGTAGGCAGTTCTCCAGCAGCAGTATGTATGATAATTATTCAAATTGCCCAAAGATATTTTGTTAGTGTAATCTGTTTATATATTCCCTCTTTTTAATATTTACACTGATAAGAGCTTCAGAGATGTGTATAATTATTCTCCATGGAAATAATCAAGATAATTAATATACTTATTTGAAAACATGCAAAAATGCATTGAAAAATGATTCATTAATGTTTTTATCATGATTTTACATATCAATAATGTATAAGAGGCCTGGTTCTGCCTACTTTGAAATCTATGGGAATTTTGCCATTAAATTCAATAGAAAGGACATCAGGTCCAATGTGAATATTTGAGTATTATGTTGAAAGTGTTTAGAACTATGGCATTTCTAAAGGGAAAAAAGGAAGGGAAAAAAAAAAGGACTACTTAATCTACTTTCTTACTCTAATATTCCTTTTTTCAATGTTGAAAGTATTTGCCTTGATTTCCTTTTTACATTGAGCCTTAAAGTTATTTTCAGTTTCTGGAAATTTGAAGGTAAATGAACAACAGATTTTTTCTACTGAATTAATATGATGCATTCTTGGAGCTAGAGGAAATGTACTTGCTGAACATCTGAGGCTCAAAACCTAGGCATTTTCTGGGCAAAAAGAGACTTAAAAGACAGGTATCTATCAAGTCCCTCTGATTTCTGAACTAACATACAGCATGTTACCATTGAATACTCTCTAATGTGGAACCTTGCTAGGCATTTATTTCAACGTATTTTCTCTCTCTGATTGGCTTTTTGCTCCACATTTTCGTTAGGGAGGGAGCATTTATTTTCCAAATTCAAGAGCTGACTTCTATGACTCTTTTTCATCTTTCATGCTTGTTTCTTGCTAATTTTTAGTACATTTTTCTCCCTATTATGATCTTGTTTCTGGATTTATCACTGATAGCTTTTCACCTATTACAAAGTAAGATTGATCATATATTTATAAGATGTCCTAATGGCTTGGCTGATCTTATTTTTAACTGTAATATTTCTAACATTTATTAGGAAAACTGAATAATAGAGACATTGATGAAGATGACTGGATTTTTATTGAAACAAAGGAATTGTATATTTGTCCTTCTTTCCAACATTTTATTTTTAAAGGGATGCTCAGACCCTGAACACACCTTTACAGCTCCAAAAACTCTACTTACATTTGTGTGCATCTGCTATGAGAAAAGAACTAAACTCTGCTCTTATTTCAAGGTTTGGAGTGGGGTTTAGTTTTTTTGGGTGTTGGGGTTTATTTGTTTGGTTACTTGGGGTTTAATTTATTTTGGCTTGGGATTTTTTACGTCTGGTGGGGTTTTTTTTGTTTTGTTTGTTTTGTTTTTGTTTTGGTTTTTTTTTTGTTTTGTTTTTGTTTTTTTTTTCTGAATAAGCATACAATTACTCCAGTGTATTAAAACTTACGGAGGATTTCAAGTAAGATAAGAAAATATTCACTTTTTAAGCAGTGTAATTATCTAGCAGAAGTCATTACACTGTTCCCATGAATAAATCTATGTATGCTGGAGTGTTGAGAAATTCCAAGAGTAATGTCCTCAGTCCCAGCAGAGACAGATTTAAAAGCTTGTCTGGTCTTTCTGATCTTTCCTGTGTTCAGAAGGATATTCATAAAAGCATGTATGAACACACACTTACCAGGCAACCATATTTGCTCTTATTCATAGTGTAGATTTTTCCCTTATGAAGACAAATACTTCCCAGTATTCTGGTAGCAAAAAGCATTTCTGGATTTTTTTGCACACACAAATTAAAAATATTAGGATAATCTAGAATTTTTAAAATATTTTTTAAAATCAGAAGTATTCTAAGTTATTATAATCAGTGTCACCATACTCTGATAGAAAACCAAGTCCACAGTTTTATATCAAAGATCACATTTTACAAAACTGGTCAGAAAATTCTTTTTTGCTGCTTACATGGACATGAGTTATTGAAAATTACAGCTTTAACTTCCTGTATTTGCCAATTTTGCATGTGATTCATAGAACAGTCTGCTGTATTTTCAGGGTGAATTTCAGGGTCAAAGCAATGATAAAAAATATAAAAACAAACCAACAAAACCTAGCAGAAGATAACATGGCACCTCTATCTTCCTTTAGATGTTGTTATAGTCCCAGTCCTTTAAATCAAATTATGGTTGCTCATGGTACTGCCAGTGTAAAAATTCCTCCCAGTTTTCTCTTTATATCAACTAAGTGTTTGGGGCAAATGACTGGTATTTTGTTATATATTCTTGCCACACTGTTTAAACTAATGTAATATTCTCTGTATTTTAAAGAAATACTTACTATAGGCTTTACCTATGCTATCTGTATCTATATCTATATTTGCTTCATGCAGTCAGGACAAGGATTTGGCCCTTGAATTACTCAATCTCATGAGGCTACTTTTTTACAGAGTAGTAAGCACACAGTTTGAATGCTCACCATTCCTCTTGCAAAATTATAGTTGTGATGTGTATTCTTAGGATGTCATTGATAATAAGTAAAAAAAAAATCAATCTACTGTATATATCTATCTCTAATGTCTTGATTTCAGCTCTCCCTGGATAACAATCTGGAAACAACATTTTGCATCCTCTTTTTGCTTGTCATCTGTAATAACACCATAGGTAGGATTTTTAAAGGAAACAAACAAAGAAACAAACAAAAGCAAAAATAAATAAAAAAACCCCACGACAAAACAAAAACTAAAAAAACAGAATTGCCATGATTACATATTCATAACTTCAATACCATCTATAAACTTCATTCTATTTGATGTCTAAACCAATTTCATGATAATTTGCTTTTTTATTTGCACGTCATTTCTTATTCCTAATTTTTTAAAATGTTTTGGTATTCTACCTTTTTTTTTTAACTTCGTTTATATTTAGCTTTTATTTTTCTGTCCTGTTTGCTTCTAGATTTTTTTTTTTTGGTATTGTTTCTATCATCTGTTGCCCCTCTTATTGCAACCTGGTCTGGAAACAAGCCAAAAGCAACAGGATTTAATCTAATGAGATTGGTGTCAGTTATGAAAGGTTTGTGTGTAAAACCATACTTGGATGTCTACATTGCTCCTAGTTCTGTTGTGCACAGGTTATACCATCCGTTGGATCTAGACAAGGTATTTCTGACAAAGTCTGAGTTTGAATATCTTCCTTGATTTAACTGTGCAACAATAGTTTTGATCAGATGAGGGCCCATCTTTTCATCCATTTGAGCCATCATCTGTGACCTTCTAAGTAGACTTAATCTGTTTCACTGTATTCGATACTTCTTGAGAAATACTTACAAGAATTTGCACATAATTTATTTTTTGTATGAGTGTGATGTGTATGCATGTGTTCATGTGGGGGACCTGTGGCATCTATCTACCTTTAAAGTAGTTATGAAGTGAATGATACAAAGAAGTTATTTTCATTTTAAAATTCTTGATGTTTATATTCCCTTCTTTATGTATCTTGCTGATGTTGAATACTCCAGGTCCAGCTTCTTCATGAAACTACCCACCTGAAATTGCTTTCCAATACAGTTAGTGATGTTGTCTAGTTGCTTTGAGAGGATGCAGTCATGAATCTTTGAACCGTTCTTCAACCTTCAAGTTAATATCAAGTGTAAAGAAAAATTTAACCATTGGCTGAACTAATCTGCTGTGGAGTTTTCTTCTAAGAAAAGTATTTCAAAATGTGAGGCTTCGCTTTCTAATCTTAACTGTAGATGCTTCACAGTATTTGTCAGTGTAGACTGCTTCATGTTTTCCTCCCCAACGTCCCTTCACAGCATCTGTTATTACTGAGACAACAAAAGAAATGAGGAAAAAAGAAGCAATAAAAAAATTTCCTCCTTCCTGTTAGTAAGAACAGCTTACATTTCAAAACAGCCTTTTCTTTAATTGTGTATGAAAGGATTCTGAGAGAATGTACTATCAACATTTGATTTAAACTTCTGACAACCGGAATGATTAAGCTGATTTTTGTTGTGTGATTTTTATGATAGAAATTTTTAGTAAATAATAGATTTTTATGCAGTTGAATTTTTAATGTCAACATTTCTACCTTTTTTTTTTTTTTCTTTAAAAGCTTTTCATGTGGGAAAAGCCTTTGGGGACAAATGATATGGAGAAGAACAGATTTGAAATGAACAGACATAGTAATTATAATGTATCCTTATATAGCAATATGGACGCTCTCAATGTTAATTAAAAAAAAAAACCCACAACAACTGAAAGGACTTTTGTAACACGAACAAATATCTAAAGAGCTGTTTTATGCAAATAAAATGGAAAATAAGTTAGAATAGGGTTACAAAGCCACAAAATTTAAATAGGAAAATATATGGATAAATTTTTATTTTTTTCATCCTTAATGAAGAAACATGCCAGCTTAATAATACCAAATTTAAGAAGGAATGGATTGGCAAGAAATAAGCTGTAAAAAGCAAGACAACATATCAGGACAGCTGTAATGTAGTGCTTTATTTAAATGGGGAATTGCACAATTCAATAGCACGATGTAGAGAATGCAACCATGAATACTAAGAGGTTAAATCCTCTCCTGGATTACAGTGTCTCAACGGAGCAAAAAGAAATAAATGAATACCATGTAGACAAGAGCTACATTTCTCATGGGACAGAGATGCATGTCTCCTGATAAAAGATAACATAGCACTCAAATATTCCCTAGCACATTTTGGGTTATTTAAGAAATCTTTGATATTTACAACTGAGAATTACTAAACCATAGGGAAAAGAGGAGAAAGGGTAGGAGGGAGGTATGCTCATAAACGGGAGTCCTTTTTAAAGAAGGTGTTTATATCTCTTCACAGATCCGTGTGACATAGAAAATGTGTAGGACATGTCTCACCACGTTAACATAACAGTAAAAACAGGTGATCTAATCATAGATGTGAGGTTCCCATTTAATGTATAGAACATATTTCTACACCTGTTACAAATATAAAGATCTGCAGATTCTGTGTAGGCCCAAGACTCTTAAAGAAGTGGATCAATAAGTAGCATTTAAACCAAAAATATATTTGTGATGAACCTGGCAGAAAGATGTAGATTACCAGCTGAACTTCTCCCTTAATTTCAAGTGGCCTGATAGCCACTGTCTAATATTATTCTGTTACTGAATGAATACAAGGATTTATGTGTGTGTGAAAAATTATCCTGTTCAGTAAACTGCTTCATATCAGAGGGCAACAGATGTAATGAGAGATAAATGGTCTCATCTGATCTTGGGTTAACAAAATCTGGAAGGGAAAATTTGAGGCAGAAGCTACAAAGCCCAAGGAAAGTTATTCTAATATTTTCCTGTGATGACAAAAAAAAAAAAAACAACCTAATCAAATCAAATAAACAAACCACAAAAACAAAAACAAAAAACCCCAAACCCCAAACCTAAAATAAACATGAAGCAAAATAAGTCAGAGAAGAAAAATGGGACTTCTGCAGTAGAAAAGGTAAATTAGGAGTTCCAGGCTATTGCTACATTTTAATTTTAATGTTTTAATAATCAAGATATTTTCTGTAATCATTACTGTTTCATGTCAAAAATAAGAATGAGAATAAAAAGCTCAATGATTTTCTTCCACAGATTTGTGAGAGGCTTGGAGAAAACAGTTCTAAAGAGGAACAATTTTTACTCAGGTATGATTGCAAAATTTTAAGGGACATATTGTTGCGGTGTGTTTTCATAGCCTACCCCTGAATGAACCACTGGGTTTCACCCTTGGGTTCCTTCCTCTTAGATATCTAAGCCCTTTCCCCCACCCCAACCCCTGCGGAGCCCTGGCTGTCAATCCTGGAAGAAGTCCAGACAGGGCGTCGAGTGATTGAGCAGATTCAAAAGATGCTCCCTACCCCTGGAGAACATTGGACAATCCAGGTGTCCTTCTTCCCCTGGGACCCCTTCCCCCCTCACCTGGTTGGTTAACTCCCTGCCCCACCCTTCCCCCTGCCCCCAGGATAAAGGCCACACCAACCACGCGGTCCGGGAGTTCTGCTGGAGCTGTTGCAAGATTCAGAAGCTTGTAGCTAGAATAAAACTCTGGATTAAACCCTCCTCCAGAACTGACTCCTTTCTTCACCATCGCCTAAAGTCTCTTCCACTGAGGAATATCGGCCGCCAGGGTTCTGGCAAGCCTGCAACCACTTGCAGCTTCTGGGTGAGCCAAGGGTGTCTCTGGGGTGGAGCTACCACAGCTGCTGCCATTGGCTCAGCAGCTGGACAAGTCCGAGCGTGCTGCCCCCATCAGAAATATTGGTAACACCAATAAAATATAACTCACCCACATCAGGCATCTGAATTGACTGGTAAAAATACTGGGACGGAATATAAACATTCTTCTCCATCTAGCAGAAACACTTCAGAGACATGCTTTTTTTTTAGGGAATAACTAATAGAAAAAGTTGCAGACCACCAATAAAAGATACCAATACGGATGTGTTTTCCCTGTCTTTGGTGAGCACAAAAAAAGAAATACTAAATGGAGATTTTCTTCCTGAGACATTATTCTGAATATAGACAGAAAAAATTAAATTGTTTTTAAATGAGAAAAGAAGCCCCAGTAAGGACAAGAATACATAGCCATGTTGATTTTTTTCCTTCCTCCATCCAAATAGATTGCAATACAATACATGGAGTTCTGCGAGAGCCATCAATTTTACAGTTTACCTGGTGTTACTCTTTCATGAAGCATTGCCAAGGAGACACAACACTTTCTCCATTTTACCTTTTCTGTGCCCAAAGAGAAAAATTCTTATATTTTTATCTCAATTAAGTTTAGATACCAATCTTTTTTCTTTATTATTACACATTAAACTAGTATTTTTATTATTTCATCGTCTAATTAGATATTTAATGAATTCATTTGATGAATTCACAATTACTATTTTACCTTGTAGTTTAGTAAATAATCTAAGATTGAGAAATTCTCATTTTAGCTAATCTTTCACTCTCAAGAAAAGTCTTGTAAGCTGAAGTGATCAGGAGATTGCTCAACATTATGTACCACTGCATCCAGTCTTACTGCTTCTGCTGGTAGTCTTGCAATTCTTTCTCTACCTCTGATGTTAGTTCAGACTGTATGTCCTGAGCCACACTATTCTTTTTGTTCTGGGACATTTTAGAACAGAAACCGCATGATCTGTTAAAACATTGCCAAATTGTTTGGTTTAGCTGATTTCAGTCATAGTTTCAAGGCTTTGCCGAATTTCCATTTAGTGAGAGAAAACCAAAATGAACACATTTTCATTATGGCTCAATATCTAGGTTTTAAAATGGAGAAGTAAATTCACAATGCTAACATTTCTTGGTTTTTGATTTCCTCCAGTTAGAACCTGGTCATATTGGCACAGGTTTTCCTCATAAGTAAAATGTTTTGTACAAAACAATTAATTATGTCAGTGGGCTAGCTGAAATCCATAATTATTTTCAGATGAACCTGATAAGAAATTATCTTCAAAACTGGATCATCCTGTCTGCTGTAAAGTGCTGTGGAAATCACAGGCCCATTTTAAGTTAGGAATAACTGTATAGTGAGACATATTTACAGGTGCTGAACTGCTGTGTCTTTGCAATAAACATTAAGACTCTTTCACCTGAAGTAGAGATGCTGTGAATTATATATTTTATCCTCTGATTTCCTTTTTTTTTTTTTCTGGAAAAAAGAAGCATTAAAAATAGTGGCAGTAAAAACTAAACACAAAATAAGGAAAGACAAAGAGTGACACAGATGATTATATAGCTCAGAGGAGATTAGAGAATTAACTTATGTTAATATTTATACACAGACATACACATTAATGCATAACTGTATATGCACATGCACTCACTTATGCATGCACATACATATGCACACATGTGCGTGCCCATTAGACAAAATCATATGGGCACAATGAAACAATGAAGAAATATGCAATCCTCTCCCTGGTTCTTGAAAGAAGCAGGGTTGAAACACATTTTCTCAAGAAACCTTTCTGATGTTCTTTTGCTTATATTGGAAAAAAACCCCAAAACTACTTGTCCTCAGAAAAAGAAATATAGGGAGATTTTACACAGACAATGACTCAAACCACATCCTTATTCCCAGTAACTTCATAGAAATTATTTTGGACTGTTAAGGGCTCAGTATGCTGATTGTTTTAAGTCCTATTCTAGCAACCAAATCTTCACATGAACAGTATGGGATGTTGGGGGTGATGTCCTGTACTTCTGTTACTCAAAACTAGTTGTAGATAAATTGAAGTTTCTTGAACTTATGTCATTTGTGAATTTAACTTCGACTCTTCAAAGAACACAATGAATCATGTTAGCTACTGTAATGAAGAGATAATTTTAGCTTGTTTCTTTTTAAGAAAGACTTGCAGTTACATCTGCTCATCTGTCTATCTCCTGTCTTCAAAGGCTTTTGAATACATTAGTCAAATGTAACCTAATTTGATAAAGAAGTATGAATGAGAATAACTGAAACTGTGCTCTGGTTAAATGAATGATCAGACTAGTGATCAAACAATGGTGTGAAATTAGAAATAATCTATTCTCTTGCACTCCAACTAGCAACACAACCTTGCCCTTGGCCAGTCCATACCCATACTGGAATCTGTTGAAGACATAGACAGTCTGCTGTCTACAGCACAGATTAATATATCCTCCTCTTATTTTAGGAATGGTTGATTGTGAAATGGTTGATTGTGGACGTGACATCCTGGTCAAAGAGCAGGGAAGCTAGATAAGTTTTCCCAGAATCAGCCTGGAAGACTTCTTCCAGAGAGAGAAGTGGACTTCTTCCAAGAGAGTTGAAGATAAACAATGATAGCCAATTATTAAAAACTACCTGCAGGTGTTGTTTCCCTAATATCTATTTTCTTGTTGTTCTCATAAGATTATTTGTAAATGGGCGTCTTGTTAATTAGCCAATCAGGTGAAACATATTGATTAAATGGCCAATCAGGGCTACCTGTTTCGGAACAGTGTATAAAGGAAGTGGTCTGAAGTAAAGACCGTGTGTTTTATGCCACTCAGCCTTCTGACAACTCTGTGTCATTTTTTACTGAACAGTGACAGTTGATGTCCTAACATATATTCAAATTACAAAATAGGAAGAGTTGCATGGCAGAAATCTGGCAGTTCAGTTTCAATAATTCTTCTCACAAGCAATGTGTTTGGAAATTGAGATGTGCATTTAGGACCAAACCTTAAAAAAACATGCTGGCATTAGATTAGCCACTGGTGTAGGAGCCAGAAGGCTTCCTGTTATAGTTTGCTTATCCTATTAAGTCGTCTATTACATGATAAAAAGGGTTTCTAAACACAAAAGAAAACAAAAAAAAAACAAAAGAAAAATAATAAAATGGAGGTTTCAACAACAAATAGATAATTAAACTGACAAATTCAGTATTTCACTCATTATTACCATTTTTTCCCTGTATTTATTTTCCTATGTCCCCTTCTGTTTCTCTTTTAATAAGGTAGTTTAAGATAAGACATTGCTACATATTTAGGAAGTTCTCTTTCTCAGAGAGAAACATGTAAGTAAAACTGTATTGCTCTTCAGTAATATTCAACATTTCCTATAAGATATATATTTTCTTTGCTGGTATAGCAAAGATTCTGGATGTCCATTTCTGTTCTTCTCCTATAAGAAAAACAGAATTAACTATACATATATATTTTCAGAGTTACTCTGAACATTTAAGGTGATATTAGCTGTTCAGATACATAAACATTAAAAATCTAGACTGTGAAAAATATTTGTAGGCTCCTAAAAAGCCTCTTAAACTAGGATGCAGATATAAAGTTAGGAGCATATTAAAACCTTGTAAAGGTTTATGAAGAGGAAATGAGGTTGGTCATTAAACTGTGAAACCTTTTCTGACTTACTGCTCATCTTCTTTATGCCTCTGTTCCCAAGAAAAATCTTCAAGACTACTTGAAGAACAAGCAAACAAAAATAGATACATGAGCAGAACAGGAAAAAAAACCCCAACCTGTTTATGGACTTTCCTTTGGAATAAATCTAATGAACCCTTGAAATCTGCAAGGGTTGATGCAATTCTAACCCTTTAGAAAAAGAGAAAAAAATATTTGTGGTATTTAGATCATGGGCTCTTTTTATGATTCTAGAAGTTTGTTATAGACTTATAAATACTAAATATTTTAGTAAATATGTTTTATGTTCAATAAAAACATAGAGTTAAAATATTCTCAGGTTGTAGAAGCCCATAAACCATTAAAATATAATTTTTAATTTTAAACATTATGTTAGATGAAAATTTACATATATCATGCCAAATCTAACATTCTGAGAGAGAAGTGAGGCTGCTGTGACTCCATGCTCCTATTTCCAACCAGTTGTGAGACTGAAGTTGCATTTCAAGCATGTACGTGTACACAGATCACATGCACAACACATATTTACTGATACACTTAGGTGGTGGCAGCACAGATCACACATGGACACACTCACCAGTCACCCAATCTGCATGAATGACCTCATCCTGCTCCCCTCTCTGTCTGAGCAGGATGAAGATAAAATAGTGAGGGGAAAAATGTGTGTGCATATATATATATATATATGTGTGTGTATATATATATATATATATATATATATATACATATATAAAAAAGTTGGAACCCTTTGTCTACTGAGTTCAGATGCTCAGTCTGCCCTGTGAATATCCCTGGTTTCCAGTCTACCCAGTTTCTAGCTTCCCAGGTCCCAACAGCCAGACATGTGTACTGACCAGAAAAGTATTTGCATTCAACTGGCCTTTTTTCTGCCCATAGCTTTTCATTTTCCCTCGCTTGTTCTTCCCCAAATCACCTAAGTCCCTCCCTTTTCCTGCTCTTGGCTCTTCCCCTAAACATCCCATAGTAAGTTCTCTGCAACCATGAACTGCTCTTCCCCTGCATTCCATAATGTGTCCCACACCCTTAGACATCCCATACTTAGCCTGACAGGTTATCCAGAGAGTTCCTCCTGATGACTTATCTTGATGGGTTTCAGACCTGTACAACAGGGCTGGTGGCTCTCATGGGACAGTTCTGGACAGGGGGTTTGTTCATCCTTTATGAATCCTTAATATGGGATCCTGCCTGCAACTGTGCATTGCTGCAGGCAATGGGCCTCTGTGCTTGTGGACATGGGCCTTTGATGGCCTTCCCATAATAAAAGACCTGTGTGGAGTCAGGTGATGGCATTATCTGGGCTCCCACTCCCGTTTATCTGAACCCTACTGTGGGTGTGAAGATGAGTTTGTGAGCATAACCCAGCACTGTCCCACACCCAGGCCTATCCAGAGAGTACCACACCATCCTCTCTCCTTGCACAGCATGGATCTGTTTCATGTCCTGGTAGGGCTCTGCTGCCAGAGCAGAAATTCTAGTGCTCTCCCAGATACATCCCTGAGGATTTGTAGGTCTATGTGGCTGTGATCTGCCTAATCTTATAGATTGTTTGTACTTCCACTTGTGAAAAGAAGGGAATCAGAGACTATAAACAGAGGTTTATCACTTTCAGTGAAACACTGCTTAAGAATAGAATTCTATATTTGTGTGGAGCGAATTTAGTCTTTACAAAGCTGTATTTTTAGTATGGTGAATGGGAGTTTGACATTAGGTAATACTAATATATGACCGCTGGTTTCTGTATACTGTGGTGAAAGTGTTCCTATCAGTGTCCCTAATGACTGTGAAGATTGTCAGCTCAATCATTAAAGGGTTTCTATTTCCTTTCCTGAGAGATAATGGCCATTTTTGCTTTAATATCACAATAAGCCTCTAGTTTTGCTACAACAAATCATAATGGATTATGTTGTTACAATATCTGTCTGTCCAAGAAAAATGAAGAGTACATTAAATCTTGCTCAAAACTGTGTTGTTCATTCTTTTCACTTTTTCCATCAATACAAATCCAAATTCTAGATTATAAGGCAGGTCAAAACAAGGAACAAACATATTTTATGATTTTTATGAGAAGAAGTTTCATCAAATTTTGTCTTCAAGGTACTATTGAAAATTAAACTACAGGAAAAAAAAAACTAAGAAGTCAGCACTGCTGTGTAGAATAACATTCAGTCTTCAGCTATGAATACATAAATATTATCTTTCTGTTATTTCAGGATGTTTTCCTATTTTTTCATTTTCTCATGATCAAGAACAATCTTAACTTCCCATGTCTACAAATATGTGAACCTTATAACTTATTTAGCTAGACATGTTTTTTCCTAAGGCAGTTCTGAGCTCTAACATGTTAGAATTAGTTTTTCATCTATTTATATTTGCTGAAAGAACCTCCTCAAATGTCAATGGTGGATGCCAATATGTCCTCAGAAGACAAATGAAAAATCTTGATTAGGACGTGGTCATATTACACACCCTCCTGATACGATGAAAAAGAAGAGTTTCTGTATCTCTTCTCTGTATCTCTTAGCCTCACAGCCTATGATACCAGAAAGTCAGAAAAAACAGGAGGATTTTTTACTCTCAATTGGCTGCTGAACCAGTCAGGTATCTCAAATGCAACATTTACTGCTAAGCAACCCCCCAGGTACAACATTAATTATCTGAGAAAAGAAAATGCTGTACTAGTTCACAGAAACTGATCAAACTCACAGGACTGCAACTATGTATAACTTGTATTTTCGGTGTCTTATATTTCCCCCATTTTGCTATTCTGTAATTAGTAATTCTGTCATTAGTAATTCTGTCATAGGCTAGAAAGAAGTCTGTCAGTTGAGATAGACCTTATGCTGGGAAAGAAAAGATTGTAAGCAATAGATAGATAGATATAGATACAGATATAGCTTATAAACCTTTTACCTTATGCCAGCCCAAACCATTAAGCATGCCAAAGCTGCTCTGGTGAAAGCTTTGGCTACCTTTTAGCCATCTGAATGCTGCCAGATAGTCCACTTTTATATCTTCCTTGACATCTTCTGGTTCTCTTGGTCGCAAATCAAATCTTAAGGAATACCAGCACCTATGACCATTACAGAGTTTATTCAACTACTTTGCGAAATTCCTTAAAGATGCAAATACACATGTGGAGAAGTCCAAAATATTTCAGTAAAAACCTTCTTATGACAGAAAAGGTTGTTTTCACTTATGGTAAGAATTAAAGTGTATACTATGGCAGCTTGTAGAATGTTTAGAAGATGTATTTTTCAGAAAAAAAAAACAACCCAGCTTTTAAATAGATAAAATTAAGAGGAGACATTAAACATAAATTTTACTGTCTTTTTACTAAAGTATTGCATTCTAAATCTCCATTGTCATGCTATGTTTGGATTTTTTGTTTGTCTGTTTTTGAGGTTTTTTTAATTAACGAACAGTCTGGGCAATGTTAAGGACAACCTGATCGTGTATGTAAAATAACCCATTTCTGCATGATACAAAGATGTTTTCTGTTGTCTTGGGCTTGAAGATGGGGAAAGTTGACCATGGGGAGCAACCGCTAGCTTGTCTTTGTCTGGGAAGTCACATGGTGCATCTGTCACCTTGTCTTTGTCCATGTGGGCCATGTGGAACTAAGTCAAGGTGGTGAACACCTTTATTGTGGGCAAAGCACCTTCTGTTTTGGTATACTTTTGTTATTAATATTGCTGCTGTTCCATGCATTCTCATTCCATTGCTGTTTGCTTTCAGTTAATTGTTATCTCAGCCCATAGTCTCCACTCTTTGCTCACTCTTCAGCAGGGACCTGAGGGGAGTTGAGTGGCTTATTTGGAGTTTAATTCCCAGTTGGTGTTAAACAACCACCACCACCACATGCTATAGTGCGCTGTGCTCTGCAGACAGTATATATGCAAAGATGCCTTGTGATGCGAGCAGGATTGTATGCGACTTTGAAATAGATGATACATCACAAATCTGCTGTGTGCAGTTGTTGGAGGACCTTGTTTCAAAGCAGAAAGCAAGAAGCCAAGATGGTAAATAACACTTTTAGTGGTGAAAACACTATATTTTTTAATTAAGAGGTCATTTTTTTACAGTCTACGGAAGCCTACCAAAATATCTCCTCCTGTCAAAGAAGCAGCTAGTGTAATAAAACAGACATAAGCTGAATATAATGACCTTATTTAGGTTGTGGAGGAAAAGGGTACAAATGCATAAGCAAACAGAATCATTATGTTTAACGCTTTCACATTTTGTCACAATAAATGCTAAGGAAATATAGAACAATTACACTCTAAGAAAGGGAACAGAACCATATCTTTTGAAGTGCTGAAAACACAATTGGGTGAAACATTTGCAGGTTTATTTAAAAAATACTACAGTAGTCTGGCTGACTATAAAATCTAGTAGGATTTCTTAATTTTCTTTTCTACTATGCAGTCATTGGCGCATGTGTTGTACTCTAAACAAGCAAAAAATTCAACATAGAGAAATGTAAAAAGATCCTTTGGAGACAAACATGATGGCTATATTATATATAAAACTCTATTCCAATATTTATAAAATATCTCCTTCCCTTTTAATCTGCTATTATATTCTAGCTTTTCTTTGAGTTTAGTTAAAATAGATTAAAACTAGAGTAGAATATAATGTAAACTGTTCTAAATAGTTTAATTAAACATGTTTTCTCTTAGCACTGAGTAGTTTCCAAGTGATAAAAGAGATTGCAGAATACCATTAAAATAAGATTCAGAGAAGTTACGTTTTCTTGTCTTTATTTATTCAGACGTGTCTTACTATTCACAGGTAAATTTTGTGTGCAAATTTTTATGTTCATTCCAAGTCCCTTTAAGATTTCGGAATACTCAAGTTTTTTGTGTAATTACAGAACGACATACAATGCCTGTCTGCTGAGCATTAACGAAACTGATTATTTTGACATTGTTTCCCTTCTAAATGTTGACTGTGTGAAATAGGTTCTCCTGGCCATCTGCAGATAGTGTTTATTCTGTAAATTGGACAAATACTTTACAAATTTACTTTTAGGAAATGTATTAAGTAAGGGATTCCACAACAATTAAGACAAAAATAGTTCTTATTAGGATGCATATTTTACTCTGGTTCATGCTCTTAGTCAGGACAGAAACCTGAGCAGATTTTAAGGCAGAAAGATAGATTTTGTCACAATAAATTATAATAACAATTTTTATAATTCAGCAGTCTCCTCTTTAGAGTCTGAAAATTTTCTACTGCTTATCTTTTCCCTGTTTTTCATTAGGAAAATTATAATGCTTTTGTTTATTATTTCAAGAATATTATTTTACCTTCCATATATTCCTGAAGCTTTATCATAATTTTTTACTAGTTTTCTTCCTATAAGGCTTAATCACCTATATGGAAACTGTTGATTTTAGAGACTTAACTAAAAGGAAAAAGGCATGATACATTTATTCTTTACTTCCAATTCATCTATAAAATTTAAGTAAAAGGGGCAGTGAAGAAAGAACACAAATCTTTGTCAGAGTTTGACACAAAACTGAAAGCAAGTTTGCAATTCATATGCTTGAAAGGAATATTAGACCATCTTTAAAAATTACTCCATACAACACTACCTTTGTGTTACTTACCAGTAGAAATTTCCAAATCTTATTCACTTTATGTCAGGTTATTCCTGTTTTCAGGTAAAAGTATAGTTACACTAAAATGGTTCAGCATAAAAGAAAAAAAAAAAAGTAGGACCTGCACTCCTATTCTTGAAAAGTATTCTGTGCTCCCTGATGTACAGTCTTGATGGTTTTTGTGCTAGAATAATGAAGACATTTTGTGTTGCTTTTTTTTAACCCCAGTTATCTTTGTCATGTAATTATATGTGAAGAAAAATATAATTCTATTCGTTTGTGCTAGCTACACTTTGACAAGGCAAAGAAATGCTATTTCATGTAATTTCTGTTCCCTGCAGAATTTAACAGAATTTAGGTGGCTAGCAGCTAGGTCCAGACAGACTTTGTATAGACTTAGTAATTTAAGACACCTGACTCAAGTAGTATTCTCAGACTGTGCCTCTAACACACAATTATGGTCCATAAAAATCCTTGCATAATAGTTTCTCTTTTTTCAAAACCAGAAAATCAAGAGTGCCAACTTTTGGTGGGTTCTTTTTTTTTACATGCAGTTAGAACATCTCATACAAATGTGTATATGTGCAGAAACTTAAAGCTATTATAGAAAGTGACCTCTAGCTTCAAAGCCTAGGGGTTCCTTCCTTTGTTCAGAAAGTCCACTTAGAATGCATCTCTTCTTCTTCCCACTCAAATATTTACAACAATAAACTATGAAATTATTTTTCTGGGAATAGAGAAAACATCATCTCCAGAAAGAATGGATGTGTTGTCATGGCAACAGATAGGGAGGGATTTCAGGAAAACTGTATTCAAGAGGCTCCCACTGAATTTCTCTTTGATGTCAATAATATATTGGACTGAAATCTCTGGGAAAGATCATAAAACAGATCAATAAAGGGACAACTGAAAGACATAATTTAAAATAGAATAAGGAGGTCTGTGTTACCAATTCATTGTTTTGGTTAATTCTTCTTTAGCTGTACGCTAACTTTATCAATGTACTTATTATATGATTATTTTCATAATTCTACTCAGTTTTTCTTAGCTCTAGGCTGACTATGTATTATAAAAATGTCTACCAAATACCTGTACACATTGTGCAACTGGCTGATTTAAAATTGCTAATTTTAAATGGCTAATAATGAAAGATTTTTCTGTCTGTTTGAAATACTCAGTGAAATAATGAAAAATATTTCTGCATAAAATCTAAAATGGCTTCTGGCATGAATTTATACATAGATTTGGTGCTGGAAGAGAAAAAGAAAGGAATAAGGTTTGTTGACTTAATTTCTGTGGATAATTCAGTATTACTGGCACCAGCAACTCACCAAGAAAGATATTGTCCCAGCAATTCTCTATAAATAATTTATAAAGCCATACTTAGCAGTATGGCTTTTTAAAAATGGTCCTTGCAAAAAAGTTGAATTGCATCATTAAACAGAATCATTGAGAGTGGTCAGGGTGCTTTTTAAGCGGAGAGTTTTCAAGGAGTGCAGAATAAAGCAGTTAATCTGCAAAACTCTCTTAAATCATTGCCTTAGAAAGGTCATGAGCACATAAGTATGATTTAAACATGCTTTTCTAACACCTAGAAGAATTACTATTCTACAGTAGCCTATGCATTACATCCATGCAAGGAAATTATTTTCTGGGTAGACTGATGTCAAATAAAGACATTAAAGAGAGGTCCAATCTGGCTTTACAACTAAAATTAAAGAGCAGCTGCAACAAAACCCTTTCATTTAAAATACAAATTGGTACAGTATGAGATCTGATTTAGTTTTACAGCAAGCAGTTTTTACAGTAACTAATAAAACAAAAGCTGTTCTTCACAAGGAAAAAAAAAAAGAAAATCCAGCATTAGTTTTCAGGGAGGGACAGTGAGTTCAGAACACAAATTAACACCATAAGGTCCTTCCAAAAGTAGCTACCCTCAAATCTGCTGTAGGCAGAACACATTAAAAGTGCACTCACAAAAGGCTGATAGCATTTTAATTAATGGAGAACACTTGTGGGCCATTTATTGTTGCTAAAAATTAGGCAAGCTAATTGATCCAGTACAGGTGTGTGGAATTGAGAGATATGCCTAAGATGCACAGTTAATTTATTCTGGGAATTTTGCAGATACAGTGAAAATTTATTTCACAGAAGTCTCTAAAAGAAATGGGTAAAAGAAAATAACACTAGCTGAAAGAGAAAAAAAACCAGTTTGACTAGGAAGAATGAAACTAGGAAGAAGGTATGTAGCAAGTTCAGTTATACAACAGCATGCAAGCTAGAAATAATCTTTCTTATTTATTTTATTAATTCACACATAATCTAATTTAGGGATACTGAACTATAAAAATTGTATAGTGGAACCTTGAGGATTCAACTAAATATCTTCATAATTCAAAGAACACTAGGATAGGGATACATAATGTATCATTAGCAATTTTAAAATACACTTCCAACTTAAATTCTTAGCAGTCAATAATAATTTTTTAGGAAATAAAAAAAAATATATGTTCCCTGGTTATTTTTTCCTTTGGTAACTTTTTTCTTTTGCTATGAGTTAATGATTTTTACCATTTAAAATAGATACAAAAGAGTTTCAAAATTAATGATTTGATTTCAGATTTCTAAACAGATACCCGCACTTTTAAAATCACCAATTCTGTACTTGTTGATTTTATTCCTTATCACCAGCAGTTACTTTCTTCTTTCTCTTACAGAGAGAGTCTATGATTAGGAATTCTTTCTCTCCCCCACACAGGACTAGGGTCTAGTGCTCTTATGCAATGTCTAAGGAAACTACTTACAGTGTGTTGCAGAGATGAACCTTTATTTATTTTGGCAGATGTTTGTTTTCCAAATAAAATCTGTAGGCTCCTAAGTGGTAAAACTTTCTCCTAGTGCATGAAGAAAACTCACTATAGTCAGTGCTTAAACTAGGCAACATAAAATGCCCAGGAGAGGTGTACGTATTAAGCCCCAGCAGTTTGGAGGGCTTAGGTTCAGATTCCCAGAGTTAGTTAAGCCTGTAACTTCAGCAGGGATCAATGCAAGAGAGGGACCTAAATCCAGCAAGGCTTCAAGTATCAACTCTTCTGAAAGATGACTTTCATGTAAGACCATCAAGGCAAGTAATCAGGTCCAACAGTTAAAACCATTCAGCTGCTATCAAGCTCTTTACAAGAAAAATTAACTGAGAGCAAGCTCACCTACAAAGATCCCAGAGCTTGATGTTCATATGCAAAGAAAGGTTATAGAATCGGGCTTAAAGGAAAAAAAGAAAAACACAGGAATGAAACATGACTTTTATACATACTGATGTCTAACATTTGGAGGAGTAAGGGCAGCCCTTTTCACATGATAGGAAGGCGTATTTTGTCTACTGAGAAATAATCTTATAAACTACATTTAAAAACCATGAAAAGTAGGATCCAAGGTCAAGGATTTTCCAGTTCTTACTGAATGGGAATCATTACAATAAATTGATGAGAACAAAAGAGACAATTTTTTACACCAGAGTAGAACAAATGTAGAAGTAAAGGCATGTAACACCCTCAAACATAACACATAGAATAGCTCTGAGCTATAGCAGCTAGCTCACATGTTTTCAAAGACTTCCTCTTTTTCTGTTAATTTTCCTGGAAGTTAATTTACTATCCTTATGAGAAAATTTTGATCAACGTGCACCATTTTACATTGCTCTTGGAGGATTCTGAAAACAGCTTTAAAATTGTGCCAGAGCTTTCTCGAACTTTTCTCTGTTGCTTAGCTCCAGGCAGCCCTGTGCTGCAAGTGCCTTTAATTAGTTCGCTGCTTAGCAAGCTATATTTTATTTGATTCTGTTCTGTGACACTGTCTTCTTAATTGAATAACAATGCAAGACACTTAACTAAGGTCATATTAAATCAGTGCTAAATATTTGTCATGCATGTATCTTTGCTGCAGTAAGCTCAGCTTTTCTCACTACCTGCAACTGTTTGTGCTCTTTATCCATATTATAACTGTACTGGGATATACTGAGGTAAAACCAAATATACCCTACCCCTTTTTTCTTTCCATACATACCTTGCTTTCCTCAGAAACTTGAGAAGATAAAAAGGAATTGAACCAGTAAAAGGCTCCTTATATGTATAATAGCTTATCTAGGTGCAAGCACAAAAACTTAGCTGCAAAACAAGGATTTACATCCTGTCTTGTGCTGTTAAATATATTATTAGTGGTGTTTCTAAACTTAGGTATAAGCTGTTCTCTCAGTATGATGCTGATAAAATATCTGAGGCCTTTTTATTACTTTACAAAATAATCAGAACAATATGCATGATACTAGATTTTACTCTAAGATTGAGATTTTTCTACCATTTCTGGTGGGTAAACTTTTCTTTGCTGTTTCATCCTGCTGACTTTCTCTGGTATAATCTCTATATGAAACCATCTGTTGCTGGGAGAAGCAACCTATTGATGAAAATTTCAAGAAAATCCCTATGCCATTTGCAATGCCTCAAAACCCTTGAAGACATGTGCACCTCATAATACATAAAAATAACAAACAGAATTCATTATCTGAAGTATTTCTCCTTGCTGTTTCTTTAAAATAAGAGATACATTGTGGGTAAAATCTTAATGTAGAAGGTATGTCTCCACAGGCTACCAAGATGTATAAGCCAAAAATTTTTAGAAGCACTTTTTCTTTCTTGAGCTGCTCTATTCTTGATGTATTGCAAGTGCCTTTCTAACTGTTAATGATAATTCAGAATTATCTAGGGCGTTAATTCTGCTTTTGTTATGATTGAGAACACCTTTCTGTTTAAAGGTCAACCATTCTGAGTTCTCTGAAATTTGCATGTTTACTCAGATTCTTCAAAAACGTTCCTCACTTGATTTAGCTGCAGGAAAGATTTGGCAGTCAGATTTGGAGTCATTGAGGTAAAAGTCCTTATGATATAGTGCTCTGAATAAATAAATATCTGAATAAATTGCTTTCAGTCCTTATATTCTATTAGTGATCTTCTAATGAATACATTGGGCTCAAAGAAGATCATATGGCAGCTGATCTCAGATACTGAGAATTCCTCTCCAATAAGCATGCTACTTAGCATCCCTCAAACAAAAGTAGTACCACAGTCATTTCTCTTGTAATAGTTATACTTGCCGGATCAGTGCATGTCAAACAATCATACCCAAGACTGATGACTATGCATTTAAGAAGACATCCTTCAGAGAATTTCTGGCAATTCAGTTTCCTGTGTTTTAGGCAGTGGAATGGATGTTTTGTTGCTGCCATAAATCCTGAATTCAAGTACTGATCTTGAAAGTCTCCGACTGTATCTATCTGCTCTGACTGTATCTATCTACATAGCCTATATCTACTGTGGCAGTGGGTTTCATCTAACCAATGCTTAAATCTTGCAGTCCTGTCATAGTTTTGTCAGTGTTTGTGCAGTGAATCAAATCTTTCAAACTAGATGGTTGGTCACTGCCTGGATGTCAGACAAGGGTCTTTAAAGTAGCATTGTCACCTGGCTCAGTGAGACCAAAACCACTATTTTGCTGAATTATGATACCTGGTTGGTCAGTGCAATCCAGCATTTGCATGATGTATTGCTATATATTATTTAAAATTATATTAAAAATATCTTCTTACTATCTTACCTACCTACAAGACTGATACAATCATATTTACATCTTTGGGGACAGTTTGTATTTTTCCTGAAGACTATTCTTGTTTCTGAAAAGAGCTAGTCTTTCTATGCAGGTCAATTTTGCAATTGGGGAGTCTCTGCAATGGCCAGATTAACCTTGTAGAATGCTAATTAACACATGTAAGCATATAGATTAGCCTATGTACATCCAGAACATAGCCCAGGGAAATATCCTAAACACTCTGAAGTTCCCAACTGGAAAGTTCCTGTAACAATTAGTCAAACACCTACTTGTGAAAATGGCTGCGAATTCAATCAATAACCGTGTCTCAGGCCCTCCACTATTTCAAACTGATCCATTACCTCATCTATGCAGGTGGCTGGATAGGAAGTGTGACCACACAGGGAATAAGTGACTAAACATCCTGGGTGTTCATACAGGAAGGCTCAGGTGCAGCATGGGACAATCTAAAGCTTATACATTAAAGTTTCATATCTCTTGCCACACAGGTTCTCCTTATCACCAGGAAGCATAGATTATCCTATTCTAATATAATTTTCCGTATCTTGATATATGAACTTGCATTTCATCTGTGGAGTTTAAGAGAACTCTTCACTGAGAATAGCCATTTCTCTCCAATAACCATAAACATCTACCAGGAAGAATGTCTAGTTTGGATATGACCATGATTCTGAAGAATCCCTTTCATAAACAGAAATAGGCTGAAATTAAAATATGGCAGTACTGACTTCATTTAGAAACAGCAAGTTTTAGATTTGCCATTTTTTAGCATCTGTGTTAGTCTTTATTAACAAGAGTCCCCTTTGTTAAAAAGATTCCCCCCCTCCACCTTTGTTAACAATAGAGTGACCAGGGGGGAAATCTGGAGCAATAGGAAAAGGGGCTAATGTTTTGAATTAAAAGAGGGTGGAGTCAGATGAGATATAAGTAAGGCATTCCAGGCCCCATCCCTGGAAACTTTCAGGTCAGGCTGGGCGGAGCTCTGAGCAACTTGATCTAGTTGAAGATTTTCTTGCTTGTTGCAGGTGATTTGGATGAGATGGCCTTTAAAGACCCTTTCCAAAACAAACCTTTCCATGATTCTACGCTACTAAGATGTATACTTGGTGGAGGAGGATCATGTCAGGAAATACTTAAGCAAACTGTACATATATAAATCTGTGGGACCTGATGGGATGAATACTTATAAGTTGGCAGATGTTCCAAAATATGCCAGGTGACCTCATCTTTGGAGCATAAATCAGGAATGAGTATTTCAAACCAATGGAAATGTAGCAAAAGTAAAAAGAGATATAATTTTTAAAAAAAGATTTCACATAACATTTCCTCTTTTATATACTCCCACTCTCTCTTTTATATATTCCCATTTTCCTCACCTCTGATGAAAGAAACAAAGGAATGTAACTGTACTATTTATCAAGAGGATGTAAGTTACCTCTCCAAACAGGCTGAGCCAGCACAAGGAATGTCATAGCTCACACTGAGAGAGAGTTGGAAAATGTTGGAGAAACGGAGTTACTTCCAGTGGTCTCAGAATGTTAATGTTTTAAAATAATAATAATAAAAAAACCAATCCAGTGCTACCATGGCTTCCTCATTGTTTAAGATATTTTATGCATATTCAGATACATAATTTTTGTAGTCCTGGTCAGGAATGGTAGGTGATGTAAGATTACGTGATAAATCACTATGAAAATGTGTTACAGGTGACAGCTATCCAGAGCAAAAGAGAAACACATCTCTTTTGCTCATGAACATCCAGATTTCAAGATACTAACAAAAAATACCAAGCTGTAAAATAAAGGATAGTGTCTCAGTACCACATGTATATTCACAGCAAGCCGCAAGCTTTCATCTTCTAAGATCTTGCTGCACAATTCACAGTAACCTCTACCGTGTACTGCAAAGTGCTTGTCGTGCAGATAAATATTCTGCTGTTTCTTTTGGAGCTAAGATTTCAACTGAACTTCAACATGAGACACTTTGGTCCCATTATCTAGCTTTTTCTGAACTATTCTAAATTAAATAGGATATGTTATTGTGTAAATTTACTATACCAATGAGGCTAGCACGTAGTATTTAAATATGATCCCTACATAGGATTTCTAAATGCTAAATAGATATAGATGACAAACAGTGGTATAGAAGGGTTAGGATAAAAGAACAGCATCTAAAAAATCCCTAAAATTTAGCAAGATGTGAGTACAATATTTTATTGATATTTAAGTTTTAGTAATGTTTAAATTAAATTACATTAAATATTCATGCAAAGCTACCTTGGATGGTATTCCTCTCACTTATCTTTAAACATAATTACTGAGGTGTTTAATGAAGCTGCTTACTGTGGACACCTCCATCATAGTCTCTTCTTGAACGTGATTAATCTGGCCTATCATGGATATATAATTAGGCGTGAGAAGAAACATCCTCTGGGTATGTCTACATCTTTCTCCAAGGGGAGCTTTGGCTAGTTAGCTCACATAGAAACATTTATCTTTGAGGTGTTTAGGGAAGGGATAATAAATTCCAGCAGATTGTATTCTGTATATATGATATGTGAACAGGAACTCATAAGCCATTTTTTCCCCAATAGTATCTTTCAACAGATACTGACCATTTCTTTACTACCTGTTTCTTCAAAACCATTTTATTTCTTTTTGTCTCCTTATTTCATTTTGAGCAACTCTTCATGACAATCCCAAAACATTTCATCACTTGGTATTTATATCAAGAAATCAGAAGGGTATTCCGTTTAGGGGTTGTTCTCTTAGCATGTAAAAGCAATCTCAGCACCTTTTCAGTTGTTGTGTGTGTGTGATTTTTCCTCACCTTTATTTCAACTTCTGTGTCATTTCAGCAGCAAAACCTCAGGAATGTACCTACTGTTCTTGTAGTGGTTTCAAAAGTGCTCATACATGTTATGATATACATTTCCTGTAGGTGCAGCCAAAACTTAGGTGGTCTATTTGTGCCTTCCTATTACCCTGTAAGCTCAATATCTAATTTACTGTCTACTATCCATCATCTTTAGATCCTTCTTTTTAGCATTACAGCTTCCCAAGGCTTTCCCTCCCTTTTAATTGTATTTGAGAGTATTTTCTCCAAGATGTTTTATCTTACATCTTTCTATTCTGAACCACATTTCATTATTGTTCAGATGTCTCTAGATAATGCAGATGCATTATCTTGCTCCTTTCATTCTTGCAAATCCTAATGTGTGACCATACACATTTGAAATCAGGAGGTAAATTTAAGTAGAAATATAAAAATGTCTTTGATTACATCTTCCTGTTCTCATGAATACAAAGCAACATATTGCAAGTTCATGGTGCATGAATATCCATGTCCACAGATTGAGCTGCTGTTTTTTACTTTACTATGATACTGCTTTTTACCTTACATAGGTTCAGGTGTTAAACTGCCGTTTTCTTTGGAGAAGATTTACAATGGGTAATTTAGGTATGTGAACAGATACAGAACACCTACAGTTTTGTATCTTAACTCTGATAAATTTGAGAGTGGCCCAAATGACCTATTTTTAAAATAAGTGTACTTGGAATAAAGGTCTCCAGAGTTACAGGTCAAATTCTCAAAAGATAGGATTTTTTTTTTGTAGTTAATTTCCTTGAAGTCTTCAGTCAATGGCATAACTTAAATCCTACAAAGGACGGACAAGAGTCAATTGCAATTTTGGTTTTGTGAAAAGAAAAACCAGACTCATGAGGTAGCATCTCCAACAGAACTGTGGAACAAAATTGGGTGATTTCAAAGATTCTAAAATATTAGGAGACTGCTCATGTACTGTCTCTTAATAACCACTTTCTGACAGAGGGACTAAGCCTTTTTTTACAAATAAAATAGCCAGAATAGTTTTATGGTGAGTTATATCAAAGAATATACTGTCTTTCCATCAATTAAAGAAAAAAAAAATTACTGAGATTAAGAAAGAAAACAAATGGTCTTAACTATTATGGGGCTTACTTGTTTGCCAGGGTAAAAGTATAATAATGTTCCTTTTTCTTCTCTTCTTCTTCTCATGCATTCCTTGATCCTCAGGTCACATTATTGTTAAGGGCTCCAGGTAAATTTTAGGATTTGAGCAGGTTTGCAGTTTAACATATTTCTGTTGAGATTAGTAAAATGAAGACTGCGTTTTGAAGGCAATGGAAATACACGCCTATTATAACCCAGAGAGCACAGAGCTTAAATGGCCTCTGCTGTAAAAAGTGACAACATCACATCAAGATGAAAGCAATTGCTTTAAAACCAAACCCCCAAACATTTAAGGTTTGCCATGTAGAGTATGTGGAAGCATGCAGAGTTCACCTTTTTGATGTTTGCAAAATGCTGTGCAGGGATAAGATCCAGAGAAAGGATAAAAATCTACATCTCCAAGATGCTTAAAATAGATCTGTGTGTTATAGACTTAATGAAAAACTGAGACAAAATGCATCATTGCTGCAGAGGATTGTGCAAACCCACAGATGTAAACTCTGAAACTAAACAGTGAGAGCTCTCTTTACCTTAATAATTTCTAGCTGCATAGCATAGAGTTAGGATTTGGACCAGCATAGAGAGTATTTACAATTTGGAATGTTTTCCATCAGTCTCCTTATGTAGGTGAGAGAAAAGAAAAATGCTGCTGAACAGCCAGAACTTTAAACAAGCCAGATGTACTTCATTCTATTTAATTCCTTTCATTTTCTAAGGGTTCTGTCCAGCCCAAGTAACAATGACAGGCCCCCTACCTTATATTTTTTTTTTTTTCTAAAAAGGATTAGAAAAAGTCAGTGCATTCATGAGGATCTTCTCCTAACAGAAACAAGCTTCAGAAGATAAATATATATTTTTTTCACTTTTTCTTAAAGTGATAAGTGATAACAAGGATAAGTGGAAAAATTAAAATACTTAAATACATTAAGTACATAACTTCTAAGTTCTTAATTCCTCTGCTATATTTTATGTCAAAACAAGAAAGGGTGTCATTATGGCTCATAAGCTGTTTCAGCTGTTTGAAAAACCTAATATTTTCTCTTCCTTCTATCTGGCTTAACATTTGCATCTGCCGCTGACACTTCAGCATCAGTGAAATATAACTCCTTCTGCCCTTCCAGATGGCCTGGCATACGTTTGGATTTTCTTACTCTGACCATCAATGGCAGCACCCCAAGTTAAAGTTGGTGTGGACTTAGCATAAAAAACCCAGAATTAGTCATGACTAGCATCAGCATGCTGGCATTAAAATACTCAACATGCATCACTTAGTAACAGTAAACTATCAAACAGAAAAAATAGCAACACTTAATCCTATGGGATATGTACTAAAAAATACCCCTTGGAGGTTTCACATCTATTCAGGGAAGGGATTACCCATATCATGGTTAACAGAGAGCACTGATCCAGCATACATCTGTAGCAGCAAGTGGGTGGCAACAGCTGCCACTAAACTACTGCAATTCCATATATGCATGGATGGAGAAACCAGTTAGCATTCATAATGCCTAGTGACAGAAGCTTCCTCTACAAGGTGTTTTATATGCTTATGTGGTCAATGTACATAGAGAGAGCCACCCACAGTGTATATTCATCAATTAAGCAGAACTGTTTTGTAGGTTTAAAATAAAAATCTGAAGAGGTAAAAGAGGAGAGAAAAAATAGAAGCAAAGAATAAAACATCAAGTACCCTTGTGTGTTGGAAAGATAAAACAATGGCATTGAAATCAGAGAATCAATTCTGCTATTTTAAAGCACATTGATTCAGTCAGGGAAGTTATGGCAAAGATCCAAGCAGACAAGAAAAGCGACTGAGGCGCTGTTGTTCTCTTCTGGCTGGAGCCTCGAGGGAAATAATTTTTTGCTAGGGGAATTCTAAGACTTTGGCAATACAGCAGCATCAATAAAGACTGAGTGGTCTGAAGTAAGAAATGAAGACTGCAACCTTGCAGCTAATTCAGAGCATGATAATATCAATTATCAGGCTATAATTAGCCTGGGAGATAGTGATGATTAAAACTGCAGCACCAACTCCTAAACCATGAACTGATCCTTTTCAACATATTTTCCTTGCATAACAGCCATTGTAGGGGATTTGCACAATGCATGAATTTAAGCCATTTGTTTTTACTGATTGCTCAAATATTTACAGCATGATCTGCCAGCTTCTTCCCTTCAGATATAGTCATGGAGTTTTCACTGCTTTGTGTGCTATTTGGATATACAACAACAGGGAAGTGAGTGCATGTGTTAACAGCTGTTAGAGGCATATGGTATTTTCAAAGCTGGTGCAAATATTTACACGCATGTGGATGGATGTATGCAGATGTGCAGTTCACAGCAGTCATTGCTATAGTCTACAGTTTTTGTTGTGCAGAGCTTGCAGAAAAAGACAGTTTACAGTACACTTAAGTCAACAGAAGGAAATGAAAGTACTCACTTGTCTTTCCTTTATAGAATTATGTACATTACTCAGAAATGTAGTATACCAAGAACTCTGCGATATTGATGTCCTAGAAAATACATTCTAAGACTGCAGGTTTGAAAGATACAAAATATCAGAAAAATATTAATGCAAAAATAAACTGAAGCTGAAGCAGTGCCTATGAATATACAGAACAAATAAATTAGATCAGTAAAACAATTTTAAAGCAAGCCCATAGCAACAATGCTATTAATAGTGACAACCATATTTACATTGAAATTATTACTGGTGTCTATTTCAATCACTTTTTCAACTTGATACCATTTAAATAAAAATTGGATTACTTGTTCATCTTCCTTTTGATGTACCACTGGGATAATGAGTCATGCATGAAGTTTAATAAGCCTTGCTAATTTTCTGTCAGTTCAAGGGGCTGTTGGTTTTACCCATTTTACATATTTGGCTCAATTTTTAAACAGCTTCATTTGTGAAACTGAAAAGTATGCAATTCATTAAAATGGAATGCTAGGCTCTACTCTAAGCAAAAAAACTTGTCCTAAATTAACGACTGTTTGATGACCCAAGTGCAACTAGCCTTCATATTATACTATAGAGTCATTCTGATGCTTACTTAGAAATTATATCCATTGTCTGTAGGAGGATGGATTTTAGGAGAATAGAGATCATGCTGAAGGCAATCTTGCCCCTGAGGAGTTGCAGCTGTGCTAATTACCAAAAAGTAGGAACAGCCTTGCCCTTAACAGGTCACAGCTGTGTCCAATAAGGATGGCTGTTATAAAAGAGTTGGTTAGCTAGTTAAGAGGAGAATTAAAGTCAGTTGGTTATGCTACTGTAAGGAGTAAGGGGCAGGAAGTCGTGCTAGGGACAGTAAGGGTTAGTATGTGCTGCTAGGGACAGATAGGGATAGGCGGTTGTGCAAGGGACAGGAAGAAGTCAGCCAGCCGTGCAGAAGAAAGAGAAAAGGAGTCAGTGTTGCGAGGAGCTGCCCGTGAGAACTCACAGAGAGAAGGTATGAAAGTCTTACAGTAGGATGATAAACTGATGGTGACAGTCAGTTCCCATCCACTGTCAATTGGTGCCAAGCACTAACGCTGACAATTGGTGGCCTGTATGGGGATGAGTTCTGACAATTGTCCATGTCTCTAAACCAAAATACCTCCATAAAAAAAAAGATAGTATTTTTATAGTCAGAAAGATGATAATGTAAACTCAGACAGGTTATTTGGGCTTTGGCATTATCCATGACACCAGCTGTGATATGATTAAATGTGCTTATCAGTCCTTGGATGTATTCACAGGTCCCAGTGCAGACCTGATTTACTCTATTGCTGTTTTGAGAAGAGTGTTTCAGTCCTAACTTGGATTGTCAGTATAGGGCCCATAGGTGCAAATAGTCCAAAAAAAGGTGAATCTTAATCATAAATACAATGTTGGTCTTTTTAACACAGAGAGCAGACCAGAAACTATATTCTACACCACAGAAAACAAAGTCCTGGATATTTCATCTCCAAGATGGGGAAGTAAAAATAGGAGGAGACCTATTTTCCACTGAAGCTTTAAAAGGCAGCTCCTTTAGCAAAAACTTTCACATTAGCGCTTTCTTTGAAAAAAAAAATTCATTTTCTACAAGAAAAATTCATTAAGACATTTTGTTAGGTGATTTGACTGTAAATGACAAATGCATGCATGTAAATTGGTATTTGCAAAGTAAGGTTGCAGTGACAGTTTTCCTGAGTGCTCATTTCAATTACTTTTATTGTGTTTAAATAGAATTAAATATATCAGCTTATGTCTACTGTTTTACCATTACTTTTAATTTTGTTTTGACAAATTGTAGCCAACTGGATATTTACAATATCCATGACCTCAAAGTGAGCCAAATTTTGCCTTCTTTTAATTGTTGAATGTTTTACTGGATTTTAGAATTCAGTGAACATGTCATCGGGGGGGGG